>JASTWL010000183.1:0-348073 GCA_035220575.1 Temnothorax rugatulus | reverse complement strand
TTGCAAGATTATCTATAAATTTCAAATTGACATTCTTGCAATTAATGTCTTGTTATATAAGACAAATGTGTATAGGAATGTTTTCTTTCTTCACGCAATATGCTAATAAATCGACAAATAAATGTATCCAGGATTAAATAGGGGAGACTTGTGGTACATGGGGCAAGTTGGTACACGGGTAACTATTGTAAAAGTGAAAAAGATAGCTGCATAAAAATATAGTATTTCCGCAAAATTTGCGATAATATTGCGAAAAATATTTATAATTAGTTATTTCAAGCTGGAGCACAACATTTTCACAAACAGAACTTACCCTAATATGGAGTAGTTGTTACAAATGTAGTTGCTTTACAATTTCCATTGGTACGACAAAATTAATTATATTATTCAGTTAAAAAAAATTATTTGTGTCGTATAAGCATGCGGCTGTTGAAAAATTCTTTGCGACTTGTATTTCATTTATTAGTTAATGTAAAAAAATTATTAAAAAAATCAAAACTAATCCCGGTCTCCCCTACTAATTCCAACCTATTCTAGTCCATCCATTTTAAAATAATGGATCCATGAGATATTACACTCACACTCAGTAATAACATACAGGGTGTTCAAAAAAATCATTCAATATTTATATGGTAGATAGATATAGATACATACCATATACTGAGTAAAAAAAACCTTAGTAAACATAGGTCGAAAAAGCTCAATCGTTTCTGAGATATAAACATTTTTGTATATTACTACCATGACTGATTTACAAGGGAACAAGTCGAACCCGAACTCTTCTATTTGGATGAACTTTTGTAGGTATATAGAGTGACTCAATACATAAATAACTGTATGCTTCATTTGTGTCCTATAGCCCTTTAAGGTATGATTTTCAAACTAAAAGTCAAAAGGGCGTTTTCATTTTTAGCGTATAACTCTTGAACTGCTAGAGTTAGGGAAAAATGTTCGAAATAAAAGTTCAATGATAAGTTAAGGTCTACAAAGTATAACATTTTTGCGGTATAAACAAAAATGATTATATCACTTTATAGACCTTAACTCACCATTGAACTTTTATTTCAAACATTTTTCTCTAAGGGCCAATTTCATCAATGTCGTTAACTGTAACCTTCGGTTAAACTCTTCATCTCTTTCTAACTGCCCTTAGTAAAGAGACGAAGAGTGAGTTTAACCGAAGGTTACAGTTAACCGACGTGATAAAATTGGCCCTAACTTTTGTAATTTAAGTTATTTTACGCTAAAAAATAAAAAGCTCTTTGACTTTTAGGTTGAAAAGCATACCTTTAAAGGGCTATTCATGTATTGAGTCACTCGACAAATTATTCAATTGTTAAAAGTTTGAGTTCGGCTTGTCTCTTGTAAGTCAGTCATGGTAGTAATATATACAAAAATGTTTATAGGTTTTCAGCAGTGGGTGTTATTTACCATTTATATAGTAATGATTTTTTAACACCTGTATATGTTTTAACTTGGTACATTACAGCTACATAGTATATATAAGATTTATTTTCCATTTACAGAGAATTTACAGACACACAAACAGTTTAAAATAAAAATTAATTTGTCACTCGACAAATCATCGATACGATGCGCAACGATAGTAGAGTGTACATTTTCATAAAATAACTACAATTAATCCGATATTAAACCAAATTATTACAGGGCCAATTATTAATGATGTTGAAAATTATTGCGCGTCAAATTTTTTATTCTCTTTGAATAGATATTTAATACAATTAGTATAAGTTATAACGAACGTTTTTAGACAAAACTGACTTTTTATTCATTTCTTCCTATCTTTTATCACATATTTCTATCAACTTTAAAGTATTTATATTACTTGTAAGTTATTTTATAGTACTTAAATATTAGACTAAGGATCAATTGTAGAAACAGAAACCAATTAAATTTAATCTGCTAGATAAAATCGTGACAATAATTAAATTTTAAAATCTGTAGAAATAAAGTTGGGCTTCTTACTTTATTGACATTTCTTATGTTTGAGGCTAAAAATGACCAAGAACTTTTAGCCATAATCACTTCTTATTTTGCTCAATTTGTCTTTTAATATAACCTTCTCTACCTAAAGGTTGACTTCTTGTTTTGAGGCTTTTTAACAACAATCAATACAGGAAGACTTGCGGAATCTATAATGGCTTAAATTTCAAACACGCGTACACGAAAACTTAAAGGTAAAATATAACAATACCCGAATGATACTAATTACTAATATTTGAATTGAACGAGACTTATTTTCCAGCAACGTTTGCAAATCAGAAGATTAATATTTTGAAAGGAAAGAAAAGATTGAAAAAATAGTTAAAATTATATTGAAAAAGCACCTGTATCATTCCTGTTAGTTGAAGCACCTTATTTGTCTGATCCGGGCTGACTTCAAAATCTTTTAGGATTTCCTAATTAATATTAATAATGGCAATGTTTTGAGTACTTAGTTCTCCTTTGGGATAAGCTCCCTCCAGATACTGAACTCTCCCACCTCGTTGTAATGTATATTAATATAAAATTGTATGTTTTGAGTACTTGGGTTCCATTTAAGCTTTATACAACCTCCCACCTGATTGCGTCATAACTATAAAAAAGGATAACTAGAATGGTTAGCAGACTTTTACAGTTCCTAATCCCTTAATGCGTAATAAATTGATGTAGACTAAAGTTTTGGCCAAACCCCAAAAGACATCTGGAAACACGCATTAAAGAGCATAAAGCAGACATTATAAAAAGACGTCAGCATCATTCCGTTTGTTAGTAGGACTCGTACCTCTTATGATCACGCATTCGAATGGCCTAAACGGAGATATTACATTGCGAAAAACAAGTGAGGAAAACGCGAGATCGCAGAAATGTTTTTCAATAAAACAAAACAACAATACAATCAACCTACAGAAAGACACGGATAATTTGACCGGGGAATATGATATAATAATAAAGAACATTTAACGACGATCGTGATCAGTGTGCCTTTGTCACTCGTGGGTTGCTGACATGCTTTTCCCTCATGTATCACTTTTTGTACATATGACGCGCAAACCTATAAGTTATTTAAACTTGGCATTTTTATATCTTTATACTTTTCCTTTATTTGATTTTTCACAATTTTAGTTCTTGACTTTTGGCTTGTTGGCACAATGCCAGGACTGAATTGTTTGTAAGAGATGTAACTTTAATAACACTTGATAAGGACCCCGAAAGTGACGGTCGAAACGTCGTGAGATATAATAAATTTATATATTGCCAGTCAGCGTCGATTATTTCTCTCCTTTTTATTTATTCACTGGCGAAGAAAAGGATTATTCTTTCTTGGTTAAATTACATTTGTTGTTCATGCAATTTTGCACACTTTTACAGTGTTCGGGAGGTTATTGCTATAGAGAAAAGTGATGCAATAAGAAACGAGCGCTGTATGCCAATTCGCCATCAACTACAAAATGTTTAAGGTGGTTCATGCATCACTTGCAAGTCAAATAGGCAACTATTCTTATTAGTGATAAATAAGCGTGATTTTTGTCCGTAAAAATCAGCATATAATGAGATTTATTATTTATGACATCTTTAATGTTATACAACCTCTACGTAATTAAAATATTGAGACAAAAGTCACATCTTTTACTAGAGTTGTGAGCCGTGTGAATATACAAGAGCAGCGCGGCAACGTTGAGTCAGCAGTCTTCGTCGTCGCGATCTATATAACCTGTACGTACAAGCGATATATACAAGTGTGAAATAATGGTAAACGTTGAATATTTTGAGATATGCGCTATACTACGGAGGAATAAAATCTATTCCTCCGTGCGCTATACTCATCATCTGACGTTGTCAAGCTGCTGCTAGTGCCGCTCGAGTCTAGCCATGGCAGCCATCAGTTCCGTGTTGTTGATTTAGTCAATCGAAAATTACGTTTTATTATTATATGGTTCGGTCAATGAACTCGGGCTTTCGTCCAGTATCTTGCAAAATGTTTATTGCATCGTTTCGTCAGTTTTTGGTTTGTTTATCTATTTTTGAAGCATTGCAATTTTTACAGCATAAGCGCTTTAGCCTCGTTTTTCGCAAGAGGGGTACCCCCACCGCGTTAAATTGGCAAAGTTTACGGACATATATCTCCGGAACCAATCGGTTAAAAAATCCGAAATTTTACAGACACACTCTAAGAACGTTAATCTTTCATTTCATATCACATTTTCTGGGTTAACTACATTTGACCTATATGCATGAACCACCTTAACGCATTTTAGAATAAATGCCAAATATTTTGTTTACGTCACAAATTGTGTGTGTATGTGTGTGTGTGTTAATAAGCGGTCAGTTATTTGAACTACTGAACTTGAGTATTGCTCCGCGGTTTCAATCTGAAAAGCATAGGTAAATTAATATAATACCGAGGTAGTAGAATGACGTCTAAAGACGTCTTAATGTCATTAAGACGACTTTAGACGTAATTAATACATTATTTGACATCACTCTGCTACCTGGGTATAAATCAATGAAAAGTTGAAAATGTTATGCAAATTAAATGTTCAAATCAAAAAATAATTATTTATAAGTATCACGATAAAATAGCAATAAATAATTATTTCTATTCCTTATCGCTTCTATTTGAAATAAATAAATCTCTTGAAATAACCTGCTTAAATAGTTATCGTCTCGATGAGTGCGTATTATTATTCGCGGAAATTAATTAAATGACAATCGCAAATTGTAGTAATCATAGGGAACGATCGCGTTTTGAATGGTAATAATGCGAAGAGACACGAAGCGACTCGTATTACTACCTGCCTGTTCGAGTATTGCTGTGCGAATAACATTGTGGTCTCGCTTACGCGCGACGGTCTTAGGTTTTAAAACGAGCTGTATGCCCCACAAAAACAAAACCGCACGCCGATCCACTTGTTGTACCGAAATATCTGAAGTTTTACAAGATACTTTTACGCTATTACGTTGTGTCTTTTGTATTTCAGATCAATTTCGATGAATAGGTTCTCAATTAAACTCGTCGTTTAATTTGAAGAATAAAATTCACTTTCATTTTAATATTTTTAATCGAAAGATTTAAATTAATATAGATTGTAATATTAGTGCCGTACTATAACAAAGATTTTAATAATAATACCTACCATACTTAAACGCAAATCGAGTTATAAAATTAATTAAATCGTTTTCCTGACACCAATCTGAAATTATGAATTTATCATAGACATTTCAGATTCACTTTCGGGACAACCAGAAATAAATTTTCTTATTCTCTCTAAACGAGATCTCTAATCTGATTGTGAGAGATTTTTATCTAATTATTTCCCACATAAATTCCTCAAGTAAAGCATATAACGAAGAAAAATATCGGAGCGCGAGTGACTGATTTCTCAATTCAGTCACTCCGCATCCTATGTTTTTCAGGCTCAGATGTTCGTCTTAATCACCTTATGGAGGATTTATTTGAATAATTACTAGATAAAATCTCTTGGAATTAAAAATTTCCATTTTCGAGCGTTAATTAATTACGTATTTTATCATTGCCCCTATTAATTTGTCATTATTATCGAATAATTATAATATATTGAAAAAGCTTTTACCATTTGCTTTAATATAGATTTCTCATTATTATTTGTTTAGATTCTAAAAGGAATAAAATTGTGCAATTTTAATAAATCGAGAGTTTTATCTGATTCTAGTAAATCAAGAAAATAAAATTAAGTTGTCGCATACAAAAATAATAAATTCTCGTTCCATTTTCCAATTATATACAATCAAGATAAACGTTATTCTTCAAATCTAGACACACTAGTGAATATTTAAATTTAATAATTCTTTCCAAATAAAATAATTAACCAGTTATCCAAATTTTCATTTGACAAAAAAATTAAATAATGTAACATATATAACGATCAATATTTCCTATTTATAATAGACTCGGAGTTATATTGACATTTGACATTTTCGTATTAAAATATTTTCGATTCCAATTAATTTCCAGAATACGCTATTAAAATATTGTGCGACAATTGTTATGGAATTTAACTTGCATAATACTGAAATATATTGCAAATAAATTAGAACAATATTCAATGTTTATTCAAAGTATTCGAACGCCCGTGAGAAATATGGATCTCGGATTGTCTCGATTTCGCTGTTCACGGCAATTCTATTATGTACATACGTATACACGGCCGTTCGCAGCATGCAACAATATAATTAAAATATCTCAATTAAACGACCGTTTGCGCGCCGGCAAACGGACTCTTGTAAAAATTCACGCCGAAGCTTTCGTGCCTCATCAGCCGTACACTCAAAATCCAGTCAGCGAAAAGGCTCTTCCCGTTTTGCCCGTCGCTCCCGGCCATCGCCGCACCGCACCGCACCGGCCCCAATAGCGTGCCATTATTTTTCGCGAGAGCTACACTTCCGTGTAGGTGCCCCATTATATCCAGGATCACAATGGAATCAGTGTAGCTTCACAGCTCACCACGCACCCTCCATTATACGTCGTACTCCTTTTCGCTTCCGCCTCGGCCACCGCCACCAGCCGTCCGCCACCATCGCGCTACCACCGCCGATGCACATCCCCTTCGTGTTTTACACTTCACGCCTGATAGCTCCTTCACGTTTTACACGCGCTCTCGCATTGCGCGCTCGCGATTCCGGCCGGTTGTTGCTCGGCGCTTCGATAAGAGATGTTAAATTAACATCAAAAATTCACGCGAAAAAATATTTCCCGACATTTCCGTGCTTTTGAGATATTTTAATGTCGCGTTATTTGATTTTTTTTTTCCCTCTTTCAATCAGCCCGACATTTTAAAACCGGCAAAATCGCTGGAGAGCTCTCGTCTAACACGAAATGTACATTTGTCATGCTCAAGCTGAAAATAAATAGAAATAATATAGAAGCTGAATATAATGCGTGCCCCGTTATATGCGTGCAGCCGCGGCATAATGCGTACGTTGCATTAATGGCCCTTCGAGGAAGCCGTACAACACGTCGTAGAAAATCGTTATAGTAATAACGTGTCGACAATTACGATTCCATCTTGCGATTTAGGAAATGTTTATGCGTTTACAAGGTGTCGCGTTTGCAGAATTAACGCAAATTGTCATCTTAATTTAATCTCTGTAATATTCATATATACCTATGCATTTATCCTAATATCATAAATCAATATGCAATAGCATATAGCAATAGATTACTATTATAAAAAAATACTTCCAAAATCTATTTTAAAAAAATGGCAGTATCCAGACAGAAATCAGTCTTGGCTTGGATATAACATAAGAGTAGTCTTATATCGTATTTTCGAACATTTTGGCAAAACTAGCTAGCAACAATGTTTAATCTCGCATTGCCAAGACTGATTTCTATCTGGGTACTGCCATTTTTTTAAAATAGATTTTGAAAGTATTTTTTTTATAATAAGAATCTACTGCATATATGCTATTGCCTACACTGGCACTAGGTTGGTTCTGCTTCGTCAAATTAATATTGAGATACCGAGTTTCGGCGAGCCAGTGCCCAGCATTGCATTATCTCGCAAGGGCGACTCTTGTGGTGGCGATGTTTCGTTAGCTTGTACCTAGCATGACTCACACTGCCTCCACTAGCTCGGTACAACATCGCTAAAGTACCTTGCTGCTAGGTATTTGTTCCGGCTCGATCCAAAAATCGATTATATGAGTTTAATCTCTCTAGTCAGGAGGTGATTTTTAACAATCAAATAAAAGGCTAGTAATGCTGAGATAGTACTGTATCTGACTTTGGTTGTTAAAATTAAAATTACAAAAGGGAAACAGTAGGGGAAAGTGGGGTAACTGCGAACACGGGGTAAATGCAAACGATACTATTGCAGTATGTTAGAGAAGTGATATTCTTCCACTTCTCTGAAAAAAAATATCAATAAAAAATATATAAGACGACGAAAAATAATTATTATTGCAAAATCCCAGAATAAGATAGTAAGAATAGCCCACTTCTATTAAAAAAGCCTGACCTGAGCTCAGGACACTATCATGGGGCAGGTTCGTTTTACTATAGGTTATTTCTGCAAGTTATTTCTCTAACAGAATCACCTCGTGCCTTTGTCATTTGGCTAGCTCATCACTAGCTAACAGTCTAGCAAAGAAAGGTAGGGACTAGGTTATGCCGAGATACAATTTCTACCTGGGTATGTTTATTTAAAATTTAATTTCCGTAAATAAATATCTATCGACTACTTAGGCAGTGAATTGGCTATCACATCGACGTAACGCCGCATTCACCTTTACTGCACACGTCGCGAATATGCAACGATCAGCAGCTATATTACAGTTTTCAAGTATCCCCCCCCCCCCTCTCCCCTGTCACCATATGCAAGCTCGGCGCCCGAACTTTTATGCCGTACATATAGTTACGTATTATTGGGAAAATAAAATAAAGTGCGTGCACCTGCATTCTTGTTGTCTCTTTATAGCTCCGAGGCTGAATGACGTGCGCGACATCATCATTCTTTCATTGTTTCTTCGCGTCAGACGTATCCGAATATTTCCCGCGACGCGCGGCTGAGTGACAGTGAGCTTTGTGCTTGTCGGGCAAAATCCATCTCTATTCCGCGGGATTTTCCGCAATTTTAGTTAGGGATCGGCGCGGGATTAAAAAGATAGCGGATGAGAAACGATCGCCGCGCGCTCGTACTCGCTATCTGAATTCTTTGATCTGAAAATGTAATTAGTCGTGGTCTGATCGTGCGCGATGGACGACGGACGTCCGCGCGGGGATATAGGGACGGAAGAGAGAGAGAGAGATACACGGATTTAAGGATAGAGACATTCGGCTACGTATTTTGTAATTGCACGTGTCTACGAGGCATTAAAGTGACGGATTTTTGACGCGGGCGTCGGTACGGAATACGGCACATGGGAAAAACGTACCCCGGTGGAAAACACCGAGACCGATCCGGCCATTTTTCACGATCGGGCGAACGAGCGATGCGCGTAGATCACGGGATTAAAAATTCTCCTCGATATTTTAGTATCCAAAACGAGATCGATATGAGGGGAAAGGGATGATTCAAATCGCCATTAATCTCGCAGCCCACTTTTGTTCCGCCCGAGCGATTCCGCTTATGCATATGATATATGCGTCACGTGACTCGCGTGCCGGAAAGTATCGCTTTATTTTTACGCCACCCCCTCCGCCACGTCTCTCCCCGATCTCCTTCCCCCGCACGTTCCATCTCCGACCCCGAAAGAGGTCTTCTTATTCCCCCGATAAGCGGCCCTCTTCTTCTTCTTCTTCGTCTTCGTCCGCGCTCCTCTGTCTTGATGCGGAGCCGCGATCGCTCACTGCCATTTTCGATTCCTCGCTCCAGGCGATCGAGACGAACGGGTAGAAAGGGCTCCACGCCGCGCCGCGCCGGCTGGCTGCGGGAATAGTCAGCAATTTTGTAATGATGCGATGCATGCGTCTTGGGAGGCAGACAACGATATATGAAGAAGAAGCGACGGCGAGCGATTTTCCGGAGACTGGAAGAATGGATCCGGCGAAACGACGTGAACGGTGTCGGGTTCTCCACAAATCTGATTGCTCTCCTTCCGAATTAGAGATAGAATTGCGATACATGCGATACATTTCTTGTCGTTGCACAATGTATTTTCTTTCCTCGCATTATTCGAGCGAAACATTTGCATACTACTGCAATTTCATGCACATTGTCTCTCTCTCTCTCTCTCCGCTCGTAAGTATTTGTATATAGTTCTACAGTTTATATCAAGTTACAAATCGTATCGACGGATTCTAAAACATTCTCGTGTCAAAACTAAAAAAAAAAGACGTGACCGTGTTGCAGTGTTGGACACTATGTGCGAAAGGGTTTAACGTCTCGTCACATCTGAGGAAGTACTTCCTCAGTCGCTTGCGCGTATAGGAGTTTTCAACCCCGAGGTACGAGGGACATGTTCTCCAAGTTTCGTCCTACCTTTCACAGTCACACGCCGTCAACCGTACGCGAGCGAAAGGCGTAATGACGCCGTTAGCTTCTCAAGGACCTAACACAGTATGGCCCTATCCCGACCACGTAGCCTCAATAAAGGTACCTACAAGGGGCAAGCGCGCGCGCGCGCGAAAGGGAGAGAGAGAGAGAGCAGAAGAGAGAAAGGGAGAGAGAGGGAGAGAGAATATCCAGAGCAACGTTGTTCGGGACTGCGTGCGAACTTTTGTTCGTCAGAGATAAACAAAACTGAAAGTGTGTGTGCCCGGTAGTGCAACCGGAAGATTATTCCGCCCCCTGTTCTCTCTCGCCACTTCTCTCTATCCGACAACGGGGACCGGGAGGACTGTGTAAATCGACGAAGGTGAGACGATATATAGCCGCTTCCTCGACGCCGCGAATCGATCGTGATATTCCGCCTCAAAGGCGAGAGAGAGAATGTCACTCTCGGGCTTGGCACACACAGAATCCGCTTCCGCTACTCTTGCAGCACGTTACACGCCGTGTGCAAAGCAGCAGCAGAGCAGCAGCAGCAGCGGCAGCCGGATCGTGCCTTTCGAGCAGCACGTGTGCGCGACGCAATTTCTTCCCGCTAGCGGTTATCGTATTATTTACGAGCGTTATGTGTGCTGAGCTGTATACATTTCGCTACTGATCGACGACAAATCCGTTAAATAAAAAGCAATGGACAAAACCTATGATTTATATTATTTATAAGACGCAGTGAAACAACTAACTATCTTAAGTAATAAGTCGTACGTAAAGTCGGGGGTAAAGTCTCGCGAGTTATGTCGCGTTTCCGAACAAGACTAAAGCGAGAAGTTAACGTTAGTCGTTTCAATTCAGCTCTGATTCAACTCAACACATTATAATTATGTCCATTAATTACAAGAAAATAAAGGATATCTCTCTCAGCACGCAAAGAAGATTGCTTCGGTTATTTCCCGGCGCATCCCGGCTCGCAATGTTTGAACGCACATGATATCACCGTCTCCAGGTATCCAGTATAAACCGCCGCTCTGCGCCATCTCCCCCGCCGAAGCGGGGGAGAGAGACTGATTCCGCGACCTTAAGCATCTTAGAAGCTCCTCGCCGCGCGCCGTGGATTATTCATCCTTCCACTGTTCTTTCCGAAAAGCTCTTACTTCCACTTGTCGGGGTAAACTCAGCACAGAAAGGCCCCGGATAAGCATGAATAAGTAACACAATTTCGTAACGGCCGCGCGCTGCGCTGCGCTGCGCTTCGCTTCGCGGCGCCGAGTACTTTGCGAGTGTACGGATTAACCAATCTTACCGCTTAAAAAAGGCATATCCAAGCGCGAGTGATTACATATTTGCAGGAGGGTGGGGAAAGGGGAGTTCGAATCCGACTCACACCCTCGATACGGCGCCGTTGTATCGTTACAATCGATCATTACGTTAATTAATAAAGGGATATTATTTGCGCTTTTCATCGACGTGTGTTTCGAAACGAGCCGGATTATCTTGATTATCTTGGTCACTCTAATTATATCTCTCATCGACGAGACCATTTCCGTGATGGAAACGGCGGATTTTTCGCGGCGGATATTTTTAGTCGATATCCGCGAGATCGCGCGAAAAGGGAACGAACGGCGGGGCGAGAGAAAGCGAGGGCGCGAGTTGAAGTAAGACAGACGGAGAAATGGAGGGCAAACATTTTAGCAATGCGTACTTAATATAAAGTTTAAGTTTCGCGGCGCGCTTCGTTAAAGAAAACTAGCTGCACAAAAGTTTCCGCGAACGGAACAGTAGGTACTTCGAAGAACGGTCGAATGGCAGCGACGTTGGTATTAGGTGCTCGCTTCTTCTCTCCCGTTTTAGCTCTCTCTGTTTTTTTTTTCTTCTTTTTATTCCACCGCCAAGTTTATGTATTCAATCAATTACCTGACACTATCTCGTATCTGATTTCGTTGCAGTCTCTCAAAAAACCGCTATCTCATATATCTCGCGGTAGTTTATAATTTTTCATATGTCCAACAATCTATTTTGAAACCTTTTATTTTATATTGTTCGTGTTATTTCACAGAATTTTATTTCTAAGTGGTTTATTTTTAAGCAGGGTGTTGTTTCCACGCGATATACTTTTAAACGGTTTATTTTTTTTAACAGTATATCGCGCATACTTTTAATATCCGTATTTTAGTATCAGAGAATGCATGGATTTGACTCAGCGCAAGTAATTGTCTGTTAGTATATACGTACATAACGACTTGTAACGATAATTCGATCAAAATTATTAACTACACAGCGGGTGAATACATATAGTTCCCGTGAAAAGCACAAATGAGCGCAATTAAGGTGTGTGCCGTGTCTCCTTTTTTAAGCTAAGCGATATAAATTATCCGCGTTAAATTGTTCGGTCCGCTAAAGCTCGTAATTGGTATTTATAAAGTGCTGCACCTTCTCCAGCCGGCAACCGCTAAGCAACTAACTTGAGGCATTCTACGTTGCAGGCGCCTTAAAATATATGGGGGTCCACCTACGCGCGCGCGGCAGCGGAACCACTCGAGCGCGCTTAACGATGATCTATCGCCGTTTTTCTTCGCGAGCACCACCCGTTAGAAGCCGCTGCCAGCTCATCCCGCCCGCCCGCCGCGCGAGAGAAATCCAGTAAGGTTTTTAATTAACATTTATTAATCGAAGGGAGGATCAGTACTTAGGACTTAACTGGTTTGTTGGAAGTAATTACGAATTCCGAGTCAAAAATCTGCATATGGCGAGCTCTCCTGTTTATCTCGATCGGATTTCAGATGCATTTAGAAATAATCGACCGGATAACGTCCCAAGAATCTCTCAATAGAATTTACATAAATTATGATTCGCCGCGACACGCGGATGCGCATACCTATTATTCTCCTCCAAGATCTTCGAGTCAACAATGTTCTCCTGATACCGTGTATCTCGCAAAATGTCACGTCCCATATAAATGCACGAATGATACATCGCTACGTATGTCTCGTGCAAACAATTTTCGCGGACAGACGTTACGTTTAACGTTAAACCCCGCAGTCGCAGGGAAGAAATGACAAATCGCGGTTAAATCTTGTACGAGATGCAGCGGATACCCTCGCGGAGCGAAGGCTCTCCGTTTGCCGAAGGGTGGATTTGTCACAGGTAATGCGAGAGGGTCGAGGGTCGAGGCCAGGCACGTAGCTTGTTACCACTTGTTTATCCACTGTAGGGTTGTTGCTGCCAGCCTTAGAAAACCTCGCTCCACCACAGATGCTGTCGACATACTAAACGTACGTTCTACGTGTACTCGTTAGTACCCCCCTTTCCTGCCTTCCTCAGTTTCTCTTTTTCGTTATTATCGAATGTATATCTCCACGGAAAATAATAATCATGACATATATGGGCAAGATAATCCAAACGTTACGTTGAATTTTTTGAAAATTAGCAGTTTGACATATTAAAATTTCCAACTTTGTTTTTGATTGAAATACATAATATGGAAAAACAACTGTCAATCATTCCATCGAGGAATTATTTAACTAACGATATTATTATAATTTTGTAATTAAAAAAATTTCCCCTCGGGGCTCTCAACATAATCAACAATAATGTGCGATCACGATTTATCTCGATAATATTACTTGTACGAATTGTATGCTTATACGTCAGTAGATATAAACAGATCAAATGTAGAAGACGTATGCTGAGAAAAGCGGATATTAGATTCATAACCCATAAAGGCATCATGAAGGATATAAAGGCCGACAAAGCGGCATCAGCTAAGAATAGACAAGGGATTTCATGCAGGACGATAAAAGTGCTTGTATATGCATGCCTATCCTGCGCTGTTTCAATCGATCTCGTCGGGATCTCGCCGTGAACGGCGCGGTTCGTGCCATCTTTCACGTTTGTGAAACCAATAATGCGATAATTCTCACGTCACATTGACGCGTATAATTTCGCGAAAACGCAAAGTAAAACTTTCTTAAAAAGTTCTCTCACACACAGCCGGATATGTTTTTACAAAAAGTATATTTATTTGAAAGTATAAACGTGTAGTTAAGATTCTCAAAAATGTTTAGAACAAACAACGAGAGACTCTTTATGAAACGTAAAATCAGATTTTACAGCGGATACAGTTCGACTAACAATACCATATTTACGTCGTTGTACAAACAATAATACAATTGAAATCGGCAAAAAACAGGTGCAGCTGAGCTACCAGCTTCACGCAAATAGAAATGGAGGAGAATGTAAACGTTCCGTCATCTAGTGTGTGCGATAATCCATTAATAATTGTTCGAACATGTCGCTTGTGACTTTTCATTTATTCTCTCTCTTTTCATTTATCTTTTAGATCTTGGCCATCAATAAATAATCTAAAAAAATTACGTTTCTTTTTTACGATTATATTTAAGTCAATATAATTATATTTCTCCGAAATAAAGACACACTATCTGTAATTACATATAATATCTTGTTCTAATGACGATAATATATTATGTATGAAATTAATATACTGCTACTATTTTAAGTAATTTGATTTTAATTCTTACACATAAAAACACAAGATATTGCTCGAGATTTTAATTATTATATATTATTAGATTATTATATATCACACTTACTATAATCGTTATATCTATTCCAGAGCCCCTGACACGTAATATCTTGGAATCCTCTCCTGACCACACACGTGCGCGACGTGTACAATCTCCAGGCGATAAATTATTCCACGGATCTAATGCGAAACATTTTTATTCGCAGCTTCCTCTCTGTTGTACTGAAATAAACAACAGGACGGCCGAACCTGCTGACTAACTGAGGACCTAGCGAAGAAGAAGAAAGACTGCGAACATTTTCACCGCTTTTACTTCAGAATGCGAATCCGGCAACCTTTCGGTTTCTCACGTCTCGCATTGGAACGTCTGACATATTTCGCGCTCGCTTCACTGTCAGTCCAAACAGTGGTCGAGCTCTAACCTTCGCGTTTCTCGTCCAGTCACGTCTCACCGTATATACCCAGTGACTCAAACGGGCGCGCGCGCGCACTCGCACTCGACACTCGCACGTACGTATATGTACACAAGACTACAGTCGCCGATCTATGCAGCTGCTCACCTCTCTTACGAATGTTTTAAGGGAAGCCGGCGTTGGAATTGTCATGGCGCGCAGTAGTACGAGCGCGTTTCATTGCGCGTTCATTCGCGTTCAGCCAATATTCCATTTTAATTAGTTCCATGCGCTTTGTGCATGAAATCTCATTACTGCCATTAGGTGCTGAATTAATGTTGTACCTTAATTAGATTTGCATCCAATAATCGCCGTACTCTGCCGTATTCGGCCTATACGCCGACGAATGCTACGTATATTAAATAGTACGACGGGAAATTGTCATTTTCCGTCGGTCGAGTTGGATAAACTTTAAATTTTCGAACCATCTCGCAAAATACGCGTCTTCGGAAGCTCATGTGTGTGATCTCTCTCGAGATCTTCGACGAAATCTTCTACGATTTCTAGACATATAAAGTGCCCCCCCCCCCCCCCTCCCACTTGCGTATTTCCTATCAATTATTTTACTGACCGCACACAGATTCCGATATATTTTCATATAATTTCCTTCCCGTTCTTCTCATTGTCCCGTTGTCCATTCTCATTAATTACACAAAAGTCTCATTAACCGGTGAGCGATACCTCGAGCGGCGCGATGAATGAAGAGAAAAGCAGAGGGAAGAATACATGCGTGTCCGGACTAAAAAACATTTGTAAAAAATTTGCTTCAGCAGAAATGTGATATATATTTTCAAAATCACTGGGAGTCTGTCGTAACATCCAACGATTATTTTTATTCATTATGCTTTTCTAATTCCGGATGGATTTTCAGAGCTGACATATTTTTGTGAGATAGGAATTCATAAGACACTTTCTCCATTACGCGTTTTTTTATGCTCCAATGTTTTATGTCAATTTAAACATGCATAGAATCAAGTCTGAGATGTAATTGACATCATTTATTGGAAAGTGAGACAGTCCAATTTTTGTCAACAACCTTACTTTGGAGTGATCGCTATTTTCTAAGAACAATTGAACGAATAACAGTCATTTCGTAACAATTTTACAAACGCTGTTAATTTTATTACCGGCAAGTCACTACTCCACTCGCTCGACGGCGATTACTTCGTTCTATTACCTCGCTCGGTCTCGCATACGTACTTGAGAAATGTTCTTCCCCACGTTAGACAGATTATAAAAGAGAGAAAAAGCCTTTCCGGATAATATCCCCGCGTGCATTTTGGAAAATCACGGCCCCTGATGGAACTGTTTCCGACGTAGGTGCACAAGCTAGGTCGTATTAAATATGAATCCGCAACTCGGCTATCTATCTTGAAAGTTTTGACGCGTAAGCGCGTTTATCGAGCAGCGAGCAGAGTGGCGCTTGCCCTACTGCGAGCCACGAAAATTAGTCACTTCTATAATGTAATCGAATCCCACATAGCACGCAATATTACAGAAATATTACTGATATATTGCAATATATCAGTAATATTTCTGTAATATTACTGATATATTGCAATATATCAGTAATATTTCTGTAATATTGCGTGCTATGTGGGATGGGGAAACAATACGGTATGGATTGGCCGCGGGGGACAATAATCAAACAAAATAAATGGAATATCAATTCGACAATAATCAAGGAAATCCAAGAAAGACATACACGAGTCCTTTTAGCAATAAGATTGCGGAGAAAAAATTAAAAGTAATTATTAAGGTGGTTCATGCAGTACTTACAAGTCAAATAGGCAACTATTCTTATTAGTGATAAATACACAGAGAGAACGGTTTTTTTGGATTTAGTAATCCTATTTGTTTGATTGAAATTTCTTTCAGTGAAACAACATATGCTTAGACGAAATAATATGTTTTTGAATGAAAAATTTTTGTGTTTAATCCAAGAAAACTCTATTATTTAACGGAAAAGACACTATTCTTTGAAGTAATATCTCCCAAACAAATAATATATTATTTGGTTACCATAAATGTAATAAGTATTTTCACCGCTAGGCGGCTGCTAAACTCGTAAGTCAAATTCGACCAGAAATTGTATATAAGACCCCACGGCGAAAGCGTCTATCACTCGCAGTTGTACACATCATTGGAATCCATCACACCGGTCACTCGAGTGATGGAGATATGACAATTATTTATTTTTTTTTTATTTATATATGTAGCAGTCAACCGACTACCACATATATCATATATAAATAAATAAATAATAAATAAATGTTTAAGACATTTTTTATAAAGCATTGATATTTAAATGAAACAATAGTATTATTAAAGCGATAGAGAATATGTTTTTCGTTTCAAACAATTTTTTTATTTAAGACAAAGATATATATTCTTTGAAAATCAAACAATCGTATTTGTTGAATCAAAAATTTGTTTGTTTGGACTATTCCAAAAGATAAATTTGTTTGAATCTAATAAAATTTATTAAATCCAAAGAAACCGTTCTCTCTGTGTAAGTGTGATTTTTTTGTCCGTAAAAATCAGCATATAATGAGATTTATTATTTATGACATCTTTAATGTTATACAACCTCTACGTAATTAAAATATTGAGACGAAAGTCACATCTTTTACTAGAGTTGTGAGCCGTGTGAATATATGTACAAGAGCAGCGCGGCAACGTTGAGTCAGCAGTCTTCGTCGTCGCGATCTATATAACCTGTATATACGTACAAGCGATACAAGTGTGAAATAATGGTAAACGTTGAATATTTTGAGATATGCGCTATACTACGGAAGAATAAAATCTATTCCTCCGTGCGCTATACTCATCAGCTGACGTTGCCAAGCTGCTGCTAGTGCCGCTCGAGTCCAGCCATGGCAGCCATCAGTTCCGTGTTGTTGATTTAGTCAATCGAAAATTACGTTTTATTATTATATGGTTCGGTCAATGAACTCGGGCTTTCGTCCAGTATCTTGCAAAATGTTTATTGCATCGTTTCGTCAGTTTTTGGTTCGTTCATCTATTTTTGAAGCATTGCAATTTTTACAGCATAAGCGCTTTAGCCTCGTTTTTCGCAAGAGGGGTACCCCCACCGCGTTAAATTGGCAAAGTTTACGGACATATATCTCCGGAACCAATCGGTTAAAAAATCCGAAATTTTACAGACACACTCTAAGAATGTTAATCTTTCATTTCATATCACATTTTCTGGGCTAACTACATTTGACCTAAATGCATGAACCACCTTAAAACGGCGCATATATAACAGAGAAAATTGTATACGTGTATGAAGTATCCGTTGTAATTTTACATCAAACAGATCTCGAAATAATTCAAATAAAATTTCATACGCGCTATCGTCACTGGCAGAAATTATGTAGATATATTCCAAATGTATATCACATCTCGATATTACAAATGTCTACCTGATATTCCTACCGTCTCCTCAAATAGAAAATATAAAAATTATATCGCTATAACTGTAGGGCGAGCCTGAAAAGTTGAAGAAAGTTGGTTCGCCGTTGTCCAAATCGTAAAATATTTTTATCAAATGCCAGTAATTTAACGCGAGAAGCGGAGCGAAAGAGTTTCGCTCGATCGACATTACTGACCATCCCGCCCACCACCGGCCAACCGCAAAACTCAAAGTTCGCCCATAACGAATCGCCAGAAGTGCAAATCTGGCTTCCGGCCACTGTGGAAGGGTAGAAATCTAACGTGGCACACGTAGGCAGCACACGTCAATTACTGTCGAAGCTTTTAATCGTGTTCTACTCTCGCGGGATGCGATGTCTGTTTTTTTTTTTTTTTAATACTGCACCTATTCAATCTGCGTCAATGACGGTATAATAAAGAGTCGCGAATGGCATGAGGAAATGTCCCCGACAAAACGCAGACTTACGAAAAAATATATAACTTTGGAAAAAAAATCCGAAATAAAGTTAGGACCTAGAGATAGCCCCCTGGCACCTTTATTCGTTGTCCGCCGTGCCGGAATGGAAAAATTAATCCACCGAAAAAAGTTTCACGGTCGGACTGTCCACTCTGACACGTCAATATGGCTGACTAACCCATTGGCATTCGCCGCTTTCACAGATTTCGATTTTTCATTCGGAATCTTTTTTCACGGTTGTATACGCGCTACGAGCACCGCTTGTCGCGAAACTTTTTTGACTTCTGCGTACCACGAATTATCATTATATTCAATGAAAATCAGAACGTCATCGAATCGAAGTGTGTTGTCATTCCAATTAACGGCCATTAAAAATATATGCCGGGCCAATAGCGTGCGCTCGTTAATCACATAAATATTTTCTAGCTTAATAAATTTGTGTACAATACAAAATTTTAACCATGTCATTTTACGTAAAGCCCGCGGGCTAAACTTTACATTCCGGAAATAACGTTACATAATAACGTTACGCGTTATTCGCGTTTAACATGCGCATATTGAATCTCCATCCCGCGCGTATATGTGTGACGCAAGCTTAATATTTCTCGTCAAGGCGCGCGAAAATCTACGTTAGGCGTGTGTTACGCACGAGTGGCGTGGCAGTGCATTAGCGATAATCCGCGATAATGCGAACGTGGCCGTAAGATCGTTAAAGTGATGAATCGACGAGCGAGGGCGAAGGGCAAGATGCACCCGCGAAATGACGAAGGGCGAGTGGTAAATCATGCCATGTGCGCGATGGCGACTGAAACGATGACTTCCTGGACGATCGCCAAAACCGACGAGCGAGCGAGCGAACGAGCGAGCTGGAAAGCCGTCTGGAAAACGTACAACGCGCGTATGTGTGCACGTGGCATCTGCGTGTGCATGTATCGGTGCGGTGGCGGGTACGTTCAGGGTTGGGTGAGAACGAGCCATGGAAGGGAAATACAGAAAGTTGGACGGGGTCAGGGAGTTAGATGACGCAACCAGCGGCCTCCGGATGTTCGTGTCATGTTCGGATAGCGGTGTTTGATAAAGCAGGATCATCGATTAATCTAAAACCGACGCACACCAGATAATGCGCATAGAATGTACGAAAGTTCGCCGGATTCTATTCGCGTTCGTATACCTACATGTTCTTCGACGTAATTCCCGGGCGATGGCAATCTTCTCTGCCGTGCTAGAAACTAATTTCAGAAACGTGTTTATTTTAGCGACATTCGGTCACGGACTGGATTAAAAAAAAATTCAGCATTAAGAATTTATTATTACCAGGGCACACAGGTACTTCTATATATATCCTTTATTCTTATAGCAATAAACGAAATGTAGTTCGTCGTTCGAGTGGAAATATAAATCAATAATGGTCAAACATACGTTGCAAGAAGTATAAAATACGAGATTATTCTAGCCGGATATGCGATTTTAGGTTTTTCCGTCTGCCACCACGAAACACTGGTACTCATGGTAATGACACGGTAGAATTTTATTTTCAGCACTTTTGCAAAGTTGACGTCGCTCTCAAAATAATAGTACGACCATTTTACGATCGTATTATGCGTTTGTCGATATCACTTTTGTATTTTTATGAATGCACTTCGTGAACCTTGCTTCCAGTAAGCGCAATAAGTAATACCATATTTTTCGACATATGTCAAAAATAATCCTCTATCTCGCGATTCACAACTACATCTTCGGACAAATGATAAAACGCGATTGAAAGCGCATCGAATCGAACGGGCGAATCTGTTTGTCTGACGATATATTACACGCTTTATATATCCACTTTGCAAACATGAAAGAAAACCGAGGACATTCTGCCGATATTCGATAATCCGGAATATAGCCGACGTCCAATATAATATTTCCGGAATTCTCCTTTATATCTATTGATTGACGAGACGGAAAGATCATGCATAATAAATGTTGATAGGATTTTCTGCTCACCACATTCTCACCCTCTCTTTTTCCTCCCCCCCCCCCCTTCTCTCTCCCAACTCTCTTTTTCGCAATCTTATTTGCCTATTTCATCTTTTTTATTCTATTATTATTTTTCCCTCTTTGTTTTGCCATCAACTCATGTATCTCGTTATACTTATTCAGCTGTTTTTATTATCGAAATTCAACATGTTCGAGTTAATATAACGAGATTTATCCAAATTAAATAAACACTTTAATTAATAATGGTGGCTGTAATAGACAGAAATGCAATCAATCTGTATCACTTATACAGGATGTTCCCGAAACAGCGGTTAATAACCGTTTTCCTGGATCAAATTGTTCCTCAAGAAAAATCTCATCGAACGTTATCTTTATCTCATTTTTCTTCACAACTTTTTAATTTCATACTTCCATTATCTCGGTGACTAAGATTCAGCTTTAAATTCTATTAAAAGTCTATCCGATATTAAATCGATTTAAGTTTTTGTCATTTATCTATCCGCCTGAATAGTTTAATTTGCACCAAAAAAAAACCTTCATAACATCTTATAATTTTTCTTATAATAATTTCAATGAGTTTATCCTTAAAAAAATTGATCGAAGATTGTGATCCAAGTAAAGCCATTATTTCAGAATCCTATATAAATACGACCGATTTTGCTTTCGAAAGAATTTTTCCTTCCCTCCGATGATGCATCTCTGCATCCCAAAAACGCCACGATGTTTTCCTTCATTAAGAAGTGCGAGAGTTAGCAGTCTTTGAAATTTTTGTTCATCAGGCGCTTCTCGCGCGAGAATGCAGCGTAGACAGCTCGTGAATCAAAATTAGAGTACAAGTAATTATACTTGTTGGCGAAAGCGGATCTCTCTTCCGGAAACTTGTAAAACCCCGAAAGACGGGCGAAGGTACGCACCGCATAAATGGTAACTCGCGTTATCGCATAATTAGCTGCTAGAGCTTTTTGCGCGCCGCGCGCGGCTAGAACAATTGAGACGGTGAACAATCGCGGCAACACAATCGACAAACGGGGTCATTAGTTTCTCCAAAACCATTTTTTTTATTTTTGTTTTTGAAAAATGAACTAATTTTTTTGTTTAATTCCAATTTGCTTTTTGCACATTACGTGTACAAAATTTGATTTCACCTGCATTCAATGAACGGATTTCTCTACAAAAAATTGATTCTGATATTTTTAGCACAAAAGAAAACTGCAATGATGTTATAAAACGATAACAAAAATAAGTAGCAATATTTCAGTCCTCTTTTTTTTTTAACAAGTGACATAAGTTTTCTTGATACGGGGGTACAAAGAAAAGAAGAAAAATTCGAGGAAGCAAACTGTTTTCTCTTTTACTAAATCCGTCGCGTACGTTTGCCCGTAACTCGTTTTTAAACGTCTGCATTTTTATTTAGATCGTAACCAACTTTTTCCTGTTCGAAAATCAATAGAGAAAAAGTTGAACGCCCAAAGGGTAAGAAGACGACTAAAAGTATTCTCTACTTTATTCCTCTTAAAAACGAGACTTTTAACGGGAGTTTTACTCAAAATATCATTTCAAGCTAAGTCGCCATCTTCGCTGCGTGATTGTCACAAGTAAACTTCCCTCCCCCCAATTACCAATCGTTGAGATATATTCTTTTAGCACGGATCATCCGTCATCAATCCTAGTGTGATTGGTCGGATTTTGTCGCGTCGAGGGTCTAAATTGAAGTAGAGGGATTACAGGAATAAGAGAAAAGGCGAACGAAGCGATCGCGAAAAGAGACTGCCGGTGACAGTTCGACGATTCTGTCGCGGCCTCTTTTTTTATTCCGCCTCTCTCAGGAGGGCACGTTCGACGAATCACAAGTCCGACTGCGTATCAATCGACAGTCGCTTACAGAAATCGCCGCGGGTGTGTTTCGTTTTAATTAAATCACCAGAGTCCACGCAACATAAGTGCTCCATCATAAACTAATTAAAAAAGCTTCGGTCAACAATACGGCGCACGGCCATTCAAAAGTAATTTCAGGAGAAGCGCGGCCGCAAAATGTTAATAAGCCCCGCCACTCATTAAATTTTAAAAGCTTAAGTTTACAATTTATTGCATTTATTTCGTTGAATGCAAATTTTAGACTTTTAATTTTGAACGACCGCGAAACTGTTGGATCATTTACGTCACGTAAATATTTCGTTCGATATCAATTAGAGTCAATTGGAATTACTATTATGAAATTACTACGTTTTAAATGATATTGTTTTTGATCAATAAAATTTTACCGACCTCCGTTTATACACGTCCTTGCTTAAAAAAAAACAAAAAAGAAAGAAAAAAAACGATATTCCGCACAGATAAAAATGAATTATAATCCGTGTGTAATCCAAAATTTATCGAGAACAATACGACGCTTTTGCAATTCGGTTAAATGAAATTTCCGATAAATAATATAGATGAGCGTTGAATTTGTTTCGATTGTTCTTCGGAAGATTTTACTACATATCGTATCGTAGCACAATAACGAAAATAGCGTGAAAACTCGCGGGCGATAAATCTTTGCAAAATGCATTCGATCAGGTATGACTGGCAGTTACAATCACTGTAAAAACCGGCCCTAGATGCCTACGTACGCGCGTGTGCGTGCGTGCGTGTCGCGCACATATTCACGCGCCGGGGGAAAATTCAGTCGAATTAACCATAAATCATCGGCCCGGCATCGACGTCGACGATTATTTATAGTTTACGCGGACGTGCGAATGGTTTTTCGGCCATTACTCCAAGCTAGATCGGGAAACGTGATAGAGGTGGCGATCATAAACACCTAAACAGCTCATCGGAATCGCTATTTCCCCCCTCCTTTCCTCCAAGTGTGAATATGCGCAAGTTTAACGTGCGAGTACGCAGAAGAAAAGAATGTTCTTGATTTGAAAATATTTTTTAATTTCAATGTGAAAATCTTGAAATAAAACGAAGAAAACTTGCTTGAATAAAGTCATTTATATAGTTCAAGAAAAAAAAGTTGAAATTTTTATAAGAATATTATAGATTATTGCGTATATACGAAATAATGATGCGTAAATCTGAGTATATAAGTTTTGATTTGACACTTCTTTTTTCTCTGTGTAATATATAACGTTCAAAAAAGATCGTTTAAAAAATAATCTTCTATTGTGAAGTTTTCTTTTGACGATATCTTTCGCTAACCGTAAATAAAGAGACATGTGAAGAACGTAGAAGTATGCATATAATATTAAACGTATGTCTGAATTTTTCAAGCTAGGAATCAATACTTCAAAAATATACGGATGGAAATAAGTCCTATTGCTTTGCTCGTCAGCGGTCGATTTGCCTGCAATGAAATAACTCTCGTTTCCTGTTTATTTTATCTCAAATTTGCAATCTGTGTGTCAAATTGTCCATGATCGGGTCACGGGTTCACATTTACCCCGGAAGAGTCTAAAAAGACTGTAATCGAGACGTGTGAGACATGATTTATCTTCAACGAGAGCGATATATTTAACGGCGCGATTTAAGTTGAACTACTTTAATCTTTAGCGTGCTTTTTTTAACACATTATTTTTTAGGACAAATATACGCGAACGCGTCGACAATATAGTTGCGCAACGCTATGCGCAATTATAACGCAAATTTTTGTAATATTTTGCGCAATGATAATAAGTAATAATTCGAATAGGAGAATTATCCCTATCAGAGAATTATCACTGCCCCATGCTGCATTCTACTCCCATAGCGGCGAAAGCTGCGACTCATCCTAGCGCGTCTGTGTCTCTCTCCCCCTTCCCACCAGAGCAAACCATTAATTTCCATTAACCATCGACAAAACTCGCCCATCGATACCGCCGGGCACTGACAACTCCAGAGAAGTCACGGGAATGGGGAGATAGAAGCTAAATGGCGTGTGTATGTGTGGTGGAGCGGGGGGGTTTACGCACGTACACGTCAGAGAATGCATACATAAGCCTCGACTCGTGTGGGACTTTTGCCTTTGTCGCGTATTTTTATCCGGCTCGTATAAACCAATAATTCCCCGGCAAAAACCTGCTCCTACGGGAAACGGCGGGGAATATGAGTACAGGTGTAGTGGAGGTAGGGGGCCACACACAGTCACCCCTTTCGCGCTGACTTCTCGTTTGTATTTGCTCCATTCAATATTGCGAATTATTGCACGGTACCGAACTATCGCAGCGATTGTCGTACGTGCCGTTGATTGACGTGTACAAAAGGTGAAAAGGTGTTCGGGGCGAAAAATTCGATATTTTTTTAGGGCAAATATATGTGAACGTCGACAATATAGTTACGCAATGCTGTGCGCAATTATAACGCAAATTTTTGTAATATTTTGCGCAATTGTGGATTTCCGATAAAAGATTTATATACAAATTTTATAGCGGCATAAGTTTTAAATCCTCTCGGTGCAAATTTTGATTTTCGTAACGCTTCCCCCCCGACGTTTTGTAAATAGATACGGCTTTTCGTAACGCGCCGATACCGTGTACCGTGACATCTCTATAGAATTATAGACATATCCACTGAAACTTACAATTAATGTGTGTTGCAACCGTTACAGACGGAAGTTTGCTAGTCCGTCGTCCTCTTTCCACTTGTACCCTTTGCGAATCCCTATAATCTAGCACGCGTAACTAGTTCGAAACTTGGCGAATGCAGAATCACTACTAATATATCTCTCTGCGATGCAAACTTCTTTGACGGTCATTCAAGCTCTCTCACAGTTGTCTCGATATTTAATAAAGACCGTACTTGTAATCTCTCTCGAAATCACAAAATAAATCCCGTTTCAAGAGTGTATCATTCAAAGATAAAATATTAAAAATCAGTTTTGTTTCAAGAGAAAGCAGACGCTTCATGATCAAATTTCAATTGATCTTATTAAAATTAACTGAAATTGTATTCAATATTGAAAAATAAAATTATTCACGCAAAATCTGATGATGCCCTTAATAATTGTACGATTATAACGAACGCGATAAAATAGTTATTAAATTTATTTTATTTTAATTTCAAATAAAGCGACTAATAAACATAAACGACTAGGCTGTAAAGGATTAGAATAAAGTTAGTGCATTATAAGAAAAACACAATTAATAAGTAACATCGTTATGATTTTAGTTAAATAAATTAATTTGAGATATCTAAAAAATATATGAAATATTTCCTATATGAGTGTCATATATTTTATTGCACTAGTTTATTCTATATTTAATCCTGGAAGAGAACATAAAGATACCTCAATTTTAAAAGAGATATCTGGAAATAGATGGATGGAGAAAAATAAAGTCTCTTACGTAATTAATTATTAATAATTCTTAATATGTTATATCACTATTAACTTACTTTTATTTCACATATAAACACATATAAAATATTTAAATCTAAAAGTCTGATCTTTGTTGTCGAAATACGAACATTATGAGGAAAATTAAATGAAAGATTTATATTTTTAAAATAACAATGTTTTATTCGCTGTAATTTTATTTTGTTTTCTCTTCTTCATCTTTCATTATTAATCTAACATGAAAGACGAAAATTTTTAATTTAATTTAATGTATGTTGAACTAATCCACAAATAATATTAATATTTTGCATCCTCATAATTCATAATGTTCTCTTCAATTTTATTATTAAAAATCTTGTCTATGTACAAAGAATGTGTAATATGTATAAAAAAAATCTAAATTTCGAATGGTATACTGTCATACTGATATATTCCAGGATTAAATAATTACTAAGCCTGTTCATTTTAAATAATTTAAACAGATCTGTAAAATATTTATAGATAATATATACTCAAACACATAAATCTCACATTATTTATGTCCGATAAAATTCTCATTGATCCATTGCTTCAAATCGAAATAAAATCAATTCTTTTGCTCACCGATACGGCGCGCAGCGGCGGAGCCGAACCACGTCGAACCACGCCGATCTGTAAAATACAATTAAATCCAAGTTACCGCACCCCGCACGCCACATTACAAAAGATAATTATTGCGCGCATATAGAACAACAATTAATTCCAGCGACGCGCAAATATAGACGTATATTATTAAATGATATAGACAATACTGACAAATGACTATTAAATGTGGATAAATTACTCACCCCACGGTGAGTGCTCCGCCGTCGCCCGACGCCTCCCAGGCCGCTCTTCCTCCCCTCGGCTTCCGCCTCGTCGTCGTTCCTTCACGGCGCTCGCACGACGCACAACGCTCACTCCCGAAACAAGGTTAATTACGATCGCGCGCGCGTGTTAATCACCGGGGACGATCGCGCGGCATTTTAGGCGGCACTCCCGAAACCAGCTCGCGCGCAACACGCACGTATTGCGACGGAAAGAGTAAGCACGCGAGAAACATTTCAATCGTTTCCTAAATTGCGATCCGCTCGAAAACGTACGCGACGTTTTGCAAATTAACGCGACAGGCGCATCCAAAATGGCGGAGAGGCAGAGGGTACGCGCGGCCAACTTCACGCCGCGCTGACCGCGCGCCGATTGCATCTTGCATCTGGTCGCTCTTATAGCTGCGCGCTGCGCCTTGAATTACGAACATACGCTCGCGTTCTATCGCGAGATAAGTGTACAAATATGCGAGTGCGAACAAATACACGGGTCGGAATTAAAGATAAATATTCACGGCGTGCGATATACCGGAAATATGACCGTCGTTTTGGCCGAGCGTTTTCGAGAGCGACGCGGTTCCTCGATCGAATAAATCGCACAAAACGTGCCAAAAAAAAAAAAAAAAAAAAAGAATTGTATCACCGCCGTGATACGCGCGAATTTATGCCGCGCCGTTGACAAATGTTAAAAGACGAGAGTTAATTACGACCGCATTTACCAGTCGCGACGCCGTCCGACTCCGGCATCGATGATCGATCCTTCTCCTGTCCGCGACGCCTCGTCAATGCAATGGCCGAAACGGCCGTTTCCAAAAACCTGCCGGCGGCAACTTCACTTGGATACCGCGCGGCACGCGACGCGAGTCACGAGTCACGTCAATATCTAATCAGGACGCGAGAGGACGTATAAATCGAAATTCGCTCGCTGCACGCGCGAATTTCGAGACGCACGTATCGCCATACTGAGCAATCGAGATATCTAATGCAAGATCTATATCCCAAATGATCCGAGCGTCCTTCGAGGCGTAATCGTTCGAAAAAATGTCTCAAATAATAATCTTCCGTGCGCTTGATGAATTTTTTAACGCGGTGCGCCTGGTCGGGTCTGACAGACCCGAAAGTTTGAAAATAAGTATATCTTCACTGAGAAAGAAAATTTGTTAATCCCCAAAAATATTTAGTCCGATACGAGCAACTAAATATTTTAGGTAGTTTAACTAAACATTAGTTAAATTAATTAATTTTTAATTAAAAAATTTTAAAGGTTGACATAAATGCATTATACCTTCTTTAGTGCAACTTAATAATTGTTGAAACAACTAATGTTTAGTTAACTAACTAACATGTATAGTTGCTCGTATCAGACTAAATATTTTTTTTAGATTAGCAAATTTTTTTTCTCAGTGTTGGTATAATCGTAATATCAAATTTTTATCGAAAGTATTATTTATTTTACGTTTTTATGAACTATGCTAGCATGACATATAAACAGCAACTGCTAAAAATACTCAGGCCGCCAGTGTTCCCGATTGCGAAGTTATTTCTTCGAAAGCACATTAGTGGGTCTCTCAGACGCAACCGCACGGAGGGTTAATCCTCCAGTTGGCGCGTGAAAATTTGAAATGTAAAAGGGCGCGCGGAGTGTAAATTACACCCCACATTATTTATGCTATAAATATTAAACGTATTAATATTCTTGGTTTTTTGTTTAATGTTATTCATTGCTGCGTATATCTTAAAGTATATTATATTAACAGGCTGAAACTTTAATTTTAATGTTTTTTTTTTCGATAATCGGTTCTATATTGAAATTAGTTCAGAATAATCAGAACACAAATTTTTTACAAGCTATTGTGGGGTGTAGAATACATCCCACGCGCCAACTGAAGAGTTTAAAAGAGTAAACCACAAATATCGGAGAGTATGCCTGAAATATCTGTCTCGGAATACATTGATGGCGAATCGCGGAATTAGCCAGTCGAACTGGCAGCTAATCGCTAATTGTGGGAAATAATACGGTTCCGCGGTCTCCGAGCTCTAATCCCGACATTCCCGACCGCAATTACTCCCGAGGAACAATGCGACAGCACAGCGTAAGTTCCTCGTCCCGCAGTCGAGCCGCGATCGCGCGCGAATGCGTAAACAAGGTCGCGCGTCGTAACAACAAACGGCTCGCGGCACGAGCGACGAGTCCCCCAAAAAAACGTTGCGAGATGTCCAACTACGAAATGTGTTGTTCCGTCGCGCCGAATATTTCGTCTCTCACATTTCCAATTTCCGATTTCGATGAGCGAACGCTTGTCGCGCATCACATCTAGATCCTCGTTATGTAAGGATATAATTGGACGGGGTTCTGCAATGCGGAACCAACTCCAAAACCTTGCTTTTCCGCTAAAGCAAATTCCATTAAGTTCGAAACATTAGAAATACAATTCTGCACCAACATTATCTCAAATATAATGGCCGAACTATAAATCCTCCTGAAATACCATTTCATGTGTTACATGCGTTTTTAGAAAATCTCCTGCCCTGTTCATGATCACCTTGCAATACAGAATTAAAAATTATGAAAATAATGCTTGGTTCTTTATTACATAACTGCATCCAATTTACTTCGTCTCAACAGGAGGGAAGAAAAAAAGATATACATATATGCAAAATAACATATATATTTTAATTATCGCCTTCCCAAATTGTTTAGATGAAGAGAAAAGCCAGCTATTTTAATAAATGAAGGAAATGAGACGCCGCATTTTCTTCGCGACGATTTGATTTTTAATTTTCTTTACTAATCAAAATCGCAATTTTTAATATTCTTACTATTGTAGAATAATATAAATTTAATATAAAATATTGTATGGCGCGTGTATCTTATTTGTCGGTAATTTCAAAAAAGCCGGTTTACGTACAGCTAAAAAGTTAACAGATAAGCAGCGAACTTACCTTTTTTCGAGGTGTATCTCTCTCTTCGTTGTTTCTTTGTCGTTTCTTGTTAATTCCTGTTCCTAAATAAGTCTCTTAAGTAAAAGAAAATATTTTCGTCGTATACTTGTCTTTTAGAACTTCGAATAGGATTATAATTTTCCAACGTGGAAAATGAAAGGATTATTTTATTTAAAAAATAATAATATAATATATTTCGAAAGATACTGAAAATCAGAGATAAAAATATGTTGAAAGCTTATTTAATGATCGCGGCAACTTTTTTTAACATCGCATATAAACCCGAAAAACTAATATCAGTCCTACAGGAATATAATTATCCTTTTATGCAAATCAAGGATCCGGAAACTTGATAATCCGTCATTTATCGATGCACCTACGCTACTAGCTGCACAGCGTGGGTCCGACGGCTTTTGGTGTTTATGCGTCTATCGCGACGTATTGTCCCTGGAGGAACGCTGTATCATCATCACCGGGAAAGGGTTGAAGGGAGTTTATTACTTTACGAGACTCTGACACGAGCGCACGTGTACTTACGCTGTGCACAATGCGCCCGTGCGTAGCTCGTACGTCGCGCTCCGAGGAGCTTGTCGCGACAATGTTGGAATTAACGGGACAGGTGCAGAGCTTTCTCCTCCGTTTTTTTTTTTCCTTAAATAAAAATATAATGAATTTTATTGTGAATGTATTTAAGTTATCTTACATTTTTCTTAAGCTCGACAGCTCGATGATATTTACAATGCTTCCTTAATAAGCTATATATTACAAATAAATATCTCTGTGTTCCACGCATACCACGGTCTCCCCCCCCCCCCTCCCCCGATAAAACGGGGAGGCTACACGACTTTCGGAAAACCTAAAAAAAAAAGAAAAAAGAAAAAACGTATTCTCTTTCACGGAAAATTCACCGTTTGTTTTAACGTTGCGCCGTTAAAAGCGCGGAATTCTTTAGGAAATGATAAATTACAAATGATGTCGACATCGAGTACGCATTATACACACATATATGGGTAAGGCTATCGATAAACGTACTCCCCGTTGAAGGGAATTTAATTTCTAGATTATTAATCTGCATTATATTCCGAATGGCACGGCGCGCAGGATAATAGAGAAATATCGATAATTGCGTGAATGGGACACATTTGATTAAATGCCGTGACTTTCTCATATGGATTTTATAATAACTCATAAACCAAACAATTGGTTACAATTAATTAATTTACGACATGGACAATAATGTAACAAACATGCCATAAAAGTTTTCAGTTAATCGAATTATCTTCTCGTTACAAAAAAATGAATTTTTCTTTGGTAAAAACTAAAACCTACTGAGAGCGCTACATTTCGCCAGCCGGTTCGGTAATTTTTGAAATGTTTGAAACATTTGAAAGAGCATACCTCCCCTCAAAGTATTTCTAACATTGTATATATAAATAAACTTTATTTCAATAAAATTTATCTAAACACAATAATGCAACATGCGAATTCAATGACAGCGTGATACCTTAGTGACGAAAATCGACTCGACATGAAAATATGGTCACACATACTTTCTCACACTGGCACTCTCTCACAGTCATTCTTTCCATCTACTTAATAATTAAGACACGACAATGCAAGTGCTAATACTATCATTTGTGCAGCGAGTACAATCGCGATCGTGCGCGTGTGTCCTTATTAGGTAACACGTACAACACTACATCAGATCTCAGAAAAATATAGACCCATCCGTATCCGGTCCTAGCTAGGATTTCGCGTGACATTTGTACAAACCGGTCGTGCCACGAACAAACGTGCCAAACGCACCGCAAATGGCCCACAACACGTGGCCTCACAAACACACCTCGAGTTCCATATTTGTTTCATTTGTATGAACAGCATCTCGCAAATATTTACGCGCACGAGTATCATTTACGGATATTAAACGAAGATTTTTATCGATGGATGATTCCTTCTACTATCTCCGGTCGTCTAATTATCTCTCGGTTATTTTCAATTGCGCAAAATTCCCCCGTGATTCTCTATGCATTCTGATGAGAAAGAATTTTAAAACTTTTTTAAAAAGCCACATTATGACGACGGAATTAAAAAGTACTCTTCAAACTTTCGGATCTCGCTCATTTCGCAAATATTGAAAGTACGTGGCCTCTGATGTATAGCGCGACAGTGCTCGTATAATCCGTGGAGGGAAAATTAGTTTGACATACCTAGCTTCGAAGCTTCGTTACCCATCGGCTCGCTATATATTCCGAGGGCGAGTTATAGTTACACCGATCCTCTCTCGAAAACTTCCATTTCGGATGAGTCGCGATAACGTGTCAAATTTCGATGTCTTTTTAACTTTCAGCAAAGGGACACGTGCTTGTCAAATCGACGCGGCGATCGCATTTTCTAACGAAGCACGCTCGCTACTCTCTCACGCGCGCGCGCGCGCGCGCGAAGGAACGCACCGCCGCTGTTCTCTGATCGAGCAGAAATTCTTTACTCTACGTAGACATTGCTCGCCGAGCTTCCTTCTTTCTATCGCGAATCGGTAGATCGCGATTATTCGGTGAAATTGATTTCAGGGCGACGATAGTTCGTTCGTTCCGCACGAGCGCCCTTTTTCAAAATCGAGGCGAAAACGTGCCGGGAAGACGCGTTTGCCTTCCTCCCTCTCGCTATAAATGTCTTACCTTTGTCGTCTTTTTCGCCGACTTCATTCAAACGCCACGTGTTCTCGAAGATCAGATCCTACCTCGCGTACTCGCCAGAACAGCACGCGCGCACGGCCATTCTAAAGGACAGCCTGCGAAGGATCTCTCGCCGGTTAATAAGGAGTATTTTTATTTCATATCTTATCTCGCAACAAAACCGCACAAAAATCGGATCAGTCTTGCGTAGCGGTATCGATACGGACTAGCGGATCGCATTGAACGATCGATTGAAAGGATTCTCCGGTATATCGCGTCAGCTTTATCGTTTGATTCGCGATATCTCCGTGACGTGCGTGGAAGAGAGTCGTCCTGGAAATCCCCTTTTGCGATCCCGCTTCTCCTTCCTTCCGCTTTTTCATAACATATTTCTCAAGTATCCTCATTTCCCCCATCGTCCCCCCCTTGGCTCTTAATACCGATCTCTTGTTGCTTGCTTCCGTAATCGTGATTATTGCGATCTCTCGCATCATCTTGCAAATGAAAAATATATTCTTTTCGGAGAAAGAAACGCTGCTTCTCCTCCCCTGTGTCTCTCTCTCTCTCTCTTTTTCTCCCTCTCGATATCCTCTTTTGCCTCGACGCTCTCCTTTCTTCTCCTTTGATCGCTTCGGCCTCTTCTTCAGCCTTTCTCCGAGAACTCTTCGAAAATAAGGAATATATTCTCTCTGAAGCAAAGCACGATAAAAGCCCAATGGGCTGCCTCCTGTTCCCCGTGTTCTAGGAGCGCCCTCCTCCTCATCTCTCCGTTCTTCTTCCTCCGATTCCTTTCCTCTGTATATCCCTCCCTCTCTCGTTTCCCCGTTCTCTATCTTTCGAAGATAAAAAATAATCTTGGCTGACAACGAGACCAATTACGTAAAGTACCTCATAAGGAGAATAAGCGTCATTGGCATAATGGCAGAGAAATTTAGCGTTGAAGTACCGCTGAACACGTTACATTCGGTGTTACAGTGCGCCTGTAACAAACAAGACAAACGATTCGCCCTTCTTTTAATTCGCTCAGTTTATCGACCTTATTACATGCTAATATGATCATTTACTACTCTGGGAAAAATAAAGACGGAAATAACCCACTTTGAGGCCCACGATTACGCGTAACTAAAAATCGTAATTAGCTATTCTATCTATGTCAAAGATTTTTAAGTTATACTAGTCAATTCTCTCAATTAGTTCTGTCGATATGCAGTTACGCAAAAATAATTTTCATTTAAGGGGCACTAACCAAAATGTTAATTAGGGTTACGATATCCAAATAATTTGATTATCTAAAATCGTGGGTCCCAAAGTGGGTTATATTTTTCTCAGAGTAAGATGGTCATTCGCTAAGTTCGTTTTTATTTTATTCCGCTCTATATTTTATTTCCGAAATTATATTAGAAATAGCATAAATATTAGGTATTCAACAGATAATTAACTTTTTAATTTTTTTTTAATAAGCTGAGTTAAATACGATAATATAATTATCTACGACATACGCATATTAGATAATGATTCAGGAAAATGATTTATATTTACATAATAATGTCAATAGAAACTAACAAAGAAAAATATATATGTAAAACTTATTAAATTAAATCATCAACATTACGATAATAAGATTCAAAATATGCGTATTTATTAAATAATATGAGGAAAAAACTCGCTTTTTTCAAATATCAAAAATTAACCAATTGAAATATAATAACTCATCTTAAAATTTTATTCCAGAAAAAGAAATAAGTTTCAAATTCGTTAAAAAATATCAAAATCGATTCCACATTTGTCAAATATGGTCAAAATAAATGATCAAACGACCAAAATATAAAATCAAAATGTTTTCGAACACGCCGGTGGTTATTGCGACAATTAAAATCGATTATAAACGGAGCAATAATTCGAGTCTTCAGCATGCATACTTTCGATGCCAATGAAACATGAGGTCAAATGAAATACACTCACGCTTATCAGCGAGTTTGACATTCTGTCGAGGAACTCCTTCGTGAATCGCGCTGTATCATCGCCACACTGACGGCGCACCGTATGATGAGAGCATTCCAAGTACTCCTGGAAGGCGCTGCACAAACAATATCACAGACCTCTGTTTAAAATCCCTCTTCAAAACGCCCAAATGAAATGAGATGAGTTTTATTGTTGTAAAACACTGGCAAACGCAACAGATCCGAATTACAATTGGAGAACAACCGCGCGGAAATCAATAACGTTACGATTCATACAATTTTTCAAGGTGCATCACTTTTCCGTTGTCTCTTTCTAAAATATTGTTTTAAAAAACTATTCGTAAATTCACACAGAATAAATCTCCATTTAATTTTTCACGATTTTGTCCCTCTCTTTTGTAGAATAACATTTTCTCCCTTCGCAGGGGAGCGCGCCCGCGGTGGTTTAATTGGATCACCGCGGAGAAACAAGATGACGCGAGGAATGTGTTTTTGCGGACCTGTTATCCAGTTTCGGGTCAGCATCATACTACTTACGTCCCCCCCTTTCGCGAGGGATGCGCAAGTTCAAAAGCTGCAGTAGACCGTGGTAGAGATACGCTAATGACATTACACCCCTGTGTGTGTCTGTACAGGCATCAGCGTGAAACTTCCGACCTAAAGGACTGATTACACTCTTTTTGCGCGAACTCCTTTGAGCAACGCCCTTCGTTATTAATGCAGTTGTTTCGCCAGCGAGCTCTTAAGTGTTAAATTATCGCAGTCGAGGGATTTTACGTCTTTGCGCTAATGCGAAACGCCGAAATTTCGAGTATTGCTTAAACCCATTTGTCCGTGTTTCGTACTTTGCTTTCGCTCTGACGGTCTCCTTCATGTCATAATCTTAATTCGATTTGTCCTCAGATTTAACATCGACCTCGTGAAAAAGGCTGATCAATACCCGCGGGGTAGATGCACTCGAAACAGGAGGATGCGACGCATTGAGAATTCAATGTTATACTTGATGATTCCTTATGTTTTATTTTAACTCAATTTTCGTAAAATAAATAATTATGTTATAAAATCCAGCAATTTTTAATAGAACATGATTCAATCTACGATTTAATACAATTACCATAAATAAATTATATAGCGAAATATTTTATTATCCAGTTATTTCTTTTATAAGTACGCAGAGTACATCTATCCGTTGGATTTGTTTAAATAAATTGCAAAAATAGTGCGCATTCTTTCTTTTTCATAAAAAACAAATGCTATACTGCTCCATTTTATTCTCACACTCGGAAAAGTTAATAAGGCGCATTCAGATAAAACAGTCGAGGGTCTACATTTTGAAAAGTGGCTAGGTCAAATTGACTCGCGCTTTGAGTTCCAAGTTTACCTCCGCGTTGCCAAACTAACAAACTTTCTCGGATAAGCAAATGGACCATGAGTTGCATCCTATTTGCAAAGATGTAGAAATTTCGGTCAAGTATATATATAGATTTGATACGATATGAATTTTACAACACAGCACTAATCACATTCTATTTACAATATAATAAAATCAGTTGTCCCGAGGAAAAGTGATGCCACCGTATCTATAATATTTTTTCGCTCGTCTCAATGATTTCCGGATCATATAATTGAAATTAATAGTAAATATCACAACTATTTTTATTCTACACTGAGAAAAAAAACGTTCTGGATTTTAGTTTAAATATTAGTTTGCATACAACTGTGACTCCATTTATTAAAATAAAGAAAATTTTTCTCTTTATTAGTATATTTTTTTTTAGTGAATACATATATACTAATAAAAAGGAAAATTTTCTTCATTTTAGTAAATAGAGTCATAGTTGTGTGCAAAGTAATACTTACTAAAATCTAGAACTATTTTTCTCAGTGTACATTTATTTAAATGAATCATTTATATGTATATGCATATCTTAAGGAAACTTTTCTTCGACTTACCAGCAAAGGGACTTGATGTCTTGCTGTCCCATTGAGCGGTTGGCCATTAGTGATTGAGTCTTCTGATACGATTTGTAACACAACTCGTATTCGGCTCTGGATTTTTGCATGCACGGCGCGTGCTTCAAGAATTCTGCGAACAGAAAATTGCATTCCTGTTATTGGACAATTGCATATTCGTAGGAACACAGGTATCGGATAATGAAATTTCGAGGTCGATCAAGCAGACTTGACAAGCCTGCGGAAATATGTAATTTAATATTAGTAAAAAGTATATTAGTAAAAACAAAGAATATACATATATACGTATTAATTCTCTAGGACATAATCATTTCAATTTGTACGACAATATAATAACTAATAAAATAGATAATCAAATTATTCTGCAGATAAAAATTGAAATTGATTAAGACTTAACTGGCTCTCCTCTCATTCTCGATTCTATTCCTAGAAAAACAACTCAAGCTATTTACGAGCGCAGCCTATAATTACAAGAGTGTATACATGTATCATTGATTGACGCACTAGTCCCGCGTCGTGTTTTGAGATCATAGTTTTGAATATGAAGGCCGCTTTCCCGGCCTCTTGTTTACGATAGGCGAGCCGTACATTACGCGACTTGTACACAGCGTGAGGAATCGATATTACTCTCCTTGTGAACGATTCATTATGTTACAGTGCCTCTCTCCAAAGGAGGAGAGTACATTATGAAGAGTCATGCCGGCTCGATCGACCCACGGACAATCTACGCGATATTCCCGTAATCTCGAGAGTGCCGGATGCATTATTGAGTCTAGTGCTATCTCCGACTGGAGACCGACAGTTTGGAATTGCATTGATGCCTGCTGCTTGCCCAATTGGCAAACGGACTACTCTGGCTTTGTCGACTGGCGCGGATGACTTTGCACGTCGTTATTTCTCTCTTCGAGAGTAAGATCTGTATACAGATTTACGGAGGATGGAATATTTTCAAGCTTTGTCCTCGAAACAATCAAATCTCAAATTATAAAATAAATACCTTTAACAGAACTTTTGAAATGTAACGAGTGTCTCTGCTTATCGATGCCTCAACTTTATCTTTAATTTCATATTCATCCTTTTTTCATTTAAATTTCAAAATGCTTATCTTATATTCAAAATGCTATATTCTATTTTAAATGCATAAAAAAACACGCTTAGCTAAAGAAACAGATTCCTATTTTCTATAATGTCTTATCCACACAATCGCGCGAATCAATTTCGTAATATTGAAAATAATTTCTCTCTCTTATATATACGTATATTCTCAACTGACAATTATTATTGTATATTGAAGACGCAAATATCTAATCGGTTCGATGATTTAAGCAAGAGCACTTACCGTCCTGGTACGGGCCGTCTTGGCAAAGCTCCATGATGGCCATGTTGGTACCGGTGTAGAGAGAGTTGAAGTGCTCCCGCTGCTTCTCCTGCATGCAATTTATCGTGTACCTTTTGATGCATCTCATACCTGCCTCGAGATCTCTGTAACAAAAACAAGAAATCACTCGTTATTTGAGCATTCGGAATTGATGAAAAAAAAAAAAATGGAAATTTATCAATGTATACAAATAGAATCTATAATATATATAGAATCGCGAATATATGCAAAGATATGCATAATCGCAAAAAATTAACGTCACTATTGAACCGAAAAAAATAACTTATTAGACTACGTCAACGAAATGTTTGTCATCCGATAAATAATTGCAGAAAAAGCGGCTACACTTTAATCAAGAAGCCAAAGAAATTAATTATCTTTGTATTGTTTATAAACTTCGACGATTATCATTTATAAATTTCAATAATTTAAAGATTAATCAAGAACATGCTCAGTCAACTTCAAAAACGTATTAAGATTATATTTTATTTATTACAGTTTTTATAAAAGATAGGATAATAAATTAATTATCAGAGCTTTTCGGTTTTTAAAATTTGTTTATGATATATTTACTTCCTTATCGGACAAAATAATAATCGATAAAGATATTTAAGAGCATAGTTACTGTTACTCTTTTACCTTTGACTAACACGCAAAATGTTCTAATTTTAAACCTCTTTTCAAACCACATCCGGGTTGAACGATGTACCGTCTTCCTCAATTGAATTAAATGATACGAGTTTCAAAGACAATACGATCCTCTCTCAAGAATCAATGGAACAAGCGAGAAATAGAACTCGAACTCGTGTCTCAAGACAAAGCCTCTTCAATTGAATCACGATTATAAATATGATGTCACGAATATGAAATTGACTTTCAAGATCCATTCCATTGAATCGTATCATTTCTCAAGAAGTTTCCAACTGAGTTGCTCAGCACAAACGCGACTATAAATACGAACCAATATCATACATCTTGGATATGAAGCCGCATTGAAACATTGAGAGCAGATCGATATTTGCGTAACGTGTTAGAAATTTTCCGACTGTTTCGACATATAGCGGGTAACTAATAGAGGCATATATGCATGCTGTGCGTTCTTCATCTTATCTAAAACTGATTTGTACACCTTGTGTAAAGTGCGATTTGTACAATCGCGTCAAAGAACAAACGTAGAAGTATCATAGTGCGATATTGCGCAATATCGTCTTGATTGCGCAATTTTGATAGCGCCAGTAGCTTTCATTACACGGAAAAAGATTTACTATACCACAAAAATAACTAACATTTTTTGCTGCAAGAGCTATAATTTAGCAATAGTAGCAAAATCTCTTTGCAATTATTAGATACTAAGTAGCAAAAGGTTCAGCAAAACTTTTTGCTATTGCGACAAAAGGTTTTGCTATTATTGCAAAATTAATAGCTCTTGCTGCAAAAAAATGTTAGTTATCCCATATTTAACGAATAGATTTGCTATAATAGCAAATCCTTTTTTTCCGTGTATATACGACTGCGGAAGAAGCGCGCGCGTGCACGGCGCGGAGCATCGTGATTAATAATTTGTCAATCGGCTACGACCTGTCGGGGCGCACGCACGGGGCGCATACACGGAAACTAGGGCCTGAATGAAATTTAAAGTTCCATGAAATGAGCCGAATTTCCTCTCGGGTCGGCGCGCTATCGTCGGCGCACGGCCAAATTGCAACCGTAATAAGATTCTTCGTCGAATACTAGGACTGAAAATATCGCGCGAAATATCCGGCAGCTTGCATGCAATCATCCACTCAATTACATACGTACCGCGCCGAGTGCTCGACGGCGCGGAGAGAGATTCCGAGCGATCGAGCATCGCCGCTGTGATAAGCCGGAGCAGAGACCCGCCGATACGATCGCGAATTCGGACGGATATAATAGACTAAGGCCGAACGAACGTCGGATATTATTCTCGGATCGATTTCCAATTTTGCAAGAGATCGATGAATCGTCCCCCTCGGTATGCCCTATATAGAGTTCACCCCAATCGACTTTTTAACGATGAGCTACGTCGCGGAGATTAATATTTCGTATGCCTGAAGCCGGAATCAATTAGTAGGGAGCAGAAATTTTAATACGTGTTATCGCGATAAATATTACGGCCTATTTAGACAAACTTGCATAGCGCATGAACATAAGCGTAAGAAAATTGATTGGTCCATATACGTGTGCATAACGAAATAGACCAATCCATTTCCTTATGCATATGCTTATGCATTTATGCAAGTTTGTCTGGATTGGCCTTCACCACATGCCTCAGTGATCGAATTGGTACGACACCTTATGACACGAAATGAGGGAGGTTCCAGGTTCGAACCCTGGCTGAGGGGTAATATTTTTCGTAATAAATTAAATTATTTAACCCTTAAATGCCACACCTCTCGAGAATCTCGTAAATGACACATGGGGTCTAAAAGACCCCAGCATGAAAAATGTCTCCTTACTTATTGATTTTTTGATATTTAGTTATGAAAATTATTTTCAATGTTGTTCAAGGCTTAGAAAAGAGAATAAAATGCTTATATTGTTAAAATTTCAATTTCAACATAGTATAAAAAATTAAGATCGCCGAGAGTTAAAATACTGGCTCCAAAATAAAAATAATAAAAAGTAATAAATAAATAAATATGAGCTCCATTTTTGGCGGGAACATTTGAAAATATATCATTCTAAAGGGTCTGGGGTCCGCTGGACCCCGCGGGGCATTTAAGGGTTAAATAGGATGCTTATATACATAAATAAGCATCAAAATTATATCAATTTAGAAGGACATAAACCCATGATCGAACCGTCTTGACGATTAATTTGACCAAAACCAATGGCCGTATTGTCATGACGATGACAGTCAGTAGGGTCGATTAAAAAAGTCTTTAGGTAGAAATTTTAAACATAACAAAAATGAGAAAAATTTCGAAATCGTCAAATGCGGTAAACATTACTTTATTATATCTCCTTATCCTTTCCCTCCCCGACGTCACAATTAGCGCGATTAAGCTCCGCGACGTTCCGGCACGTTCTTAAAATTGATACGAAGTGCGACGAGAGAGAGAAACGACCGGGCATTTTTCTCGTGGCGAAAAATTTCCTCGTGGCGCGAGAAGAAAGTGGTATATAGGAGGAAAAGCGTGGAGGAAGACCGTCACGAAATTCTCCACGAAACGGAACGTCAGCGTAACCCGCGCCGACGTCTCCTCCTCATGGTACATGTAAAGACGGCGAATAACAACGGACGTTTTCCGCTTAAAGAGATCGCTCGTGCATGCGCCCGTGCGGGCGTAGACTGGCGTAGAGAGAAGAAAACTAGAAAACTCACGGGCATAGTTTGTCGATATCCTCCTTTTTCGTGACGAAACTCAGGTCGCTGTTGCTGATTCTCTCGAGGGGCCTAGCGCACCTCGCCAGCTCGTCGTGTCCGCACTCTTCACCTCGGCAGCTAGCGAGCACTGAAACAGAAACGCGATAATCGGGTTAGCTAACAACAGAGAGAAAGAAAGAGAGAGAGAGAGAGGAACGTGGTCGATTCGCGAAGCATAAGAGGCAACAGGGACCCGATACGTCGGCCCCATCGATAACAACGTTATTAGTAAGGGAATCGCAAAGAGCAGCGCTGCTTCTCGAATTCGATTAAGGGCGCGACGGGCGCGCGGAATCGATGTTGCCGTTGCGGCGTGATTGCAGCGGAAATATCAAACAAGTTTAATTGACGTGGAAACAATGCAGATTGCACCTAGAACTTCATACTCGAACGGATCCCCAATATTCTCTCATTCCGATGGAATTGTCGTATCGCGAGATATCGTGCGCGTCTGTCCACCGAGAGACGTTGTTTCTTAAAGTTCTGTTGTATCACGTTGAAAAGTAATCCCATTACTCTGTTGTTTGATGAATCTTTACGGGGAATTAAAATCTCAATGAAACAACAAATTTCACTTCGACTGGATTGAAAAAAAATATTATATCACGTTGAAAAATGATCCCATTATACTCTGTTGTTTGATGAACCTTCACTAGGAATTAAAATCTCAATGAAACCACAAATTTCGCTTCGATTTGATTTAAAAAAAAGAAAAAATAGGAAAGATGTCAGAGAAATATTGCATATTTTCTCAAGGCTTACTTAATTCGCTAAAACCACATGTTTCCCCATATTTTTCAACCGTTTACTTGGATCTCTATGCGCCTGTCTTCTTTATCTTTTATCCTTTACCTGTCTATCATCTGTCATAATGATTCCGAGGCAGCTTGCTAAAATCCTTTGTGTCTGAATTTTGAAAATGAAATTACGGCGGTGGCGGCGGTGGCGGGCATACATATAAGACGCGCTCGCGTTGCTCGCGTGTGAGTATCGGTGGTCACACGCGAATTCGGGATGCGGGATAAAAAACACAGGAAATGCATTCGCCGTCCGGACTAATGATGACGAATGGCGCGCGATATTATCACGGCGTCATGTGCCGTTGGCGAAAAACCATTCGTTCATATTAGGAAGTTGATTTGGATTTAATGGGGGAGCATCGTTTGCCAGTTTAGCCGCGCTTTCGTCGTGCTTTTCATTCCAACTTTTGGGAATTCATTACCAATTACGCCGTATGCACAGTTCGCAAATGTTATATATACATATATACGTACCATTTACTCGGTGCCTAAGGAAACCTCGCTTTTTTAATCCTGATATAAAAGATAGTTTTGCAAATTTAAGGTTAATTACAGACCAAAATTTCGAGAAGGGCTAGCGTCACAACTTTTCAACGACCAACAATGAATATCATACAATTAGTAATGAATCTCGAATCAAAATACGAAAAAAAAAAGATTGGTGACTCCCTGGCTCCATACAAGTGGATGACTTTCGTTCTTTTAATTGCACTCTAATGTTATATCTCGAAAATTATCGGTGCCTCGAAATTTTAATTAAGAGAAGGTCGACTCTAAATTGATCAAAGAATCCGTCATTAAATTAAAGTCGGAGGATGCCGGGACATTCTGTACAAACACTCCGGGAGCAGGGTAAAGGAGCATCGTATCCGCGCTTTTAAAGGGGAGGATGCGAATCTCGGGACACTCTCCGCGAAATTATTAAGTACTTTCAAGAGAGCTTTACACTTCCCTCGTAATAAACAAGTTATTGTAAGGGAAGGGTAAAGTGGGAACCGGGTCAAGATCGACTTTTCTCTCGATACCAAACGAACTTATAACTTCCGCTCGAAACCGATTACCTGGAAGTGCCACTTTCTGGGTAATAAAAGAGAACTGGCAGTAGGACCGCTCTGCTCTTCGTCTCTCTGTATAACACCTGCAACTTTTCTTCCCCTTTTCTCTCCGCCATCTCCTATCCTGTGTTTGGTCTAATATAAAGTTTTCTGTATACGCGTGATGGCGGTTGCTAATGGAAAGTAACGTTACATCTCGCCGTCATGATGAAAAAGCAATATAAATGGGTGTTATATTTAAAACCCGATGGAAATGTTCAAGCTTCCGCTTTGTCGATATGTCTTGCAAATTATTCGACATGTCAAAATGTTTTATGCAAGAGGTCTCATTTAATTTGACTGAGACGTCGGCGAGGTAAAATAGAAAGCGGATATCGACGTAATATCAGAAAATGAGGATGTGCGAATTAGCAATTTAGACTAACTTTCTGTATAAAAAGAATCATGTGAGACTTGTAAGCAATGTGAGACTTTTCCATAGTTCAGTAGTACTTATTTTCAAATTACTGAATCGTCGCTTTTATCAATGATCGCTTTCAATATCTCAAAATGGATTACTCGCTCACGTAATGCAGATATTGAATAATCTTTGCAATCTATACATCGTATGTGTAAACACGGCATACATTCAGATAAACATTGCAAATTAATGTTTGTAGTTGCTGCTGATGCTACATCGTTACCAAGACATGAGATTGCTGAAACATACGACGATAAATATGATCCTCCCCGTACCATTTGAAGAGAAGAATCGCATATTCCTTTATGTAAATTTACCGTAAACAAGGTAAAATCTCGAAAAAACAGAGTATCGTCGGAAAATTGACTCGATTGAAAAATGTATTCGTTAAATTCGGTGAGCAACCCTGCTGAGTTAGGATATTGTGACATACTACAACGTTAAATCGTGATGCTTGTAAAATATTTGCGCGATATAAACAACAAATAAATATATAAATTTTCAACTGGGACGAATTGTCCCGTTAGACTTCGAGGGATTGAAGGAAACCTCGCGCGTGTTTCTTTCAATTCCTTCGAGTCTAACGGGACAATCCGTCCCAGCTGAAGATTTATATATTTATTTATTGTTTCGCGCACTACAAGTTTCTTTACCGAGTAAACTCTTGCCGTACGGGGAAGCTGCGTTTCTCTGGGACAAAGCGCGAATCCTACGGGAGGGAAAGAGGGCGCGGGATGCATCGCAACCCTCAACAGCCGTGTATGTGTATATCATTACGCATCGATTTGGCGACGCGTGCGACAAACTGCGCGACTAAATCCCTCGTGCGGCGCCCCCGACGACCGACGTTATTAAATTTAATTACAAACTATTGAAATTATTGGAGAGCTCGTCGCGGACCGACTACCGCGGTAACGACCGAACGATTCGGCGAGCTGCCGCCCGCGAAACTGGCCGCGGCCCACCCTATATAGCGGCGCAATTGTTTTGTAAACCGAATGCAACAATGGGACGACGGGCGTCGTCTGGCCGTGATAAATCTGTCCTTCGATGATTAAACAAATAGCTCCGTTCCAACGCGATTTGCCCGAACGATTTATGTAGTCGTTGATTGGAATGACACAACGATATGTCTTCCTGAAATATCACTCGATATACTCGTAATATAATCGTAATTTTCTCCAGAGATGCATACGGCATTATAAATCATTATTTAAAGACATAATTTTTTAACTAAATAATAATAAAATATTCTCTTACTTGAAAAAAATGGGCTACAATCATTGCAATAATTATCGTAATTTTATTGATATTTGCCTTAGTAACGGATAAGTGAATAAAAATATAAATATCCTTTTCCGAGATGGTCATCCCTCCATACATCGTAACCCATTTTCCTATCCCCGATCGCGTTTCGTTCTCTAGCGCTTCTACTTGCTTTCACCTCTCTCGGCTAAGATATCACTCGTGAGAAGAATACCGGCTTACGACGGTACAGTACCGAGTTCCGTGTGTAATTCTATTCTGGCACCAGTGATTCTCCGGGACGTGTCTCCGGGATGATTCGAGTCGATTTATTATTCAGAATTATACGAATCGCGACAATTACAATTTTAATCGCGTCTAATAACGGCTTCGATTAGTAATCGACTCATGTTCCACGGTAATTGCGATCGTAATTAATTCGGTAATTAACATTTTTAACACATTCTCCGCAACTATGTACTTCTCTTTAATTCGATTTCTGTCGCGTAATTAGTCGCACGGAAGTCGTTACGATATTATCGCCGAGTCCTGTTACCGTTTTACGTTGCGCACAGCAGACGTTTCGGAAACTCGCGATCTCGTATAGTCTCCGATTTAATTTCAAGTACTTAGTAAATAACAGATTTTACGTCGGGAGTTCCATTGTAGGGAAGAGAACGTCGCATATTTATGAATTTATGACTTTATATTCTTTTCAGTCTATTGTTCGTTCTTCTTTTTTCTCGCAAAACGGCCAGAAATTCGTCGATTGGAAAATCGATCCGTCGGATGTTTTAGCCAATGAGCGGTCAATGCGCGTATGCGACGTGCTGGCCGGCTCTTTAATGCCCGCACGCAGGCACACACGCATGCACGCAGCTGCAGCAGGAAGAGGTTGGTTAGGGCTCGTATTTATAACGAGGCGAGAGATGGGACCATCGTACGATGCCGGCACAACCAATCGCGAGCCAACCCGTAGGTTGGCCTTGCCGCCACGACTGTTAAACGCGTGTGCCGTTCGCTTGCTCACGCGTCATGCACGCGAGTGTCAGATCGACATGACCGGACGTCATGCGCTCAAGCTGGTATGAAGTGTTTTATCTATGCGTTTCCCTAAAAAAAAGAAAAAAAGTTCTATTTCTGATCAAACTAAAAAACTGCTCGTTCCGGCACTTCCGAACGAAATCAATTTCCATTTTGAGACCTTTCGCTTTAAAGAGAAAGAAGAAAAACGTGGTAACTCTTAAAGAGATTACCCGTAAAAATTCTCATAATCTTCCATAAAAATTCATTTTTAATCCCTTAAAGCAGTAAAGCAGAAACTTTTGTCTTAACAAATCTTTCTCAAGTACAGTATTCGTGTACGTATCGGCTCAGCCTTTTTCTTGAAATTATAGAAGAAAAATTATCTACTGCGTTAATTGTGATTCAGACTGTCTATATATATCGAGAATATATTTGCATAGAGATTTGCAAAAACGCGAAACCGATGGCACCATTGGTCTGTTAGTAAGTCACGCCACTGCAAGATTAAACAAAAATCACGGCACTGTGTACCTTCTTCTAGACATTGATAAGATGTTACATCACAATGCAGGTATTGATCAATAACCATTATCACTTTTTCATCTTCTACTACAAGATACGTAATCTCATCTTTTATACATCACACTTCCTATCCACGTCATCAATCGAAAGCGGTGACCAGTGGCCACCAATCTTTTTGTTTACAAACACACTATCTACAAATTAATTCAATTTGCGATTATAAATAAAATCATAATCGTGCATCTATATCTACGCGTCTTCGAGTTGCGCACTCCGCATCTCCTAATTCCGACAGAGCTAAAGCGCGGACCGCTCCAGAATTCTAACGACAATGGGAAACTACCCAGCATGTATCGGTTACAAGTAGCCGTGGTCCATTGTCCATAACCATGGCGGTGGGCAAGGCAAATGCCATTGTGTTCCGTCGTTTCGCGAGAACGATCGCCATGGGATGAAATTTCAGAATGAGTGACGTTAAGAATAAGCGAGATCGCGCGGCGTATTAGGTTAATGAAATCTCTCTGGGTTATCCGGCAGAGTGCAGACGACGAAATAGACTAAACGACGAGACGATGATAAGGACGATGATAAGGTCGCGCGCGGATTTTCCCGCGACCCCCTCGACCCGGGGAGAGAAGCCGAGAAGGGGAACGGTCGCAAAAATCGTTGAATAATTGACCGACAGTTCATTTACGTCAATGCGAAAAGCATTATCTTATCTCCGGTAAGTGTTACGCGCATATAATTACGCGAAAACAACGTCCGTTCCGGGCTTTACTGTCTGCTCTTTTTCCGCGCTCGCGCTCGCGCTCGCGCTCCGCGGCGGGATGGATGGGCACAAATGGATGGGACAGATGACGATGACGATGACCCTGCGCGATGGCTCTTCTTTCGCGTGCTATCCTCGTCGCGTGACTGACCTATACGGGCGGAATGGTCGCCCGACATAATGAACAACTCGCAATAAGCTGATTGCGCATAAAAATAGTTTCATTTTTAATCTGACCCGCGTAGGAGATATGACGCAACGTTATTTTAGTTAAAGGCCTTTCGTGCATACGACGGCAAACATTATCTCTTCGGAATATTAATACAAATTCGATATATTTATCTCCGCGTTGCGTTTAATTGACTAATAAAATAATCTCAGATAACTATTATGTCTCTATAGCGTCGCACGTGGGTAACGGATAATACTTTCGATCGTATATTCCCCGAGTCGTGATTAATGGGTCAAAAATACCCGGAGGATGATACTACGCATTAAAGGATGATAGTACGATAACACGGATCCTGGTTCATATTATGTGGCGTCTGCGAGGCGTGTTAATCTAATCGGGACGTTATATTAAGCCGTTGCGGGATAGTCGCTCGTTTATTTCAACATTAAATGTCCGAGATAAAAATAGAAAATTGCTCCGGCAATGCAATAACGCCTAGTACTCTCTCTCTCTCTATGTTAAACATCCTGAAATCGCCCCACATATCGCGGCTGGGAAGGATTGGCTTCAACGTTAATTCCTGTTAGTCGGGGAGAATCTTCTTTTTTGGAGGGAAAATCCACGGAAAGCACGGCGAATCGTTAATCCATTGATAAATTGAAACTGTCGCTGCAACTTAGCTGCCTTTTAATCGGAATTCCAGGCAAGACGGTTCACAAGCGTTTAGCGACCGTTTAGCGTCGCGTTTAAATAAATAACGCCAAGTTGGCTCATCTTTACAGCTTAAGTTGATTAACGCTTATTAGCGACATGTTAATTGTTGTTTGCATTATCCGAATATTGGCGCTAATCGATACATTTCTTTCTGAACGACATTTCGCGACGCCGCTTTTACGAGACATCGCGCGTCGTCTGTGTATGTGTTCGAGCGTATTTGCCACGAATATCGATACCGGTTTGAACACTCGCGAAAATTCTTGCGGGTAACGAATCCGAGGTAAACACCGATACTTTTGAACAAGCTACGCTACTTGATTTCCTTGACAATATCAAGCCCGTCTCGCACGATCTATAATTTACGATACGATACGTCGTAAATAGAAAAATTGTAGGTTTAAAGCTGTATTTATAGAATTGTTTGTGTGTGTGTATATAGAAACATGCGTGCCGAGAATGTATTACGATACACGAGTAATAGAAAATAGAAACCGACAGATTAACGCGATCAAGTCTAACCGAACGGCTCGCAATTTCCAGCCAGACTTGGAGCGGAGAATAATATTTCCATTTAGCGAAAAAATGGAGTTATCTATTACAATAATATATCCACATCCTGGAGCATCTACCGCGTACAGCTCGTTACTTCATCTCGGTTTTATTTTCCCATAAATGAAAGATGAATCTCGCGAGAGAGGAAATGGGTGGCTGTTTGTTTTACGTGCACTGCCTTCTGGCACTCTCTCCGCATTTAATATGACATTGGTACGCATGAACGGCAAGATTTTCGCTAACTTTAATTAATTTGCCTCGCCGTACACGTTTATTACGTCGGTCTCCATTCCTTTTCATTCTTTCCGTGCGTTATCGCTCCGTTTATCGCTGTTTATTATACCAACGTCACTTCGCTCATTGTGTATATCTAAGCATATTTCGAATAAATAGCAGCGACGTGTAGAGAGAAAATAACCCGCTGTTACTACATACTCCACGCAAGGAGGAGAAGGGTACGAGGAGGTAGAAAAGACGCATTAATGCAGTCTCGGTGAATCTGCCGAAAATATCAGCGGTGCTAGACACGCGGATCAAAGTCAGTCACATGACTCGCGCGGAGAAGCAGCTGCGACGCTGCTCTTCTCTCTACATATCTCTCTCTCTCCCTCTCCCTCTCCCTCTTCCTCTCCGTCACGCAACAAGTCCTCATTCTCGCGCGCGTAGTTACGTGGAACAACCTAAACTCTTGTGGAATGCGTCGTGCGTGAGCGCGCGCCCGCGCGCGAGCGAGCGAGCAAACCGGCTGTTCTGCCTCCGTCTCTTCCTCGCATCTGTCGCGCGCGTCTCCTGTCCATTTCACCAATATAGATTAACTTTAATCTCTCTGTTCAACCTACGTATTATCTTTTTTTAAATCTCAAAACTAAAAAAAGATAAGAATGGACATCCGACGTCCGACGATTTTCTTCGCTCTCTATCTCTTTCTTTCTCTCTCGCGCGGTCACTCCCGTCAAGGAAACACGGCTCGGTTGGTCCGAGCCGAGGACGCTTATTGCTTTTCACGTGTGGCGCGACCATGGCGTGACGCGATGACGCCGCGCCGAGATCGGCGTGTGAGTCGGTAAAGGTGAGGCGAGACTCACGCCCATCCGCTCGGCCAATCACCGGTCGCTACGTCATCTCGTACGATGTAACGGAGCGAGTCACCCACGTGGTCGTCGAGCGCCGCCGTAGCTATTTCGGTATCGCGGAGAGAGACCGTCCTGTCGCGAAAGGACTGATCTGTAGAGAACCGCCAGACGAGCCCCGCTCTCGCGACAACTTTCGACTTTATCGCCACGTTATTTCATCATTAGTCATCATCTGGTCCGATTATCAAATGTGGAAAAAAACTGAAGGACTCTCGCGTTGTCAGCGAAAGTCTCCGATTATAAATCTGAAAACCTTAGAGATAAAGAATCGTATCTCCAGTTTCTGCCAAAATTGGAGTTAATATTTTATCCAATTTTTCCAATATACCAGAAGTTTAAATTGTTATATGATGATAAGGATTTTATGTCCATTATTAGAGGAAAGTCCCCTATTATGAGATAGGCTCCTAATATGCGACAGCGAGGTTTCTGCTAAACTAATAGGCCCTATCTGTTGGTTCCACCATGAACTTATTGCCCTTGGGGTAAAACCTATTTAGTGGAAAATTCATTGTTTGATCGTGCGTGTAGTCGTTGCAGAGAAAGAAATTGTGAAATTGGATGTTGTCAAGTGTCATGAATATGAGTCTTTAAACGTTTAAACCTTGTTTATTAATAAGTATTTGGCAATAAGTTCTGCATGCAGCGATAGAGTAAGGTCGTATTAATGGGAAAATACGGGATATGTTGAGTTGCTCAATTGTAGAGATTAGATTTGGTGATCGCGAAACCGCAAGGCGTGGTGCTCGTAACATGAGATACTCAGGGTACTCCTGGGTTGCTGGAGTATGAAAGTTATTGTATAGTAATAAAAGAAGAGAAAATACTATATTAACGTTAAGGGAAGGTTTATACGAATTTATAAGACTGTGCTGACCTTGATTTAAGGGGGAAGGGTGGAGGGGGAAGATTAGGTACAATATTGTGTATAAGTGGGTTTACGATTGTTGCAAATATGCTTCTCCATTACATTTGTCTTTTAAAAACTTCAAATAAAGTTTTGTAATTGCAATATGATGTATTTTGCACTTTATTAGCGATTTCCCGGGGTCTCTCATATTAGGAGCACACTTTTTCGATTTTTTTGAAAGCTCATTTTGTACATTTTTCTAATTTTCAGAAAAATCAATATTTAAATTAAATTTTACATTTCAGCATCTTAAAGCTTATTAAATTCCCTTCAAAATGACCTACTATATTTTTCAATTCTGCCTATAGACTTCCGGCAATCACACAAAATAGATATGGTATCTCATAATCGGGTACTTTCCTCTACTAATTCCTGAGATACAATGTTTAGAAAAAGTCGCATTGCAAATTTTCATAGAAATGATAAGCTTTAAATCCTATTTTCTCTTCTGTAATAACGGAGATACGAAACAGAATTACTTGCGATTAACGAAATAATCGATACGGACGCGAGACGGAAAGATGGATCTAACAAAGTTTGATAAACAAGTCAATTATCTAAGCTCGCATATATATGGGTACGTTAGCGCGAGCGGCGCGACTCGTGCGATGATGTAATCCAATGTTACATCGTTCAGGATATGCGTCTGAGAATTTATTCAGAAGAAAAAAAAACGTCACACGTCACGCGTAGCGACGTCACACGCTATAACGGCAGTTATGAATCGAAATGACCTGCCTGCGATCCAGATCATCAATGGAGTGATTAGTGTTTACAAATCTATGCGTAATTCGCAACGCGAGTAGTCAACAGGAAGCGGACTTGCGGATCAATCTGTTTACTCGCTTTCTGCGATGCACGCGCGCGAGATGCACACAAAACGAATATATATATATACCCTGAATGAAATTCAAGGCCGGCGATTCTCGTCATCGGTCTCTTCTCTAAACGTTGTAAACGCAATTTGCAGAAATTCTCGTTGCGAGACTAATCGCTCTTCGTATGTTGATCGCTCGTCTAGCCTCTGGGAGCGACTTTAAATTCGGATCCCCCCGGTAGTTTCAGATGTGCGCGCTTCGACACTTTGAATGTGCCCCCTCCCCTCCCCCCGCCCCCCGCCCTCAGGCACGTGTCAGCCGTTTATTTCAAGGATGCCAGCTTCTTAATCAATAAAGTAAATCTGAATCTCGTAGCCCCGCTCTGCTCTACTTTTTATTTTAATATCTGTCAGGTTCCGGCACGTGTCGAACGAAAATTAAATCTCGCTTAAACGATACGTACATTTTATATATAAACTCGTATCAAATTGTCTTTCATTTGGAAACTGAAAATTCGAGGTGATTTTTATAACATGCGTTATATTATATGCGCGTCCTACGTTTTTTCTCGTCGTTGAAAAACATCCGCAAGGAATGCGGGAAAAATTTCATACTTTTCGGTCCTAATTATTATTTTGTCAGGGCTTTGGGATCAACTCGACAAAAAACCATTTCATCGCGATTCCTTTCAATCGCTAAATAGTTTGCGCACAGTGACGCCGGATGGATTAACGTACGGTTAGGAAAAATCGATTCGCGTATACGCTGCGCAAAATAAACGACTCGGGCGAGCGAAATACGGTACAGAAATCGGTGCGCTAATTGTCGAAAAGCTTCCTTCGGATATCCAGCCCCTTCGATAATCTCGGAACATCGCGTCGCCGCGCGCCCGCCGCGCCGAAAGATGGAAGGTGGGAAGAGGGAGCGCGCCCGAACTTTTGGTCTGCGACCTAATTAGATAAAACTTGGTCGATACTTTGAGAATTTTTGCTCGCACGCTAGTATCAATCTTCGCTCTAATTATTCTAATTAAACGTCCCGATTTCACAGCGGCGGGGGGGGGAGGGGGAGGGGGAAAGGGCCAATTACCACGGTAATTCGCACGGCGCCTCAAACGAGCCCGAATCGAGCGAGCCCTAGCGAAACATTTTCCATCGCGGGAAATTTTCCCGCCTTTTTACGATCGCCCTCTCGCCGTCGCGTCGACCGTTAACTTTACAACCGTAGTTTAACCGATCGTTTGTTCCTCGCTCCGGAACTAGAGGGGGGGGGGGGGGTCGAGGGCGGGAGGGGAGGGAGATCGCGAACTAAGGTAAAGTTAACTTCCGCGCGAGATTAATTTCAAGTATAATTTGCAGCCTCGTTAAAAATATCTTCGAAAGTTCGATCGGGTTATCGGAGAGACGATCGAGAGTCCGGCGATAATTTCGCACGAAATTATTCGCCACGTCGTGACACACCCCCGAATTATCGACTTCTAATTTCGCCGTGACACTTGGCATCGCGCGACGACTGTTTACGCGCAATCGACGTTCGCTGACGTCAACTCGAGTTCAGACGTCGAGGAAACGCCCGCGCGATATTTGGCGTCTCTCCTATCCCTAGCGTTCTCATCTCGCGCGCTTCACCGTTCTTATCCAGATAACGCAATGTCCAAAATTAAGACACGAGACGTCTTAAAGATGTCTTACGTCCCGATTTTGGACATCGCGTAATCTGGGTGAATTTTCAGCAGTGACGTCGCCGGGACGTGTCGACGGGGTCCGCGCGCGCGCGCGTCCTGCTTTAATCTAGTATATACGCCGTCGATCCTCCTCCACCGTTATGCACTTGGAGCGCCGTCCTTGACCTACGCTTCGAAAGAGGCGACGGGTTGTCGCGTGCGGCACTTATTACGTTCGTCCCGAAAGCGACGAGAGCCAAGTTCGGAAAAGCGATATAAACGGCCCCCGGACTTCCGTCTTCCGTCCGGTTGTCGACTTAACCAGACTCAACGTGAGAATTTCGTCGGACACGGAATTGAAGACCGGACGTGTTTAGGCGTCGAACGAGCGCGCGAGCGAGTGCCTTATTTTCGTGAGAAATACGAGCTATGAGTGAAATTGTACGCGCGATGGTCATCGTGTCGCGCGCATTTTTTTTTTTTCCTTCGCGAATCGCTTTTCAAGTTTGATGACTTTGCAATCAACGCGCGACAACCACGCGCGGCTCCAATTGTTTTTTGCGGGGATGTAGGTCATCCCTCATCCCTTAAAACGTCATCCCTCGTCCCACGTCACTTTCACGCGTGTCGGGACGTGAAAAGCGCGCGTAACTCTTGCATATTACAGCGGCGAGACACGTGGATTCACGTCAGGAAAGTTTCGGATCGGGTAGGGAAACGCGAGGCGATCGGAAGAGACGAGATAAGTAAAGAACGCGGAGTGATATCTCAATCAAATCAATCTCTGCCGACTTCAGCGTATGCCAAGAAGTGAACTTGGTTTACAAAAGTAACACAACTCACTCGTACTTTCCGTGCAACCACGTACCCCACTTAATCTTATCTACTAATTCATTATTCCATATTTTGTCTATTAAATTCGTAATTTATTGCATATCCCCGTAGGGTTCGCAAACTACTACCAATCCTATCCTTCTCTCCTCTCACTTTAACCCTTTGGACCAACGGCTTAACGTCTCTTTCCGAAAGACGGAACCATATTTTGTCTATTATTTCTTCCTAATTCTATAAATCAATCTTCGATAAACTCACAAGACTCACATGCGGTGTCTAATGGTACTTTGTCAACGCGGAGCAATCTCGAGAACTCCCACTAGAAGATCTCGAGACGAGGATCGAGAAGCATCACGTGAAAGGGAATGGAACGCGCGACATTTCGATACGAGCGATCTGGAATTGTGCGATTCGGCCCGCTCTGTCAATCTACTCCAATTAAAAGCTCCTCGAGGATCGTAGGTCAGCTCGACTTAATTGCACTTTCTGCAATCGTGGCGGGGGAGACGGAGTCGGATCCTCCGTGGATGGCGAGATCAAAGAAAACAAATGCGCGGAGCGGGGGCTCCGTTGACGCTGTAACGTAATATTGAAGCGAAAACGCCGGTCGCGCCGGTCGTCGCGCGCGAGCAGGGACCGAGAACGGGGCGAGGGGGGGGCGGGTGAGGGCAGGGAGGCTGTGCGAGGCCGGAATGATGAATACTCACGGGAATACAAGGCGGTCATGAACAGCGCGAGCCAGGACAGCTGATTCTCCATAAGTGTTTTCATGTTCCGGGCCGCTCACGTTGTCGAGTCTTGCTGCGTGCCGCGCGCCGTACGGCGAGAAGTTGGTCGCCGAACGAGAGATGAAGGTTCCGTCCTTCGGCGAACTTCAGTCGGGAAACACGCGCGCGTACGGGATAGCGCGCGAGCGAAAGATGGTAGGTGGAAAGTAACCGATCGCGAGTAGAGCAGAGTGGAGCAGAGTGGAGCAGAGCAGAGCAGAGGCAATGCAGTACCGTGCGTGCAAAATGTGTGTATGCGCGCGCGCGCGCGCGTCTGCGGCTCTCGGTTTGCTCTTTTAGTTTTGCTCTCTTTCACCCGCGATTCGCGTGCCTCTCGACATGCGTATCACGCGACCGATCGTGCACCACTGAACTGACTGAACTCGCGGCAGCGACGGAGAGACGGCGGGCAGGCGGCCCGCGACGGCGGCGGAGAGAACGCGCGCCGAGTTTCGAAGGCGCCAGCGCGCATGCGTGGATCGCTCACGCCACCGATCCCGCGAATCCGTCCGCCATCCCTCTCACTCCTCCGCCCGCGCCCTCCTTCTCGCTCGCTCTCGCGGCCTTTTCGCCCGTCTCTCCTTCCCTCTCGCTCTCTCGCGCGCGCGCGCGCGCGCGCGCGGATCTCGCCACCTCGCCACTCTTACGATCGGCCCGACGCGACGTCTTCCCGCGTCATCGTCATGCACCTCCGTCGCGTCCGTTGGCGCCGACGTCGTTACGACGCTCGTTCAACTGGCGTGAGATTTTATTAATCGAACTCTTACGAGCGCGAGCCAAAGCTCGGCCGCAGGATCGGGGAAAGATGCGAACGAGAGGGAGAGAGGGGAGAAAAGAGAAACCTTTCGCGCGCTTTCCACAATACGACGTTTAATAGGACTATTCAAATTCCTTTTCGATAGAAACATATATTCAGATATCTCTCCCACGTAGCTCATAATGAGTATACCACGAGAATCGATTTGATTTTCTTTAATGTTTATAATAAACCGGAAATGGAAAATTCTGAAGTCTCACTTCCACGGGTCAAATGTCCAGAGAAATTTTTTCAATTTGAATTTAATTAGGCTAGTTATGAAATCTGGGGATTTATATCGGTTACAAAGGAAAAAAACTGGGAAGCCCCTGACTCGTTGTTTGGATTATACAACATATTTGAATTATATTTCTCCTCTTCTCGTTTGCAATCTCTCCCTTGCGGAATATGAATTCGTTTCCTTTTCTTTCGCTCCAATTGTATAGGCATTGAAAGTAAGTTGAAAAATAAAAAAAAAAATAAAAAAAGGAGGCGAAGCTATTCTGCGCGTTACTTTGTATAGACGATACACATCGTGTGTCGCGGCGCATCCGAGATAGATAGAATTTCGAAAAACCATTTTCGAATCCATTCCCCGCGACGGAAGATCGCGGGGATAGAAAAGAGTCTTGCTCGATTTTCATTAAAAGTTTCTTAGCGTTACCGGTATGTATGGGCGAGTTTTCCAACTTCGCCGGCGCCATTCGCGGAAACTCCCCTTCTATGAGCGAAGCAGTAAAAAGCTTCGCTCTCGCTTTACTGTTTCGCCGAAAGCAGTTTGTACGCATTTCGATGTATGTACCTGGCTTTCATAATCGCCGCACAAATTGCATCACAAAGCGTCCGGACATTATTCCTGAATATTCGCGAAGTTGGGATATAATTGTGACTACAGATAAAATCCCCTCTCTCTCTCTCTCTCTCTCTCTCTCTCTCTCTCTCTCTCTCTCTCTCTCTCTCTCTCTCTCTCTCTCACCTTTTTCTTTCTTTCTTTCTCGATTAATGGGTATTCGCGAAATTGAGAATTTAAAGCGTTAAAATTCTCCATCGAGGATATCTATTGAATGCTCCAGATCATCAACGCTGAAAAGAAGCATTGATGTGCCTATCTGGAAGGTATTATCGCTTGAATAATGAAAATAAACAACACGAAATAAGAGATTGAAATTATATCCAAGAGTACCTATTGGAGGCTGCACGGTCTAGGCCATTAATTCAGACTAGAAAGGGGTAACGACGACGTCTATCCGAAGGATACCGCTCGCAGGTCCACGATCTTTGAGATTGAAATCCATGCAAATGGGGCGGTCCACGTTTCACGTTGAACTATTTTCTAGGGTTAAAGAGGAAGAGAGAAAGGGAGAGAGAGAGAGAGAGAGAGAGAGAGAGAGAGAGAGAGAGAGAGAGAGAGAATGAGAGAGAAAGAAAAATAAATAAATAAAATGATGAAGCCCGACAGAGCAGTAAAATGTCGCTAGGACGGCGATCGGCGCCGAATGATGCAATTCGATAAAGTATCATAATACCTTGGGGATCAATCGTCACAAAAATAGAGCAAAGGTCAAAAAGAAGAAAAGTCAAACGGTCGCCAGATGGATCCTTGAATCCACGAAAAGCGTGTTGTCCTTTCATGAAAAATATCAAATCCGTATTATAGTCATTAGTATCACTGACGATGATCAAGATAACATTTTATTATATGTATTCAAAGAATAACGAAGTGTTATCGGACTTTGTCTAAAGTGTTAAAGGATATCGGACTTTTATATTTGGTGGCTATTAATAGTCTCGGGAATCGTATAAACATTTAAAAAATATCTCCGTCGTTTCTTCGAAATTTTTATTAAATTGGTAGCAATAAGGTAAATCTTTTTTTCGTTGTAATTGAGAGCGTAATTTATGTAATTTTGCTTTCTTTCCGTAATATCTATTATAACAAAAATATTAAAAAACCTGATCTGACATGCACCGCTTATAACGCAAGTTTTTTAAATATCTAATAAAGGATCAATAAAATCGCGTTTAATTTTATCTTGTGTTTGTATCTTTATTTCAAATATAATGTCCATTAATTGTATTATTTATAAGGAACAGATATAAATAAATAATAACGTGAGAAAATAGTCTTACGAAGCTAACTTCCAAGAAAAAAGATAGGTACGTGATACGTGAACTACAAAATAGAATTATAAAAAGATTAAAGATCCTTCGCGAATAAAATTAAAATATCAAAAATCAAACAATAATAGCTATAACGCCTAATTATGCACGATCCTTCTTATTTTATCTCACAGCTAATTGCATTCTCGCCTCGGTTACTCTGCGTTACATATATTTCGGACAATACGAAAACCACCGCAAGGTATTTTCGATTCAATAAAACGTGTCACATACGAGCAAATAATTGCGTAATAATGCTCAGTGTTCATAAAGAGACCGGTAAAATCGTCGCACATATATACATGCCCGTATAACGCGCATTGTTCGCCGTTTGTACGCATACTTGGGCCGGAGCATACGAAAGTTGTTGTAATACCACTTTGCCATTCACTCCCGCGCACCGGCTGTTTAACTTTCATCAGTGGCCTGATACCTTTGTGGTATATCATCTGCAAGTATTAGCATCAAATTGAATCCACGTCGATGCCTGGGACCCGCAGAAACTACGCGTGCCTTGGTCTCGACCGTTGTGCTGATGTGAGCGTGTGCGCACGATATGCCGAATCGCGCCCGCGGAACATTTCCGCGCGCGCGTCCTTGTTCCCGCCCGCGAGCGATTTTTTTCCCCCCCGTTCCATATTCATCGATCGTCGACTCTCGACTCGCGAAAACGTTCTTTCTCTTCTCGTCTATCACGCTTCCTTTTTCTCGCTTTTTCGTCGATTTTCAACCGGCTGCCGTATACGCGACGATGCGGCGACGGCGACGGCGACGGCGACGGCGACGGCGATGTAATGTCCTTAACATCGATTTCTCTCGCGGCGAACACTAAAATAACTGACGTAGCTTCTCGCACACGGCACTACGGGACCTATATCCTCCCGCCGCATATTCCCGTTGTCTTATTTTGAATTTTTCGTCGCTCGATATGCCGGAAAAGATCGACGTCAATAGGCACTCGCTCACGTACCTTTCACGTTTTTCCGCGCATATTCATTTCTCTACCTCTTTTCCTCTTGCGAACATTTCCGTCACCGGCGAACATGGGTCTTCCTCTCATTACTCGTTCCAAATGACACATGCTTTACGCTATCAAAGTTAAGGACATCGCGATCGGCGATAACGGCATTCTCGCAGGGGGATAAAAATAAAGCGAGATAGGATCATTTCTAACGAAACGTTTGCCTCTTAGCTGGGTCTTTCAATGGCGCGTCCACCTTTCGATAGACGCGCGACGCGCGAGCATGGCGGGATGGGCTTTGTCCTTTGTCGGGAAAAGGACGAGTTCCCCGAGTGAAACTAAACGTCACAGTGTGACGCGACATTGCGATTCGTGACGGCGCGTAAAACTTCTCGAGACTGAATTACGTCGCGGCTCATTTAGCTTTCTCGGTGCACCTATTGTCGTGGCACCGAACGGCCAGCCAGTCAGCCAGCCGGCCGACCGACCGACCGACCGACCGACCGATGACGCGAACTTCGTCAATTGGAATATTTAAAGCCCCAGTGCACGGAGAGAAGGAAGGACAGAGAGGGAGAGGAAGAGGGAGAGAGAGGGGCGAGCATTAACTATCAACCGAGCTCGAAAGTAATTTTGAGGCTTCCCTTGCAATATGCACGAGGGGATACGGCCGTCTCTGTGCCTCTCGCGCGCTTTTGTACACTCGGCCCTCGGCTATTCATGAGTAGCCCTCGATTCCCGAGTAATCGTCCTATAACGAACGACGTCCTTTCCTCCCCCGAAAGACTTATAAGAGGGGATGATATTGACATTCCGGCGAAAATCGATCGCGTCCACTGATAAATCCCGCTGATATTTCGCCTCTTGTGACGCCCATCCTAATTTCGTGGCACTTCGCGAGCCTCGCGTGACGCGACCGAAATTCGGAATTAGATGATCGTATTTAACGATGAGAGAGAGAGAGAGAGAGAGAGAGAGAGACCACGGTGGGAATACGCGCCTTGTTGTACGACAAGGAAATTAACGTCAGTTATTTCTACCGAACTCGATCAGCGTCAGTTTCACGTTTAATTTAGAGGTTTGTTTGTATATCATTTGTGTGTGTCGTCCTACTATCGCGGTCGAATAGAAAATTGTCAACCGCGTTGAAAAATTTATATTTACGAGTTTGACATTAGAGGAATTTAGTATTCATCATTTTCGACGGTAACTCTGACATAAAACCAAATGATATCACACCGTCTTTTTCTTTCAGAAAATTATAATGAGGAGAGGAGAATCTCAAATAAGAGTGTCGAATAGGATATGTTTCGCGTTGGAACAACCGAGATACTTTAAATTTCATATTTGCCGAGGTTCATTAATTTGGTATCTTAAGCTGCTCAGGACGCTAAGTCAATATTATGTCATATAGCAAATTTGCTTTTAACAGTCTACGACGGCGTACGACGACTGAATTAAGTAGGTTCCATTGAACGCGGAAAATCAGAGAGAAAATCAAGTACATCGCGCGGGTGAGGGAAAGAAAAAGGTAAAAGGCTGCGGGGGAAGATCAAGGCGCGTGCACGGCTCAACTCCGCGGACCGTGGTGCTTTACGATCGCGGCTATAAAGTTCCCCGCTAATTCCCGCCTTGCAAACTTTTTCTCAGGAGGGTACGAAGACAGACAAAAATATCGTCGTGAAAGTTCCTTTGATAAGCGCATCTCGAAGGAGGCGCCGTAGCTCGCTGAAGTACGCTGAAGGGCGGTTAATCCCGCGCGAGGTGAGATTTTGACGGATAAAACCGGCGGCTTCCGGAAACCTAGGAACGGAGCAATGACCAACGAACAAGTGAACCGGCAGCTTTTGGATCTTCGTTTTCGAGAGGTACGAAATATCCGTGTGTGTGTGTTTTAAACTGTTTAATAAAGCAAAGAACCGTAATCATCCCTAAGTCGTAGTCGTCCATGCGAATTCTTGCGATTTAGCAACGGCACCCGGCAGTGTTTGCCGTAGATGATTTCGAAATAATCTGAGATGAAGATAAGATAAAAATCCGTAAATTCATCTTAGATGAGATAAAGATGATTTTGTTTTTAATTAAGCTAGATAAAAGATGAAATGATTATCGCGATTTATCTAGATAATTTTTTAAATAATTTTGTGTTTATGAGACTATCCATAAAATTTTCTGAAAAGAATTACGCAGATTATAAAAGGGATATTGAAACAGTGCTCACAATTTTAAGTTTTTATTTCTTAAAAATAAAAGTTTTTCAAATAATGTTTTGTCTGATAAGCGGTTTCGATGGGATACACTTATTTGCTATGCTAAACTGAAAAGGTCGACTGGCACCGACGATGGCAAGGATACATTATATTTAAGGAAAATATTTTTATATTCGAAGAAAATTTATGAGAGATTGGAGTTTCTTCGATTTAAATTCCAAATACGAAAGTGTTTCGATGTTACTACTAATAAATGTTTGCTTATTATTCTTTTTCTTTTCAATATTGCGAAAGAAATATCTTTCTCTCCGCTACTACTTGATCTGTTTTCGAGTGTAATGATATTCTTGCAGTATAAATGGTCTACTTCTTTCAAAATAGGTCTAACTTATATATATAACGTTCTGGAATCCAATTTAATTTAACGACGATAAAGAAATAGCGGAAAGAATGAAAATCCTATGTTATCTTATATAACTTTTAAATAAAATGACATGATTTTTTTATCTAAGATAAAGATGAATATACTTAATTTTTTTTCATCTAAATAAGATAAAAATGTCTCATTATTTGGATTTCATTATTTGGATGATCATCTAGATAATTTTATAGATACCGGCAAACAACCGACGGCACGATTATATTGACATCACGATATATTGTTCCTAGCACAAATTATCAGATTGATCCTAGAAAAAATATTGTCGTCCCGTAAGATGATAAGAGGTATTCAAGAGATATTTCGAATTGATCTATAAAGCGAGAGGATAAGTTGGTGTCGCGAATAAAGTTTGCGGTAAGCACAGGGCTCGAGCCGCGAAGTGACAAGACGAACTCTTAAATCCGAAATTTTTGATGCAGCTGAAAACTCGACGAACATTCGGTGAGGTCGTGAGCTCAGACGATCGTTTTCCGTCTCGCGGAAAAACGATCCGCTAGTCTCTCTCTCTCTCTCTCTCTTTCTCTCTGTCTCTCTAAAGACACTCGACATAATTTCGCTTCGCCTCGAATGTTTTCATAAGCGAGGCAAACGTCGGAGCAATGTTTAAATAAAAATTTCGTAGTTCTCTCGACTCTGCGCTTTTACCGATATCTTTGTCGGATATCGGATCGCGGCATGGAAAATAAGGAGATCGATATGTGACAGTGCCTGATGTATTTTTCATCGGATCTATAATTCATTCGTTTTTTTTTTTTTTGCACAATAATCGAGAATTTGTACAATAGTCGAGAATTTTTTTTAAATACGGGGTTATCGTTGAATATTAGAATATATTTCGCTTAAAATAAATGAAAAATATAAATTTACTTAAATTAAAAGATTTTACTTAAAACAAATCCGTTATAAAATTACGGACATATACGAAGATGGTATTTTTCAGTGGATTTAAAGTAGATTTGCCTCGACAGAAATTTAATTCAAAGATATATTCAACGGTTGGCAGTTTTTATCAGATCTAAGCTTTTGTCGGGAGGGGGAGAGGAGCCGCCGATTTGCGCTTCCCGCAGACGAGATCCTTTTTTTTACGCTTCTTTTTTTCCATTTCGACAATTTTGACGGACAGGCTTGAAATCCGATCTCATCACATAATACCCAAAAGCGCTCGCGCAATAATGGAGCCATCGTGTTATTCGGCCGGCGGTGGAGGCATACGCGCAGAGTTTCAAATCGAAACGGTCGAGGGAAGGAGAACGGCGGCCCGGAGGGCGGGGGAGGGGCCGCAGGCAGGGTGACATCCCCCGGGATTGAGAAATCCGTTTCTGGGCAAACTGTCTTGCGAGTAGTTCGCCGGATAGTTTCGGATCCAGATTCCCGGGAGTTAAGCCAAACCGCCTTCTCAAGCGAGACGACGCGAGGATCGTCGGCCCCCCTCCCCTTCTCCCCCCCTCACGATCCTTCTCTTTCCCTCTTTGATAGCACGACAGTGCGGTCCCGATGGCTGAAATGAGATCCGTTTGCTACTCCTAGCTCCTAGTTACAGGAATAACGCACCGAGGCCGGATTTATGACGGCCGGGGTCAAATAAATCGCGGATTATACGAGTTGACGAGCACTTTGAGAAGCTTTCCGCGTCCCTCCGGCTGCCCTCTCCCGCCCCGGCGACTTCTTGGAATTTATCGCCATTTAACCCATTTAACCCTTCCCAGGGACAGTCTATCCGTTATGCGAAATATTTGCATCTTTCGCGAGGTATATTCTCACACAATTGCAGACGACTGGAATTTCTTTCGGCCTTTTTGGATGAATCTTTCATTTGCGTGGTACTCCTTTATTTGAAATGAGAAATGAGCACCGACCGACTTACTAATTAAAGAACTTGTAGATTGTGTGTATATTACTAAACTGACGGACTTGTAGTTTAAACCATTTTTTATTACTTTTCAAACTTTGACGACCAAATAGATCCACGTAAAAGGGTCTCTTAGAACAAAAAAAAATAGAATGTTTAATTATATTTGCTTCTTGATAATTCGAGATAAGAAAAACAAGATCGAGGAAAGTAAAGTTTATAATAATAATCGTTTGGAAAAACTCGCGGACTTAACACCAGCGCCAAACGCGAAATATATTCGAAAATTGAATACCCGTCCGACAGCGCCGCAACGCGACGCTGAATATAAACGAATATAAAGGATCCAGTTTCGCGCTAATATTCCATTTTGCCAAACGTTTTTCGCCGTGGGAACAATTTCGAAAATCGAGTCGCGAGCGCGGGCAGAACTACTTATCCTACTCTAATAGGACGCCGTCCGCGTTATCGCCAAGATGAGGATACAGGAGCTGCAACCGCGCGCTCTCTCCCTCCCTCCCTCTCTCTCTCTCTCTCTCTCTGTTCCCTTTTCTTTCCACGAGGTCGAATTACCCTCCTGTCCACCGACAAACCCCGCTGGAAAACTTGGCATAGTCCGGGCGCCGCTATCTATTCAATTTTCGCCAAGTTGGCGGAGTCGTTGCCAGGAAAGCCGACCGACCAACCGGACGGTTTTGTCTTTTCTCGCCTCCCTCGCGAAAGAAAGATGATGGAAGTCGCTTACGGAAGGAGGGGTGGAAAGGAAAAAAAAGGGAGAGAGAGAAAGATGCGCGTTTCTCGCGCGAGAACCGACTTCCTGGAGTTACTTATGGCGCGAGATAGCGGGAAAACGCGTTTCTGCCCGCCAGGATGATTTTTCATTTCGCCCCTTGGCACGGCATTAACGTTTACGTTTAAAGCGCGTTCCGTATTGATCCATTAGCTCCGATGCAGATTGTATTTTTGTATCTCGGTATATAGTGCGGATACTAATTGATCATCCGTATATAATACACCTTCGAATCCATCTACGTTAAATATAATAGAGAGCGATATCTACGTCAAGGCATTTAATGCGCGAGCAAATGAAAATATTAGCAAGCTCCCTGTAGCTAAGAAAGTATCCTTCGAATCAATTCGTATCAGATACATGGGTATGAATAAAACAGGAGGAATAACATCGCTGTGCGTTTTCTTATATCTCTGATAATGATTTATTCTTAAATAAATTGTAAGGTGCCAGTTCGTAGACAGATTTGCAATTGTACTCTAATTGTAATCTAAGACGGGATCGATAAGTCTTACAACGCACCGGGAAAGGGATCTACTCTGTTCTTGCGTAGAAGAAATTTGATTTTTCTGTCCATGTCCTCGTTGTAGATCGACTTGCACGTCTCGAAGTTGATCCTACGTCTGACCTGAGTCGGCTTCTCGTAGTACCTCGTGCGCCTGTACTGGCCGAAGATGTCTTCCTTGGACAGTATGCGATTTAATATGCGACAAGCATTCTCCACGTTGTTGTTTTGAACGAAGATCGTGCGGCTGGCGAATTGAAGATGCCGTGCGAGACCCATCTGGAAAATGACGCGAGGAACAACTGCATTCTTTCTGCACGAACGTTTTACAGTCAGAATTCATTATCTTTAGATCCGTAGAGAATATAGCTAGACACAATAAATGTTTTAAAAATGTATCTACCAAAATTAATATAATGCTAGAAGCAACGTCAGAATTTATCTCGTTAGATATGATTTACTGGTTCAAGATAATTGACAAATATTTACTGCACGTAGCTCCGATTTTAGGTTAGGTTAGAAACTGCCGATCGATCCCCGCGCTGCCCTCGCTTGTCTCCGATAACTAGAAGCACTTTTCGCGCATCCACCAGAAATAACTAATTATGTTTCGCTGTAAACAATGCCGTGAGAACTTCTTATTCCACTTGTAAATTGATACTCGTGCTCCCGAGTCCGGAATTCCGGACGGCACTTTTGACTGGATTGACTGGAAACAACACGGGTAGCACCATCTAGCGGCCGATTAGTCAACAACTGACGTCACGGCGCTGCCTTTTTTCACCTTGATTATCACCTGATTAATTGTCGGCCGTCTCCGGCGGGTAATCGTAGAACAATCGTATGTGCCCCAGAAATACGACGTTCAACAACGTGATAATGACAAAATAGACCACCAGGCAATGAGCGATCTACAAAATAGAGACGAGCGTTAACACACGCGGAGGTCTCTGTCGGGAATCTCGTACTCTAATCAACTCTAATGTATATAATGATAATTAACAATAATTAACCCTCCGTCTGTATACATGGGTCTGCGGCGTCCAAGCCAAAATATCTCGTAATTGTAAAACTTGCAAGCCTGCCAGAAAATATTAAATAAACGATGTTTATCAAAATGACTATGAAATCGTCAATTACAATGTGAACAGACGTTTCATGAATTTTTTCAAATTTTTTAAAATACTTTAAGGTATTAGGGAAAAATAGAGTTGAACATGTCAGACCCACGTATACACTCTGAGGGTGCAAAAAGAAACGTATATAGACGTATATAGAGTTAATATAATGTAGAAAGTTCAAAAGCCAATAAATGAGCAATCGAGAGATGTTAAATTCAAATCCAGACAGCGCGCATGTCTAAAAGACATACGTATCTAAGGCTGCGGTCCAGTTGACGCTACAAATGCTTCGAAGTATTCCTCTTCTCTTTTCTTTCAATGAAGAAAGAAGGAGAAGAAGAACGCTCGAAGCATTTGTAGCGTCCAAATGGACCGCAGCCTAAGAGACATTTTAAAGACGTTTTTACGACGTCTTTTAGACATGCGTGCTGTCTGGGAAATAAAAAATAGTTTAATATAACTCTTTAAAATACATAGAGACGTTTTATTTATGTATATTTTGTTTATGTTTCAAAACACACGAGCTTGATTCTTTTTTATAATTCAATAACAATTACTTCTCGATCTTTCAGATTGTAGCCGAATCCCCATCGGCAGACGCCGAGCCAGGCACATAACGAGAGCATGAGTAGGATAAGGGCGAAGGGAGACGCGTATATATGCACGACGAACATTTGTTCATGTCACCACGTCGTGATTCCACCTCGTGTCGTTTCCTCAGCTTCTTCGGACGGCACATATCTTCGCGAAGATCGCCGTGTCGCTCTCGCCAAGCCCGAATTCGTTTGACGAGATTTCGCTCGTCTCCATACCTACGAATCTTCTTTCCGGATCGGCCGCTTCGTGATGGAACGAATTTCGCGAAGGGGGATGTTTTATTGTTCTATATAAATCCCTGTCAGCAGGTCGTCAATAATTCACGCGACATTTTCCATATGCGCCCTTTGAAAATAACTGAAAATTTTGCGACGATGATATTCGTCAGATCATAGGCCAAATGGACACTGACGTGTAAATGATTTACTTCAGACAGCGCGATAGCGATGCATATCGAAAAAACGATTACTATTTCGTTTTTGTTCTTTTTTTCCCGTTAAAGTTCCGTTATTTTCAGCGGGGCAGCGAAATTGGCGATAATTGTTTGATCGATAGTTTGCTGTACCAGCATACGGGGATGGTCAAAGGTGTTTCGAGTCCGAAAACGAATATTTTCTGATGAGAAAAAGACTTCCCTTTGGGAGAGAGTTTACCGCGAACTTAATGCTCGCTGCGAAAGATGCCTCCGAAGAAGAAGAGAGAGACCGCGCCGAAGAAAGAGGCTGTGCAAGAGTTGGAACATCCTGAGTAAGAACGAACGAACACGAATTATTCACGTGGAGACGAATCGTCCTATAAATCCAGTTATGTTTTCGTTACCTTTGACTTTTTAATTATTATAGTTATTTACAATGTAATAATTTGTAGATGGGATAGTAATTTTTAGACAAGATTAATAGTTTTCCGAACTTTATATTTTTTTCTGAAAAGTGGAGTAAGAATTTGGAATACCTTTCCAAAAATAAATAAGACGAAATCGAGATGTAGGACTAAGCGATATTAGGTCTGTTTCTGTAGACCGGAGCCAGAAGTCACGGAGACAGCCGAGCCGGAGCCTCCAAAACAGGTGTCCTTGCTTACCGGTGAACCCTATGGACCTCGAATTCGTCTTGTCAGCGAGAAAGCCGAGGAGGAGAGCTCGGACGACGAGCCGGAATCCGAGAGCGAGGAAGAAGGCAGGTATCTTCAGGAAGATCATCCGGAAGTGCCTTCTGAATTCTGGCACATACAGAAGCTCATCAAATATATGAAAGCCGGCAACCAGACCGCCACTATGGTATCCTTGTGTTTACTGAAGGATTACGATCTCACCGATAAGGTTCGTTATAAAACTTATCATTTTATATATTAGACTGCAAGAAAAAAATATCAGGAGAGCTATTTATAATATTTATATAACAAGACAAATAATTCTATACATAGACTTATTCTTCGCTTTACTTGTCAATTTTTTACTTCTTTAATTTGAAATAATCTGTCTGTATCCGCATGGTTCAAACTCGTTCGTGGTGCAGATCATACAGAAATCTATCCAAGAAATGGGCGGTCTCGAAGTTCTAGTAAATCTTCTCGAAACGAGTGACATCAAATGTCAGAACGGCTCGTTGTCGGTCCTACTGCAAATCGCGACTTCCACGGATATGAAGCGATATTTAATCGACTTGGACATCACGACGCCATTGATCCAAATGCTGAAGCATCCCGCTAGAGATATTCAGGTTGTTCATTGACCCTTATTATACAATAATTCCTCCGATTTTATCGGGTTTTTTGTTCCTTATGCGCGAAATGCTTAGTTCAGAATTCTATTGATTTAAGCCAATAAAATTTTCAACAGTTTAAAAATACTGAAATCCCAAAAATCCTGTCTTTTTAGAGCAGTTATTGTCTCTTCGTTTTATTGTACTATATATAGTAATAATTTTTTATTCTCTCAGATTTTGGCAGCCGAAACAATGGCCATTATAGCTCGAGTCAGAAAGGCTAGAAAACAGATCAGAATTCGTGGTGGAATACCTCTCATAGTAAGTTATCTTGTTGCAATTATTCAAATAATATCCATTTCTATCAATGCAGATTAATTTTCATCTCTTTAACTTGCTTTTTATCTTTTTCTAGTTGTAAGAAAAAGATAAAAAGTTAATCTACATTGCAGTAGAAATGGACATAAGACGAACGAGTACGTCTCAAGACTCTTGCTTCGCATACAGTATTTAACATTTAAATATATTTTTTCTCAGTGTGGCCAGCGTGACAATCTATTGACTCTCAAATTTTGATTCGACAGCTGGACGTAATGGATGTGCCGGACGAGGTTCTCCGCCGGTCGTATGACGAATTGAGCGAGGCTAGCAAAGAACTCGTGGCCGTCGCTATAGGCTGCGCCAAGGTCTTAGATTCCTTGGGCAGTAGTCCGAAGGTCAAGGAGGAACTTCGCCAACACGGCGTCGTTCGTTTGATGTCGCGTTTCCTGAGATCGAAACACACTCAGCTGATCGTACCCACGATGGGCGTCGTACAGCAGTGCGCTGATCTGGTTTATTGAATTCTTTTCTCTATCTGTTAACAATATTAAAGATAACATAATTATCTGTCTATGAAAATAATTAATTGATTTGAAAAATACATAAAATTAAATTATGAAAATGGACCGTTAAAAATGATCATATAATATTACCGTATTAATAATAAAAAAACAAATTAAATATCGTGAAATTTAAATATCAGACATCGATATTGTGAACCATTATTCAAAATCCACTATCGCATTTATTAAATAATTATAATTAGTTCGACAACTCATTTTCAAATTTTCATTATAAATGTTTTCCTATAGTTGGTGTCGTATTTGAGTCGCGCGTGTGTGCAGAATGTTTTCAGGGAGGCATTTGAACGAGTGGGCATCATCAACGATTTGGTGCGACATTTGAAGAACGACAACACGAAGTTGAAGGAGAACTCCGCCCTGGCCATCTTCAAGTGCGCCTCGAATCGGGAAACTCGAACGATGGTGCGTCGAGCCGGTGGCCTGGATCCACTTTGCAAACTCGTGCAGAGCGACGAGGTACACGCCAACAAGCGTCTGCTAGCCGCGGTCACTGGCGGTATTTGGAAATGCGCCATCAGTCCGGAGAACATAATGAGGTTCAATCAGAACGACCTCGTAGCGTCGCTGGTGCCTCTGCTCGAGGAAAACGAGGACGAGCGGGTGTTGGCTAACGTCGTGGGCGCCCTTGCCGAGTGCTGTAAGGATCCCGCTAACAGGGACGTCTTGAGGACTAACGAGGGTCTACCGAAACTGGTAAAGACCGTTCAAAGTTGGAAATACGCTTTCGTCTCTGGTTTTCTTCTCTCTCTGCTGCCGAATCAAACTTTGCTCCTTTATATGTCGAACTCTGTATGCTAGTACATTGGGATTAAAAGAGGGAATAAACACATACATATTAATTGACGGTCTCAAAGATGTGACGCCATATGGAGAATCAATTTTTTTTATTTTTCGAATAAAAGATCATTTTTATGTATCTAAATATATACTTGGACATGAAATCATTTAATCATATTACGTGTTCTAATGACTTGAATATCATATCCAAGAAAGGACGAATTATATTGATACAGACAGAAGAGATCCCTCCCGGCATTTAGGTCGAAATAATAAAACCGATAGTCGTGATTCTTTTATAACAATCCTCGAGCAATTATTAGATGAATTCTCATCGTGTATGTTAATAATTTAATAACAATTATTAATTTTGTTACCGGAATATCGCTGTGCGTTGATCCATTTACGTTTAATTATCCCATTCGAGTTTATATGAGAGATAATTTCCAAATGAGGCGAAAATTGGATTGCGCATCGGTGGGTGTTTGCGAGTACCGGCTCCCGATGATTAATCGAGTTAACGTGTGCCACGCCATCCTCGCGACGATCAATGTTTCCTCGTTAGCCTCTGGTATTGGCGATACCGCAGAATGAATACTTCAGAGACCTTTGCAGATTAGACTGTTGAGCGCCACGTACGAGCCATTACTGGAGAACGTGCCGTTGGTGCTGAAAGAGTGTGCCGTCGATGAGAGATGCATGGACATTATCAACGACCCGGAGCATCGGCTGGACGGCGTGCGATTAGTTTGGTCCCTGCTAAAGCATCCCAGCGATGTGATCAAGCGTAACGCCTGCCTCGCTCTGGTACCCTGCATACGGCACTCCAAGGACTCGCCGGAAATGGTGCGTGCCTTTGTGGGCGGCCTGGAGCTCACGGTCAGCCTCCTGGAGAGCAAGGACACGGAAGTGCTCAGCGCGGTCTGCGCGATGATCGCGGAGATCGCTACCGATCCTGAGAACCTGGGTATCCTGACGGATCACGGCGTCGTGAAAAAACTGGCTGCCCTCGTAGAAACTGTTGGTCCATCGCTGCTTATGACGATTTTTTTTTATTTTGCACGGCTGCTTCATGCACTGAGAGAAAAAAATAGTTGAAATAACTATAATCTCACTATATTTTATAGTTAATTTTGGCATCAACCATATATTTATAGTTTAGTTAAACATGCAAAATATAGTAAAATGGACAGATTTATAGTCAGCCTTACTATGACATGAATTAGTCTAACCATATGAAATGGTTATTATGAACCAAAATTTGCAATCCTACTATATTTTTACTTAAAATGATTATAATTTATGGTAAAAATTTTACATGAGTCAGTTATACTATGTCTATATTGTTATTATAACCAACATTATGGTAACATTTACTATAAATATGATAATTCTAACTATAATTGTTTTACTATGTCATTATGGTTCTAAATACCATATATTTTTCTCTCAGTGTGGACGATATGACAATATAGTTAATATACTCGCAGAATAGCATTTACATAATATAAACTTTTTTGGTAAACAGACGGAATAAAATATAATTCGCGCTTGTTGGCATGCTCCTTATATAATTTCTCAAATCTTTTTTATCAGATCAATAATAATGATATTTAACAGCTTACTCCGTTTTTTTTTCCACCATGAAATAGCCGCATTTAAATATTTTACTGTCTATTGAATATTTTTAATCAAAACATCAGCGCGATAATGGAATAACTTCTTTTTTAAGGACGATGAGAATTTGCGCGCTAATCTGACGTTGGCGATAGCCTATTGCTGCGATTGGGATCGGAACAGTTACGAATTCGGCAAACTGAACGCTGTCGCGCCGCTCGTTAATTATATGACCAGCAAGAACAAGGACGTGTTGAAGGGTGTTTGCATTGCCGTGTACCATTTGAGCAAGGAGCCCTTAAATTGCGTGACCATGCACACCTGCGGCGTTATCAAGGTACAATTAGGAGCTTGCGTTTTTGCATACGTGCATAATATTAATAGTTGTTTGATATTAAAGCATAACTCTACGAAATCAAATTTTTCAAAGTTCAAAAAGGAATTATATGTATGTTTTATCCGAAAATTTATTTTCTCATAAACATATGTAAGTCAGATTAATTTAGTATTATAAATGTTTATAATATTTTAATATGAACCGATAAAGATATCTTCAATAGAGATAATTTCATAAGTAGAATGTTCAATAAAAAAATTAAAGTCCAGATATCTAGAGTTACATCTTTTTCACACAATTTGATTAATTATTATCGGTTCAATATACCGAGACGATACATTACATTGTGTCTGCTTTTCAAAAATCCTGATTAAATTCTGAAAATGTTGATGGAATTTTCAAACAGCACGTATTGCGTTTGGTGGGTTCGGACGATCCAGAGGTGCAGATTGCAGCTGCGTCCACTATTCGTCATATAAGGAAGCTCGCGTTGACTGCAGAGAAATTCCACTTCAACGAAATGTAATTCCTTTACACTTTTTATGAATTTCAATCCTAAAGAGCACAACAATCCTATTTAACTGAAATTGATCAATATTTAATTTCCTATTTGTAATTCTAAATATCGACAAATAATTTTTAATTTGTATTTGATAAAATATGTATTTCTGAAACGAATATTCATTTTGTCATAATTTGATTTACGGGAACTTAGTATTATGCGCTTATATATACATTTATTTGCGCTCTTCAGGATTAAATTATTTTAATTGTTTTGCTTTTACTATTTAATGAAGCTGCTGTATACAATCATTTGGGATTTTCACAGGAGCTCATTACAGGAAATCGATTTCCGTTTGTGAATGATGTCAGTCATCAGCGGAAGAGAAAAAAAAGAGGAAAAAAAGAGGAAGTGTATAAAATAAAAACATATTTATTGCAGTGCGTGTATAGTGGTTTATAATTTTGGTCAATACCTCTAAATTTACAATTTTATTTAAAACCCGTAATATCATCCTCTCGGTAACAATCGGTATAACCATATGACGAATTTTAAAAGTGATGGAAAAAAGACATAGAAAAATGCCCTTAGATTTTCATAGGATCCACAAATGTAACACACCGACTTGGTCGGACAAGGTGGTTATTAACTATTAAATTGTACAAGACGGCTTAATTTGAGCAATATACACATATCCTAAGCTTGTCTCTATTACTTCAAAGTCGAAGCTATTTGAGGATGTTGGTAGAATATACTATAAACAGAAGACGACAATCGCATGCAAGTTACGATGCAATCTCACACATATAATGTACAAATTTAAGCTAATTGTGCGTGTCGTTTCATTGACGACTCGTGAACTAACTAGAAGGCATAATTTCTGATTTATCTCAGAAGACTCGCCTTATCGCGATATAACAATTAGATGGCAACATTGGTCATCAAAGATTTCAAATTTTTAGTTAGATTTATCGAGGTATCTTTACGTATCTGAATATATCATATATCGTTTCCAATCATCTTGGATCTTTGCTAATTTTAAGTATTTTAAGTTTTCAATCATCCTTACCAGCTTCTTATCAACAATGCCTGATAAACTTACCTAGTAAAACATACGCGGTAAAAGCTGGTTTCACCAACATCTTTATTCATTTCAGATTAATACCGCAAATATTTTAAAATAAAAACTCGACATATTATTATTGTATAATTGATATTACTTGAGTGAATAATTTAGAAAAAATAAAGAATTAAATCAAGTAATTAGAAAGTTTAATGTTGGTGAAACTCTTTCCTCTAAAAATAAAGTATTCTAACACATGTATATCATCAATGATTACGCAAATGGCAGACACACGTGGCCAGTCTATCCTATTATACAAAAACATTCCAAATTTTCAGTTGGCTCGGAATTATTATGAACGATAAGCCGAGCTTATCTGAAAATAAAACGTTATTTCCATGCTGAAACTGTGTTTCTAACAACACTAATCTGTAATTCTGAAAGCAGGCTATTATACTGTAAATGATTTATTTTCAGAGGGAGACTTTTTTTTCATTCGTGCATCCTTCGTATTCGCTATCTATTCACAATTTTGGACAACTTTGATTTTCCCTGATTCACTTGACAGTTGCTTAACGTATCTAGGATATTTGAAATTTCTATTTGTTTGGCATTTTCTTCATCTTTGTAGTCGTTAATGTAACAACGCTCAATAATATTCGGTGAAGCATAAAATCCACGCTCTCTCTGCTAGGAATGAGTAAAGGGAAAGACACAAATGGACTTTCTATTATGTTCGATTTACAGCTTCATTAATCTTGCTTGTTGGTCAGCAATGCTTCCGCTGCAGTCTTGACTGCTACAAAAGTAACATATCTTTATATTTCGGCTTTGATTGACATTCGCAAATAATTATTCCTCTGACAGACATGTGCGTGTTTTTAGGGAAGCCAGATTATTTTTTGATAAGATAATCGCCTTACCTGTATCACGGGCATTGGACAACAGTCTGTCTAATCCAGGTTGATACTGTATAAACTTTGGACGGATGACTCGGCGATATAGAATCAAGGAACCGTTGTATTCGGTTGGCGCCATCAACCATACATAGAATATACACTGCATACACAAATTCATAATTTATCAATATTTGACCATGGCAGGGTCTATCTTTAAGACTTGTATCCATTTCTATTAATGCAGGTTAATTTTAATCCTGGCTTAACTTACTTTTTATCTTTTTCTAGTTCCAAGAGTTAGAAAAAGATAAAAAGTAAGTTAACCCTAACGGAAATATTTTACTGAAAACATAATAAAATTTGACTGAAATATATTTTAAATTCTCTCTCAATTGTGTGACCCCATTTCATTACTATTCCATCAATATTTCAATACAAATTCAATTTTTAGTCAAAAGTTAAATTTTATATTCTCAAAAAATTTATTACTTTTCAACAGTATAATTTAACTTTCCTTATATTTTACGGTATTACATTTCATAAGGAAAATTTATTTATTTTGAAATATATGCAGTAATTTTTCAATAACTTTGATTTCAATTTTCATCGATTTCACAGCACTTTCAGCAAAATATTTCCATCAGAGAAACTGAGATCAAAGTTAATCTACATTGATAGAAACGGAAATTAATGTGTCTTTAGAATTATACCTTGAACAGCCAGTAAACAGGAAACCAGCAGACGATATATTCAGAAAAGAATTCTATTATAGTAAATATGGCAAAAACAACCCAATAAGTAAGCCATTTTGTGTCGTCCTCTTTCTTGGGGCTTTCCAATGCCTTCATAGATTGGTATGCGGGGTAAACAAAACCGACTATATTACACACTAGCTGTTGTCCCAATCCAAACACCAAGTATAAAGCCAGCAGCATCAATGATCCTATCAATATTAAATAACAAAAGTAATACCAATAATAATGTAGTCTTTCTGAGAACTACTCCTATTTAAATTTAACGTAATGTTGTTTGCGGGAAATTTTATGCGAATAGACAGAAAATACAAGATATTCTGGATACCGTCATGCGATTGTAATGACAAAGATCAACAGGTTGCAGATTTTTGGAGAGCTCCGAAATATTTATTCGAGAAAGAAACGTGGCGTAACGTAAAAAAGTAAGGGGGGAAAAAAGGTAGACACACTAGTTGCGTAACGCGAGCGCGCGATAACGAGTTTCGAGGAGCCGCGAGAGCGCATTAGCATAGAGGCTGAATAATTATCTAAATGCCTGCGGCCGAGCCGGCCAATCAATAGGAATGACTGGGAAATCAGCGTGTAATCGTCCGGCGACTCACCGACAAAAATGTACAGCCGATCGACGCCGGTCTTCGCCTCCGCGAAGACGAACATCTTTGTCCATGACTTGCTCTCGTCCCTCAACGTCCTCTCGAGATATTCCTTCACGGCGACGATTCGGGCCATTTTTTTTCCTCGCGGATCAAACTATCCTTCGACAAAACGGAGCGCGTAGCCTTGGTTAACCGTGTACCTGTTCGCCACTAGAGAGATATGGCCGACGTTCGATATCGACCGGTCGACACGTTCGATGCTTCTTTCTTTCTCGACCGGCACCCCTCGAGATTCGACTCTCGAGATCTCGCAACCAATCACCATTCAAAAATGCACGATCAATTCATTCTCTTCGCAACCGAGTCACTTATTTTTTTATAACGAAAATTAAAAGGAATTTTTAATTTTTTTTTAGATTTATTTTTTTTATTAACACATTAACAAATGGCTCAGGTCTTAGGCGCACGTTGTACCGTAAAAGATCCTATTTTCATGATAACTCGTACATACACGAAATAAATTAAACTATAAATAAATTTAATTTCCCAAATTATCAAAAAAAAAAATGGATCTTCTCTTTAGCATTGGATTGTAACGTAAAATGTTCCGTCTGTTCTTTTTCGAGGACCTTCCCGAATTAGTGCAATAAGTTAGAGTGAAACAAGTATATTTTGGACCTATTTTCTATTGCTGACTGGCTGCACTAGTTCAGAGTTGTATCTTTTTTAACCCACATTGGAAGGAAAAAGATAAACTCTGAACTAGTGCAGCCTAGAAGAACTAGTTCAGCAATAGAAAACAGATCCATTGTTTGACTGTAACTAGTGTAACTTATTGCACTTGTGTGCACCAATTCAGGAAGTTCTTCGAAGAACAAACGGGTTACGCGCGCGCGCGTCGTGGAGCATTGAGATTAATATCGGTGCGCAATGGTTGCGCACTCGCATTAATCTGTTTCAGCAATATCAGTTCTCCCCTTCAACGAAATAATATACATCCTCGAATTAAAGAATCGTGTGCGATACGTACATCTCTATACAACTAATCTGTAGGTCTATGAACATTGAGGATGTGGCACGTGACTGTAAAATATACAATATTTTAGGAAAACGATCTTTGAGCAGTTTTAAGCATTTATGGCTGGCCCTAGTCTGGCGTGCGATAAAGGATTGAAGGGTGTCGTGTTTCGAATCTCCTTCTCTAGACAATTCGCATAAATGTCGGCAGTGAGTTCGCTCAGCGGAATCTCCTTGTCATTCTTGGCAGCTTTCATGGCATCGTCCACCGATTTTCTGATCTCACCCTCTATTACCTGGAATAGAAAAAAGATCGTGTATCCACGCAAATCATTTCGGGTAACAATAAATTACTAATAACGCTAATCGCGAAATCTAACGAAAGAGACGTCAACTGACTTTGATCTCGTCCGCAGTGACGAGATTGGCATTTAAGATTCTCTCCTTGAAGCTGGTCAGAGGATCCCGAGTCTGCCGAACCTCCTGCACCTCTTCTCGCGTACGATAACTGGTTCCGGGATCCGACATACTGTGTCCGCTGTACCTGTACGTCACAGTCTCCATGACAATCGGCCCCTTACCGGACGTGCAGTGGTCGATCGCGAATTTCGTAGCTTCTCTCACAGCTAACACATCCATCCCGTCCACCTACGATACGATTTCTATCGTAAATCCCGTTTACCTAAATAAAAACGCGAATCTCTCAGGAGAGGGGATAACGTACCCATATTCCGGGAATATAGTCGCCCCTGGTGTAATATTCCGTGCTTGCCGCGGCACGCTCCACGCTGGTACCCATCCCGTATCCGTTATTCTCGCAGACGAAGATGCAGGGTACGTCCCACAGTTTGGCCATATTGTACACCTCGAACACCTGTCCCTGATTGGCCGCGCCATCGCCGTACAATGTTAGACAAACTCCGCCGTTATTCAAGTATTTTTGTGCAAAGGCGATTCCAACTCCTAGCGGCACCTAATTGCGACAACGTTGAAATATTAAAGAAAAATTTACACATTGGCGATATTAGAATTAAATTTTAGGATTAATGTAAACCTGAGCGCCAACAATGCCGTTCCCTCCATAGAAGTTCTTAGAATACATGTGCATGGAACCACCCTTGCCTTTGGCGTTGCCACCTTGTCTGCCCGTGAGCTCTGCAAAGACGCCAAATACGTCTATGCCCATCAAATAAGTCCATCCGTGTGCGCGGTAAGCCGTGATTACAGCATCCTGGGATCTCATCGCGGCTTTCATGCCGACTGCGCAAGCTTCCTGTAAAGAAAATGCGACAAAGAAGATTGAAGTAATCTCAAATTAAATAAATATCAAAAACCATGCGAGATGATCTTTACTTGTCCGGAATATAAGTGACAGAAACCCCGAACGATCTTCTCTTTGTACAAGTTGCCGGCAGCCGTTTCCATACGACGTATCGTATGTAGCTTCTTAAACATTTCGATAGCGTCATCCCGGGTTACCGTCACCTGAGTGGATGGGCCCTGGTCCAGTTTGTGCAGGCGAAAAGGCTTGGTCTCGAAGGAGGCTTCGGTAGCATAATTATTTTTCTTGCTCAAGAAAAACGAGGCCACCTAGAAACATCAACATCTGGTAAGTGTCTACACTTCTACAGTGACGCGAGATCGTAATGTAACATGTAACTGTACACACGTGCGACGGTGTGAAGTTTATCTTTACATTTATCTCGTGAATCAGTGATGGTGTTCTTTAATGTTCATTCTACCGATGTAGATTAATTTTAATCTCGGTTCAAATTTTCAAAACTAGAAAAAGATAAAAAATAACCGAGATCAAAGTTAATCTATATTGGTGAAAATAGATGTAAGAGAGGCTCAAAATTTTGAGCTTTCGTGTTAACATCAATCGAATCCAAAGCAAATACACAAGGCGACAGCATTAACGCGAACCGCAGCATAACCGGATCGCGGGTGATAATTACCTCGTTCCAGCTTCCAAACTGGCGAGTATGCGAGATATTGTGGAAAGAAGAAGACTCATGAGATACGGTGTCGCAAGTAACAGGGGTCTGGGATTCGTGACGAGACCCTGACACGGAAAACGCGATGCGGCGCGTGTTTAGAGGTCACGCGTCGCCCGTCGGTGCACTTACGTTTCGTCGTGACGACTGCGCGGCGACGTTCCTGAGGCAGCTCGGGATCATTTCCTAATAATGGGAGAGAGATCAGCGATAACAGAACTTGCTTCTCGCCTCGTGGAGGTCCAGTGCTGAAGTGCGCCTCGTCGCCGTGAACCACCTTCACCTGACACCAGACACGAACCAAGACGGACCAGATGGTGCACGAAGGGGTGCACCGAAGTGCAGATGTAGCATGTAGCTCCGCTCGCAGGAACGGTTCTAGTCGGGGCGCAAAAGGCGCAGCGCGTGAATTTTATCAGATTTTGTTCTTCCGACTTTTCCTTGCACCTGCTTTTTATTTCGTGTTGTGGTTATGTCGTAATATCGTATCGCGATAAAAGAAATTGAATAATGGCCGATTCAATTCCAGGAGGGGAAGTGAGCAAAAAAGCATATAAGAAGAAGAAGAAGGCATCTTTGCGTATAGCGCATTTTTATGTTTACTTAGCAATAAAAAAACTCAGTTATATATTTTTATTCATATTTGTATAACGTTTTTTACTCGCCTTTGCAAAATAAAAATCCGGCACTGTTCTTATCCCTCTCACGAACATAACGACCAATCGTTGGCCTCATATGGGATGGGGTGACATTGACTGCACTTTCTGCACTTAAAACGAGATAAATGTATACGCGATCGTGGAGGAAGAGAGACGGCGCAAGGTGCAGAAAAATTTTCTATTTACACTTTCTACACCTCAGTGCAATGACAGCGTAATCACTAATCATATGTTTCTTTCAAAAACGCGGGGTCTTCTTCACACACGGAAAACAATGAAAGGCAATAGTACGTTTCTTCATTATTTTTTTTAAATATATCTCTGATAACAACACGTTGATGTGATTTTATTTCACGAGCGTTTTGGAAAATTTCAGAAAGGAGTTGATGTTCTCACTGGAAGGGATGGAGGTCGACGAAACGCACGAATACGACCGGAAAATTGTCTTCTTCAGAGACCTCGGCAGATTTAAGCTAACAGAGAGAAAATACGACGATGATTCTCTCAACATATATACAGCGAGGTTAAACGACCTGCGGGAAGACACGTTACGTACAGCGAAACTAAAATGGAGTAAGCCACGTTTGTGTACCCCGGAACCCGGAATCTTTCCACCCTACATTATGTACGTTATTCCATTTTTTTTTTTTTTTGTACGTTACAGCCGATTATTCATATGTAGAGGTTTCATGCCTAGCCTTGGAAGGCCCAGGAAAGTCTTGCATTTTGGTAGGAGTACTTTATAAGGAGCAGAGACTGAAGCCTTCTTTGCTGCGCGACCTCACCAAGGAACTGCAGCTGGAAGCTCAGCCAAGCAATAACAATTATGCGTCAGTCGACGACAAATTATTTCTAGAGGACGAAACGCTACGTGTAAGATTGGTAGGAAGTCACATGGATATACAGGAAGTAGTCACGGGACTTGTCTGCGCAGTACTCGGACGTGAATTGGAAAATGGAACATTCTGGGTATATACTTGCATAATTAGTCTACAGCCAGGAATCTAGCTTGCTGATATAAAAACTTTGCTCTTAGGTAGAGGATTGGTGTTTTCCAGGATACTACCCGAAGCCTTCCAGTTCGAGCGGCCCATTGGTGGAAGACGGGAAAATTCTGCTAGTATCTGGATTGGATCTGGTTAATAACACGGATGAGCTTAGCTTAGATTTACTTTCGGAATGGATAACCGGAATGGCGGGATGTGCCGATGCTCAAAAAGAAGAAGCAGTAATTGCTAGAGTCATTATCGCTGGTACGAATGCCAAAAATGTTCATATTTTCTGACTGGCGATAGTAATTCGTGCATAAATAATTGCATAGGAAACACCATTCGTGGTTCCGCGAAAATATACAATCACAAAGGCTATCACGAGATCAAATCGCACGACCAGCTTAAGATAAAGGAAGACGTGATGGCGATGCATAAACTTGACGCTTTCCTCAGCAATATCCTCCACTGCTGTTGCGTCGTGTTAATGCCGGGAGAGTTCGATCCCGCTTGCAACTACAACATGCCTCAGCAGCCCTTCCATCCATGTACTTTACAGAAATCGGCCAGGTAACAGCGATATGTTTAAGCCTTGCGTCCGTCGGGCTTTCTTTGCATAATACAATTTAGATGTAATACAGGTTTAAAAGCATGCACGGTGCGACTAATCCTTGGGTCGCAAATATTGGGGGTCGTGTCGTAGCCGGTTCTTGCGGCGGACCGATCATGGATGTCATGAAAATCGCTGGATTATCCCAGCTGTCCCCGTTGGAATGGTTGGAGCGTACCTTGATCTGGAGGCATTACGCTCCAACCGGTCCCGACACGCTTCCAATTTATCCGTTCTTCAAAAATGATCCATTCGTTATGAACGAATGGCCGGACATATATTTCGCCGGAAATATGGATAAATACGATACAAAATTAGTTACAGGTAGGATTTTTAAAAATCTGATTTGATTATCAACTTTTGTTTCACGTGAAATGACTCGTGTATGCCATGTGTAGCTGACGAGGGACATGCAGTGAGATTGATATGCGTTCCAAAGTTCTCGGAAACCAAAACAGCGGTGCTAGTCAATTTACAAGACTTGACGACACAGTCCGTCTCATTCGGCGATGGGCTGTCATAATTTGTATTAATTGTTAATCGTAAAATAATTGTTCATTGCAATGAAAATGTTGTATGATCTCCGCGTGCAAGAAGATCAGTAGAAAACTTTGATCAAGTTTTTCAAATATATAATTAAATTTATTTATCTGAATATATAACATATACTTTATATAATAAATATATAATTATTTATTACAATTACGTAGAGCCCGTTTGTTATTGTATATACCTTAATGACACATATATCACATAAACTTATAATAAAGAATAAAAATGTAAAAGAATGTAAAAATTGTAAAGTAATTTATAACAAACAATGAGTTTCTATAAACTTCGTAACTCATTCGCTATTCGTAAAAGTATCTGAAAATGCAATTTTTTTTTAAGTTTTTCACACATATGTAATCTATTCTCTAATAATCATTTCTTACGTTGTTATCGAAAAATAATATATAATACCCTATATGAAATAAAATATTGTAATATGACTATTAATATCTATATATATTCTTTTATTCGTTTCTGCGAATACTATCTTTCTTTGGCACATATAGTTAGTTTTTTCTTAGATTATTATATCAGTCATAAGATATATCGTTAATTTTGATAATACTTGAACAGATGCGTTGGATATTGGAACTTTTTAAGACAAAAACGCATGCACGATTAAGGAAAGGAAGACTAGTCGAAATGCCGTTAGAGATCTCATTTCGTCCCTTATCCCGATATCGTTTAGCGCCGTAACTTTTCAGAGGCCTGTAACATTATCCTGGTCTTTTTCCCACCGCGAACGATTATTTTGATAAAAATTTTGAGTTTCCGAACCGCGGGATCTGGAAGCGACGGGAATGTTCACGCGAACAGTAGTTGATTCCAATCGCTGTTCGCTGCTTGACGAATCTTGGCATTCGGAGCCGCTCGTTTGCTGATCTTCCGATCGTTCCTCGCTTCTCATGGCGCATATTACATCTGTAAGGGCCACTATATAATTTTTGGCCAGCGTTAACGTCTCAATTTTCGAGAGCCGTCTCTCTTTGGTGACGTGAGGAATCACTTCGCGTAAGGACTAGAAAAAAGAAAAATATTCACTAATTATCTTACAAAAGATATATGTGTGTGAATACCTTAAAACATTATGTATTAACTGTATATGTATATGGATAGAAAAGGATCTTTTCCAGAAAGATCAGAGACAAATATTTGTTACAGGTATTTCTTCACATAAATAGTCCTTCCTTATCGTCTTATCAGATTTTACATTTTAGATATGATATGATATAATATTGTTTTATGTACCTGAAACGCATCGTTCAAACTGTGCATCCGCATACGTTCGCGTTCATTGCTTTCCAGCCTCCTGAGAGTTCTCTCCCGTGCCGTATTTCCCCTGGAGGGTTTTGACAATTTCAATACCGAAGATTCCGTTCTTTTTGCCTTTCGTCGTAAGCTCCTACCGCTCTGCGACGATTCCGTAGCCCACTTTGTCTCCCAAGTATTCTCGTTTGTCACCTTAGACCGCATAGTAATATTCCTTTCTTCTAATGAAAAAAAATATATAATTAATAATAAATCTCACTCCCGATATTTAAATTTCACACTAATCACGATTTTAAAACCAGAATCTTCAACATATCTTCCTACATCTATTTTCCTTGTTCACTGTCTTCAATTTAAGTTATAAACAAAGAGAGCAGAAGTAAGAATATACAAGAAGATTGAAGATATAAAATTAACGCTTGACGTTTTCCATGACTTACTTTTTATCAATGTCGATGATCGGATCGTTGATTAATCGAATTGTAAGAGATGATTTGTGGATCTTACTCTCACAATTGGTGCTGTATCCGTCGATTTAACGCATTTTAATATCGAATAGCTGTACGACAAAAGTCACGTCGAGATCTCCGAAAATTTGAAACCGTGCTGAGCTAGGCGCCGCGTGTACTTGTTGAGCCACGCTGGAACGACGACTGACGTCGCGACACCGGGGTGCGGCCGGCGCCGCCTTTCACCCCCGGTATTTTGTCATGTACTCTGTGCTCCTTTCTTTCACTTTCTTTCACCCGCATCGGTCGTTTTTATCATATATTAATCGATAATTTTCATCCTCCTACAATATATTCCTTGACAATGTGGAATAACAAATATTTCATTTCGATATTCGAAACAATACTTTCTAATTGAGAACATTTTGATTTATATAAATTAATTCTAACTCTGTGATTCGCATTCATTTTTTTTCCACGCAACTTCTCGCACGATCTCGTCGGTATGTTCTGTAAACAAGTTGAAAAATAATGATGTTTCAATCAAATATGTAATTTAAGTTTTAATATTATTTTTTCGACAGCAAGAGGCGAGTGAAAAAAATCGAGTAGCGAGCGTTAGATTTTGTACACCCTGTATATACAGTATTCGCGTGTCTATGTGTAAGCGGGCTACAGGTGGGCGTATGACGTAATTCGCCCACGCGGACCCTCCTATCTGCCCATTATCGCTCCGCTAGCAACAACTTAGGGATGACGGGGGTTTAATATAGACAGCTCTCGAATGCACCTGCTCGAATTTACATTGTGTTTAATGAAAAACTTGTTAAAAACTTGTGCGATCGTGGTAGAACGGGGAAGGATTTTCATCTAACATAATTTAACAGATTGATAATTTCATAACAAATTTGAATTACATATTCGATCCCTTTATTTGTCCATTTTACATTTACCGCAGCAGGTATCGGTCTTTTCTAATTCAGATTCCTTGTGATTAGGGGTCCACGATCCGAGGCTGATTGTAGCGTAAAAATCCATGGGATACGGCCGGTCCTTGTCGAAATCTGCCATCTTAAGAGCGACGGCACCTTCATAGGGCGTGAGAAATGGTTTTTCGAACGCGACACCCCAGTCGATGCTCAATCGTGGACACGCAATCTTGAATAAAACATATTGAAATAATTCAACATATATGCCATATAAATTTTTTCAGCTACCTATCAAGTTATATTGACTCGAGCAAATATTTTCTCTTCTTCTTTTAGCTCTTTTTGAAATTATACATCTCTTTCAAATATACATATGTACATCTTTAAATTTAAATATTTTTCCTACAACTTCTTCTAAATTAAATATAATAATACTAATGCAGAGAAGAGGAAAAAATGTTTTTTATTACAATTTGATGCACTTTTCTCACAAAGATCGTACTTGTATGAAAGCGTCAACGTCTTTGAACAGCTTGATTTTATCCGGGAATATCTCCGACATCAATATCACGACATTTTCCTTTCCTAAAGCCTGAATTCTATTTTGTAGAGTTTTCAACACATTAAGACTGCCCTGCCTGCCCAGAGTACTAAGCACCAAAGCATATTTGTTGGTTTTTATAGCACGTTGTATCGCCTCGTGCCTGGTCGTCAACATTCTTTCGTGATCATAAAATTCTTCAGTCAATTTCTTTGCGTACGGGTCGTACTTGAATGCCCTCAGCTTAGGATTAGCGATCATGGCAGCCTCTAAATGGAAGCGGCCGTCCCCTATATAGATCACAGCATCCGCGCAGCGAACTTGTGGCGCTGTGCATCCTAAAATCTTTAAAAGACATTTTACACATTGCCTACCACGTCGTCTTAAATGATTTAAAAGCATATTAAAGAACGTATCGTACTTCTCCAGGGCTAAGTGGCTTGCTCTGCGGCACCGAGACTTCGTAGCCTTCTCTCCTCAGTTCCGTCGCTACCGACTGTACCGTTGTGACGAACTGTATTGTACTGACTAGCGCTATCTTTGTCGTAACTGGTAGAGTGACCTTCAGGCAATCCACGCAATGTAAAATGTCAATTCTAATGTTAACAAACACGTAAAGCGCTTTGATACCAGCGACCTGGTCCATGGGTATAAGACACGAGTGTCCATAGTGGATCAGGAAGTCTGCATCCAACGCTCGGGTCGTGTAATCATCCACGCAGCAAGCTCCTGCAACAAACGACGATATGAACTACTGCAAATATTGGATCGCTTATTTAGTTTTTACCGTAGGTGACATCGGCCATGATAACAGTCTCTGCTTCGGTAAAGTCCTCAATGATATCAGCTATGGTTGTGGCGTACATCAGGAGGCCTTCCGGCATTTGGAGAACCACTCGCTTCGCCTTGGCCTCTCTGAGCCTCCATATCGACTTGTGTATCTCGAAATTATAATTCCCGGGTAAAGCCGCTATGGCAGAATTCAGCTGAGGATCGTTCAGGAGTTCCTCGGGAATCTTGCTGGCCCTCGTGGGAGCCTTGAAAACCTTGCGAACGGGCTTCGCCTTGATAACCACCACGGAATCGCCCGGCTCGGCCATCTCCTCGAACTCGCGGCCAATTGAATTCTCAAAAATATTTTAGCACGTGGTCTCCATAAGCGTTATTGTTTTCTTTAGCAGCAACTATCGGATCATACAAATGATACAAATAAAAGGATCTACAAGTTAGGTTAAGGTTAGGTTATGAACAGAGATGAACATGTGGAATAAAATATATCTCGTTTTAACAGAACTTACTATGATATACGAGTTGCAGATTTCAACGCAAGTTTATTTATTTACAGGTGAAAAATAAAAAAAAAATATTAATTTTCGAAATTAAAAAAAAATAAAATTTCAGTCAGGTCCCACCGAGATTTGAACTCGGATCGCTGGATTCAAAGTCCAGAGTGCTAACCATTACACCATGGGACCTTCGTTGAGAGTGGTCCTCTATATTGTCATCTTTAAGTAAAAGCATGTAACATACAATTGAAAAGAGATGCATTAAAAAAAAAAAAATAATAAGTCAAATATGTCTCGTACGAGGTTTCAATCTCGAGAAAAATAATCTCAAAAATTGCAGAATTAATAACATACTCATGCTCTTTGCCACTCAAAACAGAATAAAAAGAATCTTCAAATATAAACTTTTCCGCCATGCTTCTTTTTTTTATTATCGACTCGTCTTTCTACCTTATCGATCGCTTTATCGTTATTAGCTTCTCATTAGCTTGTATAGATGCTATTTACTTTTTTCTAACCTCAAATCTCCACCGCTGCTCGTTTCACTCGTTTGAATACCTTGTAGCGGCGTAGCAGACTTGCACGTGGAGTTCATGCAGCTTGATTCTACAAATTACTTCTACATGTTAGCGTAATGGATGCTCACGATCTTTTCAAGAAACTCGCAGCCGGTGTCAAATTTGATACGAGACGCTTTCGACCAGATGCAGAAAGATTTCAGGTAACTAATTGCTTGTTCTCTTGGAGGATGGTTTCTAAGGTACTGGTTAATTATCACGTTACTATCTCTTTATATAGCTAGTGAGACCAAGTAAACATGACATAAACGATACGGTGGAGAAAATAAAGGAGGAAGTGTTAGAGCCTGAAACAGTGGACAATGCAAAAAGAAAATATAAAGATGAAGACGAAGATGTTGACGAAATAACGTTGCTGAACGGGCTGTCAGTGCAGAAAAACGAAAGTGTTCCAGCTAAGAAACGTAAAAAAATCGCGACTGCCGACAAGATGTTAAAGCTGGAACAAGAGAAGGTTGGAGATTTACGCAATGAAGCAAGTGCAAATGAAAAGAGAGTCCTCTTTTTATAATATACCTAAAGTATCTTTTATTTTTTAGATAAATCATCTGAGGAACGTGAATCGCATTTCAGTCACAGGCAGCCATGTACCTAAGTTAATATTAGAATTTAATGAATTAAAAACAAACTATCAAGTGCCAGAAAATTTGTTGAGCAACATGAAAAACAGTGGATATGTGTATCCGACGCCAATACAGATGCAAGCGATGCCGATTATGTTAGAAGTAAATAAATTTTTATAATTAGATTAATTAAAATATCTCCAGCAAATTTTATTGTTTTTTTTTTTTTTTCTTACTGATGACAGGGCAGACAGATTCTGGCTTGTGCTCCGACGGGATCAGGGAAAACTGCGGCATTTCTGTTACCAATCATTCACAGCTTACGGGGACCACAAAAGAAAGGTTTTCGCGCCGTTATTCTAAGCCCTACGAGGGAATTGGCCAAACAGACGTATAGGGAATGCCTGAGACTGAGCGACGGCTGTGACTTTAGAATTCATATAATTAGTAAAGTGAATCAAGCTCTTACCAAATATGGGCCCACAAGCTCGCAAAAGTTTGGTGAGTGTAACCAGCTAGTACGAAGATTTTAATAGAAATGATGTTTCTGAAACTCGCTTGTGTTCCAGATATCTTAATCACTACACCAAAGCGATTGGTCTTCCTTCTAAATCAAGATCCTCCAGCCATTTCATTAAACAAGTAAGTTTTTCACAATCATACTTTATTGATTATAATCAGATTTAGGCGCAATAATATTCTTATTCTGTTTTCACAGCGTTGAATGGTTGATTGTAGACGAAGCAGATAAACTTTTCGAGGAAGGAATACGCGGCTTTAGGGAGCAATTAGATGAAATTACGAGAGCTTGCGTTAATGCAAATTTACGTCGCGGTATGTTCAGTGCGACAAACACACCAGCGGTGTCGAAGTGGTGTCGTCGTAACATGAAGGGTCTTATAACAGTGACAGTAGGTCAGAGGTATGTGTATATATGTGTCTCGATAAATTTTGTGAAAAATATGGAAACTATTAATAATCGTGTCTCCATTTTATTACAGAAATGCAGCTGCAGATTTAGTAGATCAAAAGATCCTCTTTGTTGGTAGCGAAAGAGGTAAATTGGTGGAATTTAGAAACATTATTCAGAAGGTAGGATAATTTTTAATTTAGTTGCAATATTTTATTACTGTTTTTAAATATTGTGGCTGTATACGTTTTTCTGATTATCGATAAAGGGTATATCACCACCGGTCTTGGTATTTGTGCAAAGCAAAGAGAGGGCTCAAGAACTTTTCAACGAGCTTATTTACGACGGGATTAACGTGGACGTCATTCACGCTGATAGAACAATGACACAGGTATGGCGAAAAAAAAAAGAGATTCTCTCGTGCAACCCGTCTAATTGTACATTAATCATTGTATTTCTTCAGCGAGACAACACCGTGCGTTGCTTTAGAGAGGGAAAGATCTGGGTTTTGATCTGCACAGAATTGATGGGCAGAGGTATAGACTTCAAAGGCGTAAATCTCGTTATAAATTATGATTTCCCTCCGTCTGCCATCTCATACATCCACAGAATAGGTATGTATTGGTTGATCTTATCAGTAAACTCTTAAAATAGAACAGGGCACGTATTATGGAACTTTTCCGAACGGATTCTGATCGAAATTATTCCGTTTTCCATAGAAAACACAATAGAAATCTAGGAAGTAACTAAACAATTCCGATCGGAATCCATTCCAAAAAGTTCCACAGTACGTGCCCTGTTCTGTTTCTTTGACAACATGGAGCATTGCCCGCTTCTGGCCCTTTTTCTCTTTTCCTTTCTTTAATAGTATGCTCAGCTCCTTTTTTTCGGTATTGTGTATACTGTTGTTAACAATAAAGAGGGGTCATGTTCACGTCACCTCTCGTGTAGAATATAAAAGAGTCTCGTGCCCCGCGTGTACTTGGCCCCCACTACCGTGTCTTTTGATAAAGAATAGACATTACCATCTGTTAAATAAAATATCCCGCTATACCCATCACAGCATTTTCATCATACCAAGAGAAATATTCCGAGAAACAGGACTGCGCTGATCTGTTAAAGCAGTCAGTTTTCTTACTTGAACATTTTCTGAAATAGGTCGTACCGGTCGTGCCGGACACAAGGGACAGGCAATAACGTTTTTCACTCAACAGGACACAGTGAATTTACGAAGGTATTGTCTCTGCGCCTGTATGTATGTATGCATGGTGCAATAAATAATATAAAATGTATTTTTTGTTCTTAGTATTGCGGCGGTTATGCGAGCGTCCGGATGCGACGTACCGGATTACATGCTAGCTATGAAGAAGCACAGTAAGAAGGAACGACGTAAGCTCGAGCGTACGGCACCCACGCGCGAAAAGATATTAACCGTGCCTACATATAAGCGACATAAGCGAAAGTCAGGCGTCGGGAAGAAGCCGGAGTTGGAAGTGTAATAGTGTAAGTACGATACTCGTGTTTTCACAATGTGAAATAAGTGTAACAGGCTGTTTTTATAAGAAAGATTTTGTATCAAAAAGATATTTGCGTATAAAAGATTGGAAAATTAACGTAGAAATTATTTGTAAATAATTTATTTGTAATACTTACATATAAAATTATGTATAAATCTGTAACTATTTGTAAAATTACATATGATACATTCCTTGACAATCATATATTCTAAATAGTGATATGAATTTTACAAAACACTTGTCATGGACATGTAATACGGAGATTATTTTAAAATCCTGTTCTTAAATGGAAGAGCTAGATAAAAATATTATCGTCCATTATATTCGTCGTTGGGATAGTTGATAGTATATACAGACACATTACAAAGGCACGTTTAGTATACCCTAACAGTATCATATTTTTACTGCGCACCGTTAGGAATTCTTGTTTCATTGCACATTGTTAGGAATTCTCATTACGCGTGTTGACGCGATCTACGTTTCGAACAGCCAATCACAAGGCAATTTTGGCATTTTATTCGCCGGCCACGGAAGATATCCTGCCGTTTTGAACACCCAATAATCATAAGACACTTTGGCTATCAGACCTATCAGAAGTATCACCTCGGTAGCAATAATATAGTATATATAGTCAGTCCAGTCTCCCGGATATACGCACATCTTCGATGGCTCCAGATCTATAACTTTCTCCTTTACATTTTCGCACATTACTTCGTCAGAGTCCAGTATTCGCGTTTGTAACCATGCCTAAAGTGAAAAAAAGCGGAGAACGCTACTTTATCAGTATTTCATACTTATCTATTTTTTATAAACGTCATACTGTACCTTTAGATGCTTAGCAGTATTGCAATCGCAATGCAACTTGTTGCCTCCTAGTCTGACCAGGTTTCTCGAACTCATGAAATTCTTATTGTGTGCGCTTGGACTTAATATATACGTTGGCAGCTAAACATATTATTATATTTAGGATGTGTGAATACATCATCAGTGAATTAAATATATTTCTTTACTTACTGATTTAATTTTGTTGTATCGTAAACTAAGGATGGCATAATTATCCAGAAACTTAGAACCTTCCAACTTGTTTATCGAGCAGATATTATTATAATCCGCATAGAACTCTCGTAGACCTTCGTAACACGGGTTAGTACTAAGATCATCTAGAACTGTGATCTGAAAGAAAAATTCAGGGGGAGCACTGCATTATAAAAAAAGCACCGTTCATGTGCAACAGATATAGAACCTTACTAACATCTCGCACGTACATTATTATAGGAAACATTAAGGGCTATAGTGTTTTGCGGCAATTTCTCGGGTAATTCCGTCAACTGCATTGCGCTACAATCTACATTTACAGCGTGTGTAGGCGGCTTGCCCTCGATAATGTCTAGTCTCTTGATATCACATTGGCATTGCCAGGTGTCACCTTTTGGACATTCCGTTTGCAACTAAAAGTCAAGATTAATTCTGATTATATCTTATATATAAAGTTTTGCAGGACATAAAAGGTTAAAACGTACCAAGCTGAGGTAAAGAACCTGCGAAAGAGGCACTTGTTCAGTCGTGTTGAACCAGTGCCACGTTGCCAAGGAGGAGCACACTGTCTCGTTCTCACGATTAAATGTGATTTGCTTTTCGCCCGTTTTATTGATATACTGATATACATCGTGGCACGAAAGTATATTTGTTCCTGCAGAAAAACGGTGATATGTTAATAAGCGATATATGTTCATTGACGTTTAATTAAGATAACAGAATCGAACGGCAGCTTGTTTTTTTTACCTGAGATGTCTAACCAGAATTCTCGGCCGTTCATCGTATTCAAAGCTGGAAGGTAAGTGAGTTTATTATAAGACAGATCCAACGTGGTGAGTTGCACCAAACGTGTCAGCGAATTATTCTCTACCTCGCGCAGCTCATTATTCGATAGATTCAGACACTGTATGGGCGTCATCATGCGAAACTGCCCCCGCAGTCGATTAATCTTGCCATCTGTTATGGCCAGAGATTTCAGCATCCTCCAACGAACTTCACTTACGTTAAATACATCCAAAGTTGCGTTACGTATGTGCACGTAACTTATATTTGAATGTTGAAATCCTAAGACAGTAGCAAAAATATACTTGAGCGTAATAAATATACCCTGTCCAATAAATAAATAAAAAAGTTCTTGTGTCACACTACTCTCACCTATGCAAGAGAGACCATCCTCCAGAGTCTGTTGGTCTGTATTGCAGCAGAGCGCGGCATTGCCCTCCGGCACATTCGCCAGCGTGATCCTCTTGCAGGGACATCTGCTCGACTCCGAGGGACAGTCTACCGGGTGTCTGTAAAAACACTGTTCCGGAAGAGAGTTCGAGACGCCGCCTGCGTTCGACGTCTGCTGGTCCTCCTCTGTACGCGCGCTGGCTACTCCGGCGTAGAGGCATATTATCAATGCCAACCACTGCATCTGGATTCGTCATAATCGTATATCCCATATAATTGACACAAATATTTATTTATATTCACTCGAGAGCGTAATTGTTTACCTTCAACGTCAATTGCTCCAGTGTTAATTTGTGTTTGAGCAATACCGTTTGGAAGCAATATTGTCGCAATTCTATCTGCGAAAGAGAGTCAGCGTGTTGTCGCCTCGCGGCCGCAATTAACGCGATGCAACGGCGCGTTTCCCCAGTTCCCGGGTTAATTCAATGAGCATACCCGATTGCTGGCGGGCCTCGTTCCGTCGCGGCGGGTGGCACAAATGAATTAATCCGTTTAACCGCGACCAACAACTCCAGATCCCTCGGGTCGACCTGTTGATGAATTGAGATTGGTCGGTCGTGCGGCGTTCATTACGCTCGCTCGACGCCGAGCCAATTAAGCGATATAAAACGGGAAAACACGTACGTATGTATACATACGTCGTTATCAGCTTACCGAGCAATTCGCAACCACGAATTATTATCATTATACACCATGTATCCTATTTATCGTCGACTACTGTAATTTAAGCCGCGATTGTACCTTTTGCGTATCTTGCATTTCACATCGCAATTTCGTCAGTCGTCATTCGTCAATCATCTCGGCCGATTGGTTTGTTTTTGTGTTCCCTGTAAAAATAGACATTCTATTATTCTATATTATAGCTCGAGGGTGTTCAGTGATAAAATAATTTGCGTTTTTATCATCTCGAAAAAATCGTGATGGCTCCAAAGATAACTGAAAACTCTATTACCGATTGTACGTAATTTTTTATAACCAATTTTTGATAACCATTTATCGATTTGTCGAAATTGATGGTTGCAAAAATATCAAAGAAATCAATCAATTACATACTAATCAATCGATCATTTAATTCAGTTTATAATTATAATTTATATAGTTTACATTGTCTACATGAAAAAAGTTTGTGTAAATATGACTAATAATATGAATAATACGTAAACAATCCATATACATGTAATCTTGTAATTTACCACGCAATTACGATAATTTTTTTTTATTCAAGACAATTTTTTAATTTTTTTTTTACGGATTTCGAGCTACTGTGGTGACCGCTATCGGCCGCTCGCGAAATGTCTCGCGTCTCGACGCGGTCGGGAAATGCACGAAAATAGAAACAAATAAAAATACATCTCTTTATCCCGAGCGTAAACGTCGCCGGACGGAATTTCAGGATGATGCAGTGACATTTATCTATCCCGACGTTGTATCACGATAAAATTCGGCCTACCAACGTCGGTCGGCCGGCGGTCGAACATGCGATACGCGCTTATGTGGCACGTATCGGCGACGCGACACGGCGATGAATGGCCGGTTCATAACCTAAAAAAGAAACGTAAATCGTAATTCGCACGTACGTACGATGATCGCGTTAATTGTTCGCACGTACAATTATCGCCTGTTCCCGATGCAGTAGATCGACGACGGGGCGCGCGCGATATGCTAGAAGCGCTCGTCCGCGACGATGGACGACACGTACGAGCTGAATCTGAGGAACCTGGCCGGCTGGATCGCGTCCGGCGCGATGATCTTCGGCGCGGTCGTGCCCTACGTGCCGCAGTACAAGGAGATCAAGAGGAAGGAGGACGCCGAGGGATTCTCCCTCTACGTCTGCCTCACCCTCCTGATCGCCAACACGCTCCGGATATTATTTTGGTACGTATCTGCGACAGGCATGACTTGTCAAACGTCAAACATGGCCTTATTTCCTTCCGATACATTTTGCATCCCACATTTTGTTATATTCTTGTACATAATATTCTAACAATGCTTCTGATAACACTCTAGCATTCTGTACTTACATCTTGCACGTCTTAATATGTCCTGGTTGTCGTGTGACAAGAATAAATTTATATGTAATTTCTTAACTTCAGCTTACATGCCAAGAAGTGGACTTGGTTTACAATTTTTCCTTAACTTACTCATCCATGTAACCAATTGTCTATTCTTTCTTACTCTAATAGCTTCTTTTTCTCTCAACATGTTTTATTTTTACACTATCCAGTTCGTCACTCTATATTCTTTCTAATATCTCTTTCTTATTTTTACCTAAGTAACTGTATAAACTAATCGTTGATCTTATAACATTCCTTTATAATGACTAATACATTTTTCTCTCCATAATTTCTTCAACATATTTTATTTACACTATTCGTTTATTACTCCATATTCTTTCTAATTTCTCTCTTATTTCTATCTAACTCTATAAACCATAATCGTTAATCTTATAACATTCCTTTACATAATGACTAATACAATCCCTTCCTTGCCTGCAAAACACATACTGTTTCATCCTTCTCTGATCAATATTTGTTTCCCTCTTTCATGTTATCACACTTCATCCTTATCATCCTCTTACATTATCTCCCTTACTCAACTTATCTAGATTTTTCCTTTTAAATATCTCAGCCCATCCAACCTCATATATAATTCTTTAAATTTTTTATTTATACCTAGCTTCAATTATCTCTGTTTGTCTTTGTACCTCCCAGTCTTTACTAATTAGCTATTTCTTTAAATTCATCCCTTCATGTCCTCCAAAGCTTCTATACCCCAGCCATTTCTATTATAATATTGTACTTTTTCCTTCCTCTACTGTACGCATCGTTCCATTTGTTCTTTTCCTTCTCCATCCAACATTTCTGTAACAAGAATAAATTGAAAAGTAAATTGAATGCGTCTCTCTCTGAGTACTGACATTGCGCTTCGTTCTTGTTGCAGGTTTGGCAAACACTATGAGCTTCCGCTTTTATTACAAAGCATACTGATGATTCTAGCAATGTTCGTTATGATTAAGCTTTGTATTAATGTACAAAACAGAACGCAGATAATCAAATCCAAAGAGCGCGTACTTACAGGTGAATATAATCTTATTATTGCGGATGTTATACAAATACCGATACACACCTGCATTTATAGATGGCAGAATTTTTCTACTTCGCAGATTTGGACGCTAGATTCTTTTGGAAGTGGACAGACTTCAAGTCCTATTTGGCCTTCATGATTCTGTTCGCCGGTGTGGGTGGTGTGATAACATATTTATTTCTGGATGTACCGGTATTTATTGAAATTGTTGGATTCTTAGCGGTATTGATAGAAGCTATGCTGGGAGTCCCTCAATTTCTCCGCAATTCCTCGAACAAGTCGACCGTAGGAATGAGGTGAGATTTAGATACGGAAGAAAAGAAAATTACGTGAACTATGCAGGAGAATTTAAAATAATTTACTTTGATTTTAGCATAGCCATGGTGGCGATGTGGACCGTGGGAGATATCTTCAAAACGTGCTACTTTGTTTTGAGGGACACTCCCGTGCAGTTTCAGGTGTGCGGTGCTGTTCAAGTCACGATTGACATTGCCATTTTAGCACAAGTGTATCTCTACAAGACTAGTAATACTGTACACACGAGAGCTCCAACGAGATCGGACTGAAGATTATCTACGGCGTGTTCAACTGCTGTCTGTTGAAAATATAACTTTCCGAACAATTACAATACTTCGCCTAAGTCTGAACATACAGATTTTTAACGTTTTAATGGTGATCTAACGAGATACGAAAAGAAACTATATTTTTATACGGATCGTCGCAGAGTAACACGTTTATATGTATTTAAGTTTTCTAATATTTACCAAAGTGCAGTTAATATTTTGATAACAATTTTAACATTTATTAATATTTAATATATAAAGACATATATTGTTTTATAAAATTTATATCATTCATTGCATTAGTTACTGCACATTTGACCATTTCATGCCAAATGTAATCATTTGTTCCTCGTTTCACGTTTAAAAAAATACAATGTTATATCTTATTGAATTCTATTACTTGTACATATGTACAGCTTTGTGTGTGTGTGTGTAGTCCACGGTCTTGTGTAGTCCCATGTTCTTAACGAGAGTAGACAAATGGCGGGAGTTTAGCACGTGCCCGTTGCTTAGTGACAGACCGTCAACAAAACTTCGTGAATAAGTAGCAGACATGGCATAGCTTCCGTCTAAAGGGAGGATGGCAAATTTTTAACGTCACCAAATCACTCTACATTGCCCAAAATTCTTTAAGAGAACTTGCTTTCGCCCAATAATTATTTTTCGCTACGGATAGTTATCGAGAATCGGACATTCGAATTTTCCGTCAGAAATGACAAGATGCATGAGAAGAAGGGGGGTTAATCTGAAAAGCAGCGGTGAGTGTTTAATATGTCAACAAGAATATTCTGATTCGCAATTGTAATATTAAAAATTTTGTAAAAATCGTAGCTTATAATCAAACGGGACAGAACTATTTTGAGCAATTGGCGGCGTATAATTCGATGAGCTCGCATTTACGACGGATTTTATTGGCAAGAAGCGTAGTTGATACAAGAAATAAAAGTTACTTGAGAAGAATTCAGCGGTGCAAAGAGCAAAGAGCTGACGATAGCGGAGTCCGTTTATATCTGGAAGCGACGGATGATGTAATCGACAAATTGGCCTATGATACTCAACATCATCCCATGGTAAAGCTCAGTATAGCTAGTATATTTAAGATTATAAATTGAAATAAATTTAACACAGACAAGGATAAATAATGATTTCAACAATTGCTAGGCTAATTCATGAGATTTTAGAAATTAAAAATTTAAATCTTTCTTTTTGAAACTAATAAACTATAGTTTTTAAGTCTATGTTAAATTAAATATATTTTACATTTTTATGCAGGATGTATTAAGAATAGATTTAAATGCGAGGCATCTGGACTGTTGCAATTATAATTTAGATCATCAACTGAGGGTTTGTAGTAGTCAACCGTCTTACGAAGGAGCCGATCGGATGGATCGATGGCAACAATCGACATCGAAGAATCAAAGAATGATATCACCAACTTCGGCATGTTCGCCGAAACGTAAAAAAATTTCAATATCAAATTTCATTTGCAAAAAAGAGCTAAGATCCACGCGAGATGTCCCTTATGTAGTCGGTCCGTCAACATGTTTTTCACGACAGAGGTGAGCTCGCATTAAACATTAAAATTTCAAGCTATTAATTGCTTTACGTCTCTACTCCTCCAAAAATTACTAGTGTAAAATGTAAATTAAAAAGGCGGATTTTCTATAATTATCTCAATCCCCTGCATTTAAAACTATACAATTCACATGTTATATATATCCAAGAATTCCATTTCTTCTCTTTATTTCTATAGAAAATGTAGATATGAAAAAGAATTCTCAGTCCCTTGCGGAGCTACTAGATTAGAGTCAACGTCATTTAAATCAAGATCTCAATCTCCAAGACAGAAAACGATCGATTATCGCTCGGTGTGTTCGAGCACCTCGCAATGTTATGATTTCGATTACGATGAGAAATCAACCGAAGAGCTCATCTCCAAGCTCACGTTTCAAAAAGAGGAGGAGAAGAAATATGTTAAATTCGTTTACGACATCACCAAAGAAATAATGCAGAGAGGTCTTTATACCGATAAAGAACTGGGGGATGTGTTTAAGAAGCACGTCAATCAACATAGAGGAATATTGAACATGGTATAAATAATAAGATTATCATAAACGTAAAGAAAGCAATGTTTTAACATTTTACAATTCCTCAAATATTATGAGTATCTCTCGACATTTTTCGCAATATATTTTGTTTCTTACGAGAAAGATTTTTGCTTTCCTTTTATTTCAGAATAAAATGCTATACGAGATCTATCAGTTAAAGATCTCCTTGAATATAGCGGACGATTCGGACACGGATGAAGAACTGGAAGATCTGATCCACGCACAAAAATTGTTAACCGTATCTGAGATCAGGCCGCCCACACCGCCGAAGATTCTGGACGAGAATAAAGTGATGGAGAAACTGGAGTCTTATCAGAAAATGATGAAGGCTGAAAAATCTCCGAGAATCAACGGGAAATCAGTGTTGCTGATCGATGCAAACCCTGAGTTACTTGTTACCGAAAGAGACGTGCTGATGTCGTTGGTGGAAGCAGGCGTAGATCCCAAACAAGTTCAACATATTTGTAAAAATCTGCGCCACAGGAGTAGAGACGTCGACCTCACCGAAGCCCCGGTAAGATAATTCAACATTCTTCACTGTGCCGAAAATAACAATCTCCACTTTATTTAGGCACAAATAGACACGGAAACTTTGTACTCTCCGGACTTGAAAGTGGACAATTTAGAACTAGAAGAAAACGACAAAGAGATTTCTGCCGAAATTGAAACTGCCGGAAGCGCTCGTGATAATTCTGTCGCGGATAATTCAGTCGTGGATAATTCAGTTGAATCTTCTGAGAAACAGGAAACGATTTCTACAACATCGAATCTCGTATCCACGCAAGACGAAACAGTAGAAACGAAAGAGAAAACAGAATCTGAAATCATATCCGAATATGACAAAGCAGAATCATAAACTGAGTTAATGAATATATTTCTTGTTTTTCGTTAAGAAACGTTTACTTTCAATACATTGCTCGTCGTAATATTGTCTTTATACATATTTGTGTCACCCATGTGTGTTAGCAACGAAATAAACATCGAATATATTGCAATATTTTTTAGTTCACGCAGAAAAATGATTCATTTATTACCTAATGATATGTCAATGTTAATTATTGTAGTAGAGAAGCAAAATAAGCGTTGATTTTATCTCATATGTATCTTTTCTTTATTCATATACATCTGTTGTCTTATATCGAGTTTTACAATATGTCTGTATGAGGATCTGTGGTTCATAGAACATCCAACAAGCTGAATTCTCAACAGAGATAAAATATACACATGAAAAAATAGATACCATGTACATTTGTAGCCGCACATGTACAACGTTCAGGAGCATATCTATGTACAGATACACAAATGTTACGTGTTTGTACAACAGGAGATTTATGTAATATATTATACAGATATCTTAAAAATACATATATTACAACGCGATTTTTTTAAAAAGTTATACAGACGACAAAGTAGTTGTATACGGTTGCTATGTCTCATTTTGTTCATTTATCTACAGCTACTGGCTCTGTTTGTGCATTTTGTTTTGTACATGAGCTCCGTCTCCCTTAGGCCCAGTTTCACAAGTGTCGGTTAACTTTGAACCTTAGATTAACTCACTCTTCGTCTCCTTCTAACGTCCTCCTTAGAAAGAAACGAAGAGTTAATCTAAGGTTCAAAGTTAACCGACACTTGTGAAACTGGGCCTCACTCGGTACACTACAGTTATTTTAACTTCGAGAAGGTAACTTCGAAAGGGTAACTGACAAATATCTCACTTGGCATCTATTTGCGATATTAATTTGGTAAGTCGCTAAATATACTACGAATATAACATGCGGTGGTTCTTTCGTCATCTAAAACAAGTTTTTATAAAATGTTATATAATGTTGTCAAAATAATTGTATTTGTTTTAAGCTGTTTTTTTTTTCGTATTTAATTATTATACGAAATATAGGATGTTATATCGATATAACTACTCAATACAGATAGACTCTAATAGACTGCAGCATCTCCATGAAAATTTCGCAAAAGACTCAAAAACTGTAGACTAAAAGTTATACAAATTTACAAAAAAAATAATATTTCTAATGTAAATCAATATATTAAGACGATCTACGTCTACACTCGAGTGCTATCGTACGTAAAATGTATATGACAGAAAAAAAAACAACGCTAACACAACAAAAACCTAATAGATCTTGCTTAGTAAGACATCAAATGCTTATATAAGCATCGAGTCACTTTTGATTAGAAAAAAAAAAATTAATATAACATGCATCTCCTCATTAGCTACCATCCGACCCATTTGAAGAGCAGTCTTCGAGTTCCGGCGCGTTTGGACCTCTCTCCAATATGCGGAGAAGTTCCGTTACGTGTCTTATTATAAAATCTGGCTTAGGATCGTCTTGCGAGAGACGAGGTTTATCCGTAGTAGGTATCCACACCGTCCCGTACAGTCCAGCCTCGATCCCACCTACATACGATAATTTTACAATTCATTTCATGCAATCTAATATCTTTTGAAGCAAATATTTCCAGGCGCAGATTTTTGGAAATTATAAAAATTGTTAGAAGAAACTCTACCTAAAATATCGGTCTCCAACTTGTCACCGACCATGATGCACTCCTCGGGTCGCACGTTAAGAAAATGGCAAGCCTTTTGGAATATCTCCGCGTCTGGTTTCTCGCACGGCAGATCACCGGATACCAGGATAACGTCGAAGTATTGCTCCAGCGACAGTTTGTATATCTTCTCCCACTGAGCGTTTGATGGGCCGTTGGTGATTAAACCCAGCAGATACTTCTTTCTGAATTGACGCAGCATGGAAACCGTGCTCGGCGCCAGCGTCATGTAGTGATATCTTAAATACAGCCATCTTTCGTAAACTTTTTTTGCTAGCTGCGAGTACTTATGGCCTAGCGCTTTGCTCCAGAGGATAGTACGCCAAGCGTCCAATGTGAGGGTCGCGTTGTCCGGACACTTTCTAAATTGCTTCAGATACGTAGCCGTTATCTTGGCGGACGCATCTTCCGGAATGCCGTACTCTCGTGTCAATTCCTCAGTCAACTGTAGGTAAACGCATACAAATGAAAGTCGTTAGCTCTTTTTCATTACAATCACGTTTGGTGATAAAGAATGACGAGTGAAGAACTGAAAATGAAGGAAAAGATGAGGATGAAAGCAATTTCCACACTCAATAAAAAATGCGCACAAATCGTAGATGACCATCTTGTTCATATATCGCAGAATATAAAACGTTTCTTCTCGTTAAAGAAAAAGAGATTAGAATTGTTAGCAAAGCGATTTCTTGACAGACAAGATAAAGTAGGTGAAGAGACAAAATATTGAATGTGGAGTTCATTAATCAACGAAGGTCTCAGGATACAGCGGTCAGTTAAGGAATTTTTTAGGACACTTAATTCATTATTAATGATTACCTAGAAAATGCATTGATTCATTGAAATACTCGAGCCGATTAGTGGACACTCGAAGTGGCACCCACGGACGTTGCTGTAATCACAACAAAATGAGTTGTGCCAACAACAACAACATGTTATTTCCAAAGCCTATAAGTTTGTAGCTGAAAGATTTCTGGATGCTAAAGCATGGCCTTGTCTTTGGAAAAGTATGTACCTGTGTACACAATTCGCAGTTAATTATACAAAATTGATTGTGTCTCTTCTATCCAGTAATCTTTCTTTAATATCTTTGTTAAAAATAACTTCATTAAAAACGTTAGGCACATAAAGTGATAGAGTGGATGATGGTGACGAAATCAAGCGAACGCTTACAAAATTCCTCCATTTAATAGGAAAGTATTTCTGTCATTACAAAATTCCTCGTTGAAGCATCTTAAGATTATTAACATCGATACAACGATCTCCGCTTCCGCGACGTAGCGAAGTAAAAAAAAAAAAAAAAAAAAAAAAAAAAAAAAAAAAAACTCGATAATATCTCATAAACAAACGTAATGTACATATTAAAGTCTTGCGTAAGAAAAGTAATACACCTCCGTATACGTGATTTACGAAAAGTTTCTCCGAACGATACGCTTCTTAGCTTTCTTGCTTGCCAGGAAACTATTTCCAGACGTGATGCCGTCTAAATATACACTGGACTACGCGCACATACGCATTTCGAACATCGTACGAAGGAGACGCGTAAAATGATGAATTCAAGTCGCAAAATACTAAGGAAGCTATTTTACAAAATTTTTACTCTTTATACAGTAGTTCGATTAATTGGTGCGTCTCGGCTAATTAATTCCTCGCTATCTCTACAATTGCCGCATAAATTTCTTTACATCGCTCGCGCAATACAAAACATCCAAAAGCTAATGCAAAAATGTTCTCAGTGCTCTCAGTCCTAGTCCCCGAAGAGACGCTTTCCAAGCTCCATCATACGGTGATTTCGACAGACGGTTAACGCGCCGCATTTTTTCAACACCGACGCGACGCTATCGTCCGCCTTCACCAAGTGGCACAGCAGATCCTCGAAGGCGGACTTGACGTTCTGCTCCAGACCGCCGATTTTCACTCGTTTCAGCGTCTCGATGATCTCCTCCGCCCAGCCGGATTCTATCGTGAATTGCGACAGCCAGGGTATCACTTGCAGCACACCGGCCATCGTCTGCATCCCCAGAAACCAGAGCTCCATCAGCTCCATCCAGTGTTCCTTGTAAGACATGGCAACCACCAGCTCGGTGGGATCGTTGCCCTCGTCGATGATGTACGCGTCCCACAGAAATCTTATGGTGGCCTGAATGTAACGGCATATCGAGAAGTCGTTCTTCTTGATGCGTTTTGCCTGTTGCTTCATCAGCAATAGGCCCAGGACCGCTAGATGGCCGTGCAGTACCAGGTTCTCCGGGATCTGCTTCAGCTCCGGCAGATTGTTGTAGATGAACTTTAGCAGCGAGATGAACGTCGGCGACTCCTCCACCAGTTTCGCCTCCAGCACGGTGATGTTCATCAGGACGTTACAGATGGACACCATTGCGGTTCTGGAATCCTTCATCTCCTCCAGAATATGCAAATCCAGCTCCTCCGTGCGGTTGCCGTCTTGCAAGAGTTTCAGACGTTCCGATCTCGGCACGGGCGGCTTCTTATAGTGCACGATAGTCCAGTGATAAGACAGACACTCGAACAGGACCTCGTCCTGCTTATGCTGAAGAAGAATCTTCCTCGCGCCCTCTTCCACAGCCAAGTAGCACAGAGCGGGCAAGAGTAATCGTAATATGTCGAGCTCGCTCATCGGATCGTGAACGATCGGTTCTCCGGACGATGTTCCTTCGTCCGCTTTAGTTCTGCATTTCTCGGCCAGTTTTCTGTTTCGATGCGCGTAAAAGGTATCGTTAGCCACCTTCAATACGTACGGTAACACGGCGTAAAGCTGAGGGCGCATCGCGCTCGTTTCCTGCGCCATCCAAGCTGTGAGCACCCTGACGACAGCACACACGAACATCTTCTCCTTCACATTCGTCAACGTTTTCATCTTCGATACGGAGCTGAGCAGACCGATAACGGCCGCGAAAGCGCCCTTCAGCGCCGTGTACAGAGACTGTTTCTCCTTCTGCTCCAAATCCAGCTGATCCGTGACGATGTAGCCGATCGAGATCTCGAGAATGATGAAGCAAGCCGTGATCAGGTCGGCATTCTCGAGTACGGCCTTAAGCTGCTTGTCCTCCAACTGCATCCTGACCTCGATCGACGCCAGCTGAATGAGCAGAAGGAAGAAGATCTTTGGTTTTTCCTTGTCAGACATGGCCCAATCCGCGCCCAACAGATCTATCATCACGGACGCGAGTTTCAAAGCTGGATCCCGTTGCTTCTTGCCTATCTTCGACCCCAGAATATCGCTCAGGCCCTTGTGTATGCTCAACGGCCAGGATTCTTCCTTCGTGCTCCCGGATATCACTTCCTTCCTGCAGGATTGCAGTAGAGCCTGCAGAATGGTGCATAGCTCGAATTTTCTCTCTGTATGATCAGTCTCGAAGTCTAAGGCTATCTTGTTAATTATAGCGTGAAAAGGAGCGGTGTCCGTCGAACTCCAAGCTTCCGGTCCAAACGTACCGACCAACGTGACCAGAATGTTCAAAGCCTCGTCCGTCTGAAAGGTCTTTTCCGCGTAAATGTCGCACATCTTTGGAATCGCTTTCTGCTCGAGCAACGCTCTCTGTCCAGGCGGATGTTGCGCGATACACTGCAGGCAAGTAAAAGCCTCGCTGACGATGATCAGCATGTCGTCCGGCGCGTCCTCGTCCATCTGAGACACTATCTCCAAGAGCGCCGGGATATGTCCCACCATGTCGGGATGAGAGGCCAATTCGGGCTCGCTGCAGAACGCGGAAAGAACCGACAACGCCACCGACTTGTATACCTGCGGCGGGCAGTCCACAGGGACGTTGGAGCTGGACAGCAGCTTCTTGAGGAACTTGGCTCCGATGGCTTCAAAGAGCATCTTCTTCGCGGCAGAGGTGCAATCCCTGGCGTTCACCAGCTTGGTGACCATGAACAGTGCGGCAAACTTTTCCGAGTCCGTGTCCACCGCCTTTAGGATGGCCACGCACTTCGTGACGCCCTCCGGGATACTCATGGTGCTCGACTGTTCCGAAAGAAGTAAAGAAGAAGAGAAAGAAGAAGAAGAAGAGAACGTGGAGTCGAGGACCGGCGATGTACGTTTGACGCTACTGCTCCAGTCTCGATGTCGTCGACGTGCCAGAGGAAAGTAATTTCCGGAACTGTGCGACTCTAGGAGGCGTCGCGCTGTCCGTCGCGTAGCATAGTCGAGAGCCAACTGGCAGAGCTCCCAGAACGGTCGAACGGTCCTCTCGCCGCCTAGCCTTGCCCTTTGACACAGTCACCGGTGGCCGAAAATAGCCGCCGGCCGATGCATACGCACGCGGAACACGTGCGCGTGTTCCGCCGCTCGCAGCTGCTCGAGAGTATCTCTTTGAAGAGTCGTATCGGGAATTCCGCGTCCCGACGCGCGTGAATAACCTTAAAGCTAGCTCCGTTAATAACGTCGGAACGATGCGTTAAAAAGTATCATCGATCGGAATGTACCCCGTCATCTCCGCGCGTAGCAACAACAAAATTGTCACGCGATGAGTCTCTCGTCGGGAAAATTTGTTGGTTAGAACGGGGATATTTTTCCTCGACCTCGAGCGGGCCGTATCTCGAATAATCTCGACTCGGCTCGCAACTAACTTCCGAACTTCGGACTTTGCCTCGCGTTCCAGAATCCAGTGCTCGAACGTCCGGTCCACGTTTAGCTGCACTCTCCTGCACTTTTTCGCGCCCAGACGGCGAGACGGGGATTCGGCATCGCGCGGGGAAAGGGGCGGCGAAGAAAGCGCGACTAAAATGAGAGTAAAATTCTCTCGTGGCGCGCACAAATTCTCTCGCGAGACGCGACGCCGAAAATAGTCACCACGCCGCAAAAGAAAGCGCTCTATATCGGGGAGTCGGCTCGTATTACACGCAGGGACGTGGAGGGGGGGGAAGGGAGAGCGATTTCTATTTTTGCGAGGCGAGTGGGCAAACGTCGCGGGAGAGTGAGACCGTGCGATTATCGCGAGAAACGATACGCAGGCATGCTCGACTGATCTCTCGGCCTCGCTTCGGAAAGAGGGTGTATCGCGGATCAGAGATTCACGAGGTGGCGGGGGAAGGGGAGATAGGTCGGCTCTTAAGGTTAAGACGCGGTTCCACCCGTACCTTGCGGCAAGCCTGACTGTCCGCTCTCCTGGTCTCTACGAGAGTGTTGTCCAGGTCGAAGAAGACGGCGCTCGGGCTCCGGGATGCGCTAGACGAGAGGGATCGTGAAACGCGCCGTTCGCGGAATGCAGCCTCCATCGCCATTCCCTGCTGACGGCGGCGCCGATCGAGTATTCGAGTGCACAAAGAGCGCGCACGATCGTGCTGCCTCATCAATTTGCATATCGGCACCATGAACTGAAAAGCGACTTGATCGGCTCGCGCAAGTGTGATTTCAAATTTAGGGCGGGGGAGGGGCAAAGAGGGGGCATGAAGCATGTCATAAAAAGCGAGCTTAAAGGCCTTGGGAGCACACACTTCTGGGGGTCGATTGTGTATCTTGAAACGAGGTGGAAATTACAAAAGTGAACAGATTTTACTAGATTTCGACAAATGAAATCGTAGATACGCTAGTGAATTTCCTCACTTTTGTAATTTTCACCTCATTTCAAGATACACAATCGACCCCCTGCACAACGCATAATACGTAAGCATAAGAAAGTTGATTGGTCCATACACATGTGCATAAGGAAATAGATCAATCAATTTTCTTATGCTTACGCATTATGCGTTGTGCAGAAGTGTGTGCTCCCCGCTTAAAGCGGGGGAAATGGTAATCCCGTTTTCTACGTTACCATATGTCCGCTCGCCTCTCTACCTCTCTTTGGTTACCGATAGTTCAGCCTCTTTACTTCTTCAATTTCTAAAGCCCCTTGCACAATGCCAGGCAACAGGCAATAGGAACAGGAAATAACCAAAAAATCGTTAATTACAACCTAAAAAATTCGAATGCTATGATTGGTTGGCAACAGGCAATAGGCCCAGAATTTCCAACGGGACGAAAACTCTATGTCTATTGCCTGTGTCACTGTTTATTCTGCATTTATACATGATTTCTGATTTCTATTCCCTGTTCTATTGCCTGTTGCCTGGCATTGTGCAAGGGGCTTAACAATCGCCGTGACACCTCGCATGTACATACATCTTATTCGTTTCGTACACCTCTTGACAAACCACTTATTCCGGACTGATTTTCTGTAGAACGCACGAAGAATGCATGAGTATAGGTTCCTCCATTTCTGGTGTTCTGGAAGATGGTTCAGAATGGAGAGGTCACATTCAATAGGTAATAATTATCGATGATAATTAATAACACATCATACCTAACCTGTAAGCATGTTTCCACTTGGTCATATACTACGTTTACGCGAGCGTTACTTCTGTAGTAACTTATGATAATTCCTTCGTGTAAACGGGATTTTCCTTTGCGTAAACGGGATTTTGTAGTAACTTACGATAATTTACTCCGCGTAAACGAGTGAATTATCGTAAGTTACTACAAAAGTAACGCTCGCGTAAACGTAGTATATGACCAAGTGGAAACATGCTTACAGGTTAGGTATGATGTGTTATTAATTATCATCGATAATTATTACCTATTGAATGTGACCTTTCCATTCTGAGCCATCTTCCAGAACACCAGAAATGGAGGAACCTATACTCATGCATTCTTCGTGCGTTCTACAGAAAATCAGTCCGGAATAAGTGGTTTGTCAAGAGGTGTACGAAACGAATAAGATGTATGTACATGCGAGGTGTCACGGCGATTGTTAAGCCCCTTGCACAATGCCAGGCAACAGGCAATAGGAACAGGGAATAGAAATCAGAAATCATGTATAAATGCAGAATAAACAGTGACACAGGCAATAGACATAGAGTTTTCGTCCCGTTGGAAATTCTGGGCCTATTGCCTGTTGCCAACCAATCATAGCATTCGAATTTTTTAGGTTGTAATTAACGATTTTTTGGTTATTTCCTGTTCCTATTGCCTGTTGCCTGGCATTGTGCAAGGGGCTTTAGAAATTGAAGAAGTAAAGAGGCTGAACTATCGGTAACCAAAGAGAGGTAGAGAGGCGAGCGGACATATGGTAACGTAGAAAACGGGATTACCATACGATACTAGAATTATTGGTTGTATACTGCAACGCTTACAACAAACCTTACTAGATATTACTAGATTAACTCTATGATCGCACAGGGCTGCGTTTCAAAACTCTACTCTGAGTAGCAGAGTTAACCCTATGTCGTTCCAAAACGCGAAGTAAGTAACTATATGGGCGGAGCCTATTCGTTCCAAAAGTGAGAGTAAAGCCCCTTGCACAATAGGCAATAGCGATAGCGATAGCGACAGCAACAAGGTTGCCGACAAAGCTATACCTTTGTCGGCAACCTTGTCGCTGTCGCTATCGCTATCGCTATCGCCTATTGTGCAAGGGGCTTAAAGTAACCCCGGAGTTAACTCTATGAACCCTGCTTCCGAGGTGGGTTAGGAGAGTAAACTCTTTTAAATTTAAATATAAACGCGGGACCTTAGAACATAATAGGTGCTTTCCATTTACATCAAAACTCAGATAAATCTCACTTGTGACGTCGTTCTATCCTTTTTGGTAACTAATGAATAATAAAGACAGAATGACGTCGCAAGTGAGAATTATCTGAGTTTCGATGTAAATGGAAAGCAACTAATAAGCGCAATTGTCTCTATACACCGCGAAAATGTTGGTCGTTGTCATTGCTGTGATAAGTAAGTAAGAAATATAATATTAATAAACATATTAGATAAAGTATTTTATATATCACCGTATATATTTCCGTAATATGCTGCTGTGTTACGGGCTATGTGTTGCTGTTTGTTTTTGTAAACAGCAACTTTGAATTAATAAACTTAATTTTATGCTATATACATGTAAAACGGAGCACAGACTTCTACATAACGCACAATACATAACGCATAAAGGAATATGAACCAATCCTTTACTTCCATCGTGGAGATTGGAATGAATTGGATTCTGATTGAGTCATTTCCTTACGCGTTACGCATTATGCGCTATGCAGAAGTCTGTGCTCCCCACTTTATTGTTACTGATTGTTCTGTAAGTTTCTATATAATTATATAATAAATATCAACTTTGTGTATGTGTCGGTTTTTCACTAAATATACTTTTTTCTAATTTTACAGGTGGAAATAGAAGGTGCTGAAGGTGTAAATTAAAGACTCGTTTATTTTATATAGTGACGTAGAATCCGTACAATTGAAGTATATATATATATATATATATATTTTTTTTTATATTGACGAAGACAGTATAGTATATGTATACATGTGTAAAGTGTAATCAAGAGATATGTTAACTCTGTCATCTCGATCTTCGATAATGCTGCAAATTAATAAATAGCGGTATAAAATATGTGCTACAAACAATACTGGATGTTCTTGTATAATTCTAAACGTTAACATTCGTACGCTGATAATATATCTTTCTCAGGTCTGGAGTGTGAAATTTAACTGTAATTGTATCTGTAACCGGTAATTCTGGCACTGTGTATTCCATTTGAATTTCACCAGAAAGTATCGGTTGATCCTCTTTGTCAGTTGCCATAATTATAATTGGAATCAGCCAGCTTAGGTCGTCCTCGTTAGCTGGTAATTACCAAGCAATCAAACATACGACCAATGATAGCGTGCACTGCGTCCATACAGCTGCGAGTGCCACGACATAGCAAAAGGGGCAATCTTATGGAATTCTGTATATTTGATTCAGTCTGTGTTATCCTCCAGAATAATAATATCCCTTTATAAATAGGTTTCTCGACATCCTTCTCACGACCATTGGTCTTAGCTATAACTTCAATCTAAAATATATTTTAAGCAAACTTAAACTTTGTTGCATTTCTAATATACATGTTCGAATAAGATATTAAATGAAAGATCAAGAATTAAAATTATGTGTCGATTCTCTTACCGTGATTGCTGGATGATCTTCATTTGGTCTGGAGATAATATTCTCCACAACAGAAAACTTTGCGTCGTAAGTTACATCTTCATGTGACAAGATACTTGCAAACTCTTCTCTTAATCTCTTCGAATACAGTTTAAAGTGAATATCGTCTTGTTGGAAGCCAAATAAAGCAGACGCTGCATAAACGTTCCACGTTTGGCCTACTAATTCCGTAAAGTTAATTTGTTTGTTAAATTAAAAGAATATAGTATTCAAACATAGTTTTAATAAAGATGGTAAATATTTAAACTGGATAATTGATTGACATACTAAAATCAGACTAAAAACTTGAGCAGTAAGACCTAAGCAGTAAGGAAATCAACAGTATAGATTCGCTAGCGCTTACGTTTATGCCTTAAGGTCTTGACTGTGATTGGCCGATTCGCTTACTGTTCAAGTTTTACTGCTTAAGTTTTTTTGTGTGCCATAGCCCTAACTTGAAAATGAAACTTACTTCTGTATCATAATCAGCGTGTTGGCCTGAACTGCCGTCTTCGGAAGATCCAGTCGTAGCTGATGCAGGTCGACAGCTACCGCTTCTCGCTCTACGACAAGGTTCTTGATGCTCTGTTTCGGTTAAGCGCTTTGACATCTTATGGCTTCTGTTCTTGCGTTTGTGGCGATATAAATAAGCACCCCTGTTTCATTAGGAAAAAAAATAGTATACCAATTCATAATGAATCATTAAATTTGTATAATATTAGAGTTTCAGGAATACGTACAGCTGAAGCTGCGCTTTTTGTGCTAGATCTCGTTGAAGTTGACAATTCTCTTCTGTATCTTTGAGCACATATTCCTCTGTTACGCAACGGTCCCAAGACAGATTCCAACCCTTACATAATGATAAAATATATTTATATTTCCTTAATGTGTACTTTAATATGATTTGTACAAGATTAAGTAGCTTCGCTAAAGCTTTTCTAACTTACTTGGAAATGCATGAGGTATTCCACTGCTTTTCTACCTCTTTGATCTGTATTCACAATGACATCAATGACAGCAAGCATCTGCAAACAATTTTATAGTTAGTTTGAACTGCGAGTTTCCGTACGATGACAAAATTACTTATATCTACTTGCACATACAATATAAGTTTATTTCTATATTTCATAGATCTATAATTTGATGTAATTGTTCAAATACAACTTTAAGTTACCTCTACTTTTACAATCTATATCTCTTTTATTGCAAGAATACTTTTTACTAAGTTCAGAATTAAATTTGCATTTTACACTTACCTATATTTTTGCATGTGAAATGTAGCCGATCTGATAAATAAATGAGAAATAGTTTAAGCACGTTTCGTTTTGATGAACTCTTATTATTACGTATCGGGCAATTCGAAAAAATGCGTTCCGAAATCACCACATATTATATGACAGCGCATGCGCATGTGGTCACGGAGCTGTGACGGAGCACATACAGTTTTTCGCCTTTTTAAGCGAAACCGTGATCTAACAAACGTTTTAATTAATATATTCGGAACTAACAAACGATTCCGCATCGATTGACCCCGGTTTGAACCGAAATTGTAAAGATTCTATATTACCGGCTAAATAACACTAAAAATTATTTTCGTGATTACGTAAAAACTATTGTAAGGATGGCCGAAATTAATCGAGCAAGAGAGATGGCTTTTGATATATATTTAGCTGGTACAAGAGGTATCCTCGGAACGAATGTAATTGCGACTGGACTCGTGGCAGGACTATTCGAGACTGACTCTGCACGGACTTGTTCGGACGTGCATGGCGACCGTTGAAGCGCGCTCGCGCCACCCGATCCCTAGTTACAACTCTAGTTACTAAGCGCCCGATGCGCCCTCCGCATATCAACCGGATAGACCGGCGACCGCGCGCCACCTACACGCATCGCGACACTAGCGCGGCTTTGCGCCATGAACATTAATATACTTCTAGGATTCTTACACTATTAACTAACAAACGTTCTAATTAGTCTAACAATCAATAACAAACGACTAACAATTGATTCGTATAAAGAAAAATGTCATAAGTCGAAGTTGTCCGGCTAACTTCTATGAGGTTGTTTTACTGATGGGAGAAACAATAAACGCGGCACCAGTAAATTTCACTGCTACCAACTGCACTGGATATGGATTTACTGGCAGTAATCAAACCTATTTTTAAACAACACACTCTTATTATACCCCCCCCCCCTCCCTATCGTCTCTCTCTTTCCACACAACACTGGTATCCAATAACGCTTATATCTTCGATCTTTGCACACACGATATCGTTATCAATTTAATCTTTGCACACGCGATATCGTTATCAATTTAATCTTTGCACACGCGCTATCGTCATCAATTTAATATAACATTCTGGCGAGTGCACAATGTTCAAAAAATGTCGCGAGTGCGATCGTACTTTAGTGTGCGACGAAAATCTGAAATTATTCCATAATACTGCGTATTATTATAATTGGTTCATGCGTAGGTGGCGGCACATTGGGTGTCTTTGCCTTGCCACTCATTGGATTCGGTCTCGGTGGTGTTGCGGCTGGTTCGTTAGCAGCATCATGGCAAGCTTTGATCGGTAACGTAGCCGCTGGAAGTTTATTCGCGATATTGCAATCACTCGGCGCTACTGGATTAGGATCAATTTTATTCGGCACATTTGGCGCAGCCGTACCCTGGCTCGTGTACGTTGCTGTTACCAGTTTAAATTGGTGCAATGAACATAGAGATGAGAATGAACTCGATCATAATGAAGTAAGTAATTATTAAGATAAATCATTATTTTACGTACTTGTTGTTTTAAAGGTGAAATTTCATGGGCAGTGAAAAGCAGCAGCAGATCGTACTGATTGGCTACAAAATAGAGAAGTTCTAGAAACTCGAGAATCCTGCCTTGAATCGAATAAATCGCTTTTACTTTTAAACGCCGAAACATCAATCTTGCGTGCGAAGAGCAGATGATTTTTCGAATAATCGCCGACAAATCGCTGTCATATTATCATTTCGGTAATTTCACTCGTGGTGTTAGTGTATCCTAAGAGCAAAAAGTCGACTTGAAGTCGACTTCTACCGAAACTGACTTGGCAGAGAAGTCGACTTTTTTAAGGACGAAAGTCGACTTCAAGTCGGCAAATGTCTCAAAAACCGCCGATTAAAAGTCGACTTTCCGTCATGACGAGGACTGTGAATGACGACGACGACGACGACGACGTCGTTTCGTGGCGGTGGTCATGCCTTCGACGTGTAGCGTACTTGGATGTCAAAATAACAAATAACCACTATTCCTGTAGTATTAAACCCTTTCTTTTGGACATTCTGTATATGCCAGATAGTACAGGGAAATTAAACAAAAAAATGTCAAATCTGCGGAATAATTCACATGTAACTAAATTTTTGCATAGACCTTTATTTCGTCGTTAAAAACAATATGTGAAAAGTCCCCATCGATGTGACCCCTGCTAAAAATTTTACAGAGGGTCAAAGGTAAAGAAAAACAGTTTTTCGCGAATATTTCTTTATTATTAGTCCTACGGAAAAAATAGTCATTACAAAATTTGTAGCTTATAAAATTTTCTACAAAAAATGTTCGTATAAGTTTTTTTGTACAAGCAATACTTTTCACGTAATAAATTTTGCAAGATATGCGCTGTGCGGTAAATTTACGGAGCGCGCTGACAGACGTCAAATAAAGTGAAGCGTCGCACGTGCGCACAAAAAATGTCATATCTTTTGAACGAATCATCGTACAGAAATGATCAAAGAATCGTTGAAAAGCAGAAACTTTCAGCTTTTTAATGCAATTTGGTTCGTTATTCTATGATAATTTTTGAAAATTCTACGATGGTTTAAACAAATTGTTACATGCATTTTTTGCCTTTTTTCATAAAATCAGCCACAAGAAGGTTCCAAATTGTTTAAAAAAAAAACGCCAGCAGGATATTACAGTATATACTTCATACTTTGACCCTACCAAAGGAAAAAAATTACAAAAATTTTTTGCTTTAAAATCAAGCTATTGACATTTTCAGTAATTTTTAAAATTTTTGATGAAACGTTAAAATTAAAATCGTCATAACTTGACGAAAAATTGCGTTTTAAAAAATTTTTTTTAAAAAGCAATTAAAAGTAGACATTTCAAGCTTTCGATTGCTTTTTAAAGAAATTTTCTAGCTCAATTTTTCGTCAAGTTATGACGATTTTTAATTTTAACGTTTCATCAAAAATTTTAAAAATTACTGAAAATGTCAATAGCTTGATTTTAAAGCAAAAAATTTTTGTAATTCTCTTCTCTTTTCTTTCAATGAAGAAAGAAAGAGAAGAAGAACGCTTCGAAGCATTTGTAGCGTCAAATGGACCGCAGCCTAAAAGTCGACTTTCCGTCATGACGAAAAGTCGACTTCCCGCCAACTTTTAACGTCGATAAAATAAACCGCCGCGTACGTCTGAAGGTCGGTTGTGTATCTTGAAACGAGGTGAAAATTACAAAAGTAAACAGATTTTACTAGATTTTGATAAATAAAATCGTAGATACGCTAATAAATTTTCTCACTTTTGTAATTTTTACCTCATTATTTCAAGATACACAATCGGCCCCTTGCTGGAGAAACTATCGGAATAAGTATCGGAGAAAGTCAACAGGAAGACAATGACTGCGTTCCGATATTCGCTACAAGTACTGAAAATCTATAGTTTACGTGACGTACATTATAGTTTTTCAGTACTGACAGTGAATATCGGAACGTAGCCAATGATGACGCGGACTGTGAATGACGACACCGACGACGTTTCGTGGCGGTGGTCATGCCTTCGACGTGTAGCGTACTTGGATCGATGCCAAAATCGAACCACTACTCCTGTAGTATTAAACCCTTTCTTTTGGACATTCTGTATATGCCAGACTATTGTATAGAAATCTTGTATAAAACCACTTGTATAGAATCTGTAGTATAGCATATCTTGACTAAAATCAATATGGCGGCAAGCATCACGGCCGAAATGCCTGTCAGCGGTCTAGTATTGTATAGAAGTCTATGATAATATCTAAATATTATTTTATAAATTAAAATCTCACATTTTTTACCCAAACCCCAGATTTCTAGCAGTTTGTCTTTAAACACGACTCCCTGCGACTGCAGCGTTTATACTATTGCTTGAGTGCGTGGTATCAACCTGAAAAAATCATATTGAATTGATATATGTAATCTATTTGATGAATCAACGTGAAATCGAAAGGAGATAGAATAACAATTTACCTGACCCATGACTTGGTGATGCTTCCAGGAGTCGTCAGCAGCGACGGGACAAATCGTTCCAGCTTAGGGCACACTTGACCCTCCAAGAAGAAATACGCGAACCACTTGACACCGTCCACCGTCAACGGATACTCTATATCCATCGATGATAATGCCCATCCAGCCTTTTCGAATGTACCAGACACGCGGCAAATGATCTTCCTGATTCCTTAATTATATCTATAAATGAGAATAATATTCGATCATAATAAAGATTAATATCTTTATAAATAAGTAGGAAAAACATTATAAAGCAAGAATTATGATAAAAATACCTTGGTGGTGGATCAACCAATGGTTCACTAAGATGGCATAGCATGGGAGCGAATTTCGGCAACTATTCGGGTTCTATCGTCGTGACACCTCGCATGTACACCTCTTGATAAACCACCCATTCCGGCCTAATTTTCCATAGAACGCACGAAGAATGCATGAACACAGGTTCCTCCATTTCTGGTGTTCTGAAAGATGGTTCGGAATGGAGAGGTCGCATTCAATAGGTCTTAATTATCGATGATAATTAATAACACACCTGTAAGCATGTTTCCACTTGGCCTTATCCTGAATTCCTGATCCTCTTTTATCTCGTCGGGCGAAACCAGGCGAAACCTTTCTCGCGACTTAATCCGCCATACCTGCAACCTGCAAGGACTATCTGGCGCAGCAATTTCGTTGTTCACGGCTACGAATCGTTTTTCCAAAATTTTAGCCAAATTAATTAATGAATCTCATTAAAATCATGCTCGTTTTAATCAGTAAGATCAGCCGCATCCTTGTACAGAGCCGGATTTTGGAAAAAAGATCACAATAAATTTTCCGAAAATAAATATTACGAATATTGCAGTTAAAGTGCAGTTTTAAGTGCACTTGTACTCCTGTCGACCCTTAAATTATTAATCAATCAGAATAAAGAAAACTAATCGCAAGTTTAGTGAACTTTACTCTGATTGGTCAAATTTCAATCCAACCTCAATCCGCAGTGTGACCATGGACATAGGTATATTCCTATTACTACGTTTACGCGAGCGTTACTTCTGTAGTAACTTACGATAATTTACTCGTTTACGCGGAGTAAATTATCGTAAGTTACTACAAAATCCCGTTTACACGAAGGAAAATCCCGTTTACGCGAAGGAATTATCGTAAGTTACTACAGAAGTAACGCTCGCGTAAACGTAATATATGTCCATGAGTGTGATACGGGCCTAATGATTCAATGCGATTCCGAGTTCAACGCGCATGCTGCAACGCCTGCAAGCTGCAACGGCAGACGGCAGTACGTGTCGTGACACTCGTGACGTTTTGGCGCAAAGCACATTCAAGTTTAAAGTAAACGTCGTTAACCTACGTTAATCTCAAGCAGACCGAGCAGGCGTGTTTTTCAGCGCCCGATATCGTCATTGTTAAAATGGAAGCGACCGCATCGACGGTGAGCGCCAACGCGGAGGAGGATCTAGAAGACTATACTCCAGCGAAGCTGGTCAAGGCATTGGAGGTAAGTCACGTGCGAATCTGCCATCAGGATGATAAACAGAGTCCCCATGTCCGTGCACGTTCAAACACGTTCCGTCGCTTCATTTCTTGTCGTTACCTGTTGTCGCGCAGAAAAATGGCATCACAGCGGGAGACATCAAGAAGCTGCAGGAAGCCGGTTACTACACCGTCGAGTCGGTGGCCTACGCGACCAAGAAGGATCTCGTAGCGATCAAGGGCATCAGTGAGGCCAAGGTGGAGAAATTGCATCAGGAGGCGTCCAAGATGATCATGATGGGCTTCAAGACCGCCACGGAGATACATCAGACGCGGGCGAATATCGTCTACATCACCACTGGTTCCAAAGAGTTGGACAAGCTGTTGGGCGGAGGTATAGAAACTGGCTCTATCACGGAGATCTTTGGAGAGTTTAGGTCAGGGAAGTCTCAGCTGTGTCACACCCTCGCCGTGAACTGTCAGTTACCCATCAGCATGGGTGGTGCGGAGGGAAAATGCCTCTACATAGATACAGAGAATACTTTTAGACCGGAAAGATTGATTGCGGTGGCCGAGAAGTACAAGATCAACGGACAGGCCATTCTCGAAAACGTCGCCTGTGCGAGGGCGTTCAACACCGATCACCAGACTAAGTTGTTGATTCATGCCAGTGCCATGATGACGGAGGCGAGATACGCCTTGCTGATAGTCGACAGCGCGACCGGTTTATATAGAACCGACTACACCGGCAGGGGTGAATTAGCGGCTAGGCAGAATCATTTGGCGAGATTCCTCAGAATGCTGCTGCGACTGGCGGACGAGCACGGGATCGCCGTTGTTATCACGAATCAAGTGGTCGCGCAAGTCGACGGCGCCGCTAGTATGTTCGGTGGCGACCAGAAAAAACCGATCGGCGGTCACATCTTGGCACACGCGAGTACAACGAGATTGTACTTGCGTAAGGGCAGGGGAGAAACTAGGATATGCAAGATATACGATTCGCCGTGTTTGCCAGAGAGTGAAGCGACATTCGCCATAAATCCGGACGGTGTAGGCGACGTACAGGAATAAGTTTAAATTGAGTCAGTGTAAGAGGAACACGATGGATTATTTACACAGAGTTTGATTTAGTTTTTAATGAAATCGACAAATGTGTCGCCCATTGGATATAATGTATCTATGTATCTGTTAAGGCAAAGATAATTAAAGGGGCAAATGTCTCGCGCGTTGAACGTTAATTTATATAGCTGTTAAAGTAAAAAGATAATTAACGAGGGATCAAGAAAAGAACAATAATTAATTCTACGCAATCGAAGTTAATTGTTAATAAGTTAATTGAAAAGAAGATTATATGTGTATAACGTATCTTTCGTAACGTTTCTATTTCTTAGAAGATTTTATATGATATTGTATTTCAAGGCTTTAATAAATATAAGATGTAATACATTTTTTTTTAAACGAGACGGTATCTTTCTTATTATAATTTATACGAAAGGATTTATATTACAATTTTTACGAAAGGATTAAAAATGTTTTACTAATCACACTTCTAGAAAATAAGTATATCTTAAATTATTTCTAAGATATTTTGACGATTTAAATTTCATTTTAATTCTGATAATTTTAATTTTTAGACGCTTTAATTTTGATCACTATTAAAATCCGAGCCGAAAAATATTAGGCCTGTTGTTTTTAGCTGAACTTCTTGTATCAGTTAATCTTTTTCCTCTTTTTCTTTTCACGTTGAAGAGAAGAAGATAAAAGATGAGCTGTGCAAAAAGTTCATCTAAAATATTGTAAAAAGAACAGATTTATTTATTCGCATGAAGCGATGCCCGAATGAATTTGACTTTCACGTTGCCTTGTCAACATTCGAACGTGTTCAAATGCGAAAGCTCTGAAGTTCGGTCACGCGAATAAGTCGAATTCTGATTAATGCGCTTGCGCGTGTTTTCGTCCGCGTAAACTCTCGACGACTGCGACTCTTCGATGTCGCGGATGGGAGCGTGGCGAGTTTTCTCTGCGTATTCGTAAAGGATTTGTGTTTTTCTCACGCGAGCGAGAGTTATCTGGCTCGTCTCAAATCTCTCCGTACCAAGTAACTTGAAAGAAATCGACGAGAGTCCGAGGAGGAAACCGCGAGACTCTCGAGAGTGCTCTCGCTTGCGTCTGTTATGTCGCTGCCCGCGTGGACCGAAAAAGACACGTTCGAACTTATCAGACTTTACAAGGAGAACCCGCCGTTATGGGACATAAAGCTCGAGGATTACAAGAACAAAGAATTAAAGGCGATAATAATAAGCGACATCGCGGCACGTATGAATATTGCGCCAGAGGAGATTAACAGGAAACTGCAAAATCTCAGGAGTCAGGTAAACGAGATATTGTAAATGCGTTTGATTGTTTATTTACTATATTGACCGTCGATGGTTTATCCGGTTTATCGCAATGATATTTCAGAATTGTTTTAAATTGTTTTAGAAATTGTGGAATAAGAGCATCTTTGTTGTAATAGTTTTATTTAAATAATTTTGTATCTTTAATTATCCTGCTATTTGCTCTAGGTATATCGAGAACTAAACAAATTAAAACTAAAGAAAAGAAATGAAGGCAGTGAAGATAAAATATATATCAGCACCTGGGCTTATTTTTCAGCACTGAATTTTTTAATTCCTACTATAACAAACAGATCTAAGCGTTCGGAAGTTATGGTAAGTTGAAATGTCATTTATAAAGAGCCCATTTCTCTAATACAGCAATTTCATTCTTAAGAGATAAGTATTATAACATTTTTGTTATACCAACTACATATCATTATTATTGTTTTGTAGATTCAAGGGACTTTAGAAAAGAAAGGACGCAACAAGGTGAAAGCAGAATCAAACAAAATAGAAGTCAAAGAGACATTCGAAAGAAAACAGGAAAATAGAAAAGGAAAAAAACGTTCTTTCAAATCATTAGACGTTGTTAACGAGGAAAAATCGAAGCGTCTATGCGTCTCACCTAAGACACGGAACGAAGATGAGCGTTTCGGCGAGTGGGTAGCACTAGAATTACAAAGCCTACACTCGGAAGTAAACAAAAGAATATTAAAGAGCGATATTAGGAAAGCGATATGTCATATTGCTGATTTAGATAATGCGGATATTTTCGTTCCTAGCATATCGTTCAATCCGTCACAGTCTCCCACATACACACCAGTGTGCAAAATAACTGATATAAAATCCGAAAACGTATTTAATAATACTTTCTAATAAGAGTCGTGAATTTATAATCGTTTTTAATACAAAAATCTTTTCTTGAGCATTTTAATATTTATTTTATATTTTACATGAATGATTACGTTCAAAAATGAATTTAGTGGTTGTAAATATAAAGCAAGATACTGTTCCAAATTGTCTAAAATATCATAAGAAGATGGATATATTGAATTACGTATATATAAAAATTATTGACCACACACGTATGTATGTACATATTTATGTTAAAAATTAAATTTGAAAACATTGTATCGCCTATTTCAGCTTTCGTTAATTTTATTTTTCTATAAATGGCATGTTATTCCATAATTCGTCACATATTTATGCGATAATTATCATTCTTGTCAACTCAATTGTAACAATAGACTTTCACAGCATCATTGATTCGTAACTACGAGGACGTTTCTATTGGCCGCACTAATCAATTTGTAACGGGGCAATTCAATTTACATAAGCGCTTGTTAGACGAGATCAGACTTAGGATATTATGCTTAGAAAAAAACCTATAAAACTGTAAACTATAAAATATTAAGCTAATCAGTTCTTTAAATTGACACTATACACGTATTCGTTCAGAGTCTATAACGCGATTTATTTAGGAAAGTATCACTTATCAATCACTTTGGAGGCACTAAGTTGCTTAAACGGCTTTAATTGGTCATGGATCCATAAGATTCACCGCGGAAGCTCGGAGATTTAATTGGTACTCCCCGAAGAGCATAGCCGCTAACCATCTGTACTGCTCATCTTTGGACGTGCCTGCCAAAACATTCCCGAAATATGGACTGTCCTTACATCTGAAAGATAATTAAACATCAGTCAATTCTACGAAGGATACAATTAAAAATTTATAAATATATCTCTCATGTTAAATTATAATACAAAAATTTATTATATATATTTATTAATGGAGATTATTAGTTATATTTTTACCTTGTTGGTTTCTTGTTCTTTGTGATAAACGTGATAGACCAGCTGCGGAAAGGAAGCACATCTCGTAAGTATTTTTCAAGAAATCTATTAAAATCGCAAAATGTAACTTTATGCTATGTTTACCCCATCTGTGGATTGCGTTTAGGCTCGTGTCCCAAGTACCAAATAATATCTTCTATCTTCCACTCGTGAAGTTTCACGGAGCACACCTTATCCTTGTAACAACAGAGCTTCGCCTGGCTGAACTCGAAGAGGTAAGTCTTCAGGTTCTTCGTCCTGGTGTCCGCAAATTTAAGCTCGCCGGAGATCGTCATAGGCGGCTTTACCTACACAAAGGGGAATAGAGAGTGAGATAGGGGGTGTAGAGAGAGAGAGAGAGAGAGAGAGAGAGAGAGAGAGAGAGGGAGGGAGGGAGGGAGGGAGGGAGAAGAAACATAATTAATTTCAATTAGACCACATATCCTGTTTTCGCAGCGCATGCGGGACGCGTCTTTCTTTTCGCCTCTGGAATCACGCAATTTGATCCGCATAAAAGCTCACGCGCACTTTGTACGGCCTTGAACCCGCTCTACTCTACTATATAAATTTAGATCGTGGGAACCTATAGGATAATCTTTGCATGTGTATGCGTGTGTGTGTTGTAGAAGCTGTGCTGACAGTAAATTTCACCGTGATACGACATCAAGAGCTTTGTGCGAATTTTACCTGTTTTGTCTTTAGTACACGTACCAGAGGCACGATGTCCTTGTACAATCGGTCTTTCCTGAGGACGAGGGCGTTATCCTTCCTGTCATCCGAGTCCCAGTATCCCCATCTTGCCACTGTTTCCAGGACACGTTCGCTGTGATGCAACGGCCGCTCCAACGCGCCGGACAGAGTATATTCTTCTAGACACAGCTCGTGAGACGGCAAGCTGGCTTTCTCGGCGAGTTCCCGGCACACGTCGAACGCAGTCTTCTGAGGTCCGATCTAATTAATCGGTTAGTCAATTAAAAATAAATAAACGAAAGATTATATTGTAGCTAAATTTTAATCGTCAGCAGGAATTCAGAATAACAAATTGCCGATAGCTATTGATTTTGCTTCGCTTTACTCTGTAACGAAAAGATATTGCGCAACGCAGAATGGTTCAGCGATATGCCAGCTAGGGAATCAGAAAAGGATCCTTACGGTGACGTTCACACACTCTCCATTCGGCGACAGGATGTATATCCAGATCTTGAGATCCCCCGAAGGCGCACCTCGCGGTCCATTGTTGGACACATGATGTTTTTCCAGAACCTCTAGCATCCTCGCTTCCTTGGCCAGGTCAGCCGACGACAATTGATAAAGTTTCGGATACAGTTTGATGAGGTCACCGATGACCTTGATCTCCGCCCGGTTCCACTCCTCGGCGCTATTCTCTCCGGCGTGCATCAGAGTCGGGCCCCAGATTGCCGAAAGATTTTCGACGGTCATCAGATTCCTGGCGCTCTGCTGACTGAGGCCGTGAAGATGCGCCAGGATCCGGCGGAGCGTCGCCGACGTTATGGGACTCAGGGTGGACAATAGTTTCCGATAAGTCGCCACTCTATTTTCCTCGCTGGTTGATTCTATAAAAATGAAAATGGATTTTTAAATACTTTTTGCAACATTAATTCTTCAAAATTATATTCCGTTAATCCCAATATCCTAGAATCTTCACCGCGTCTATTTTATATGAATTTAAGTCTGTTCTGGATGGATCATTTGTTACCTGAGGCGAGGCAAAGTCGGTCGTGTATATTAGAAGGGAACAATGGATCCGGCAAGTCCCGAAGAAATCTTCTAAGAACCGTTGCGACGTCGTGTTCCGTGTACAAATTCCTCGTTATTTGTGTGGCCCATGCGTCTCGTCTGAAAGCTTCTAACAGTTTTACTACGGCACTGCTCGATCCGCTACGACGATAGATACCCTCCGTCATCATACCTAAAAGATAAGATTGTGTGAGACATTCAATTACAATTACATAATATGGCGTTTACAGATACTAGAATTTAGTGCAACCATAATTCTTTGGAGAAACTTAATTATCATACAGGATGCTTCACTAATGTCATTAATTCTAATAGCGGTAATGCGAATTTACATCGCGCGCGGTATATCATCCCAGCTAACACAATAGCAAAACTGCTTAGCATTTGGCATCAATCTGCCGTCAATATGTTCGGTAAATATATTTTCCGAACATATTGACGCCAGATTGATGCCAAATGCTAAGCAGTTTTGCTATTGTGTTAGCTGGGATGCAGGATGTAATTGATGATATAAGAGAAATATTTTTATTATCACGAATTATCACATAAAAGATGCCACATAAAAGAGTAAGTGAAAAGAAAATGTGAAAATTATTTTCTTTTTTTTTTAATCGTTTCCAGGAAGACTTGAAAACTGAGCGATCAATTACAGAACATTATCGAACACACATACAATTCTACGATATTATTTTCGTTCGACGATACAAGATGATGACTCACCATGGGCATAGATGAAGTTGACGCATTTGTCCAAGATGACGGGCACATTGTCCTGCGTAATCTGTTGTTGGTCTAAAGCAGGGCCGCAGTTCGTGGCCGCTTGATAAAGAGCGTGTCGCCAGGCGGTCGCCTCATGGGTTCCCGACATGGCAATATGCAGGGCGCCGTTACCCCCGGCATCTGCAACCACCACTGGAACAATTCCGCTTCCGGAGATCGGCCCTTCTTGATCTCGCAACACTGCAATGTCACAATATTGCAATTTCAATAAATACGTTATTAAAATTGTACGATAATGATAGAATCTTGTTAAGTGGCAATTCAATTTTAACAAAGACTTTTTACTGATTTCTTTTAAAGAAGAATGATTTTTGAATAATTATTCAAAAATTATTTTACTAATATTTAATATTAACGTTAGTTTATTAATATTTAATATTAACGTAACATTAATTTATTAATAGCATTTGTGTAAATCAGAATATATACATATATATATATATATATATATATATATATATATATATATCTACGGACATGACTAACATTTAGGATGCGTTGCATTTTTAATCAAACAGCTCGTATCGCATATTGAGTCACTGATAAGACAACAATCGAATTCGCTTATTACGCATTAGACGTCTTTCGCGTTTCAGCCGTAAGATTAATTTGGGTCACGATAATTTCAACGATCTGTCGAGAAAGATTAAGGCTGAGGCAAGTCATTGATATTGATCATATATGAATGAAATATACCGATAAGGATATAACATAAATAAATAGATTTAACAACGTAACATCAATTTATTAAAGTAAATTAAATTTTTCTCTTTATCTATTTTATCTATTTCACGTCAAACTCATATTTTTATGTTATACACAGTGAGAGTTTAATCTTATATTTGTAACAGCTCGAATTATTTTCAGTTATAACATTTTCAAAGTTTTCAGTTGCGACTTACCGATGCAGCGCGCTTTCCGCAGGTCCACGTGTTCAAAGTTCACGGCAAACGTAGATTCCAAGGATTTTGTGTAAATCAATGTTCTTTCTTGCAAGAGGAGCCAAGCTGGGAACCAGGTACCTGTTACACCTTCCTAAAGGGATACAAAGGATAAATTACAACCGTGTGAAAACAACACAGAACATTTCATATTTTTCTGCCGACGACGAAAAAATTCAACAATTCACAGTGGCAATGGAACGCGAAATATTCAGAACGTCTGCAAAATTGTGGAGGAGGAATTTGCATATCAAAGCATATAGGTTTCCGCTTTCGCAAGCGCGAACGTTTTAGCAGTTGAACACTCAGGCTTTTGTGAAATATTTATTAATATTTGTATCTTCAAGTGTAAATATTATTACAAACTTTTATGTTGATATAATCTGTCTTAAATAATTTCTTAATAATTTTTAATCCGTGGTTAAAAAGAATGCTGATACATTAACGAAAAAATATTAAATTCGACGTACCTTAAAATACGACTGAGGTAGGCTTGCAAATTTATAATAAATAGATTAATATAAAATTGTATAGTACATAATAAATGCGAAAGCGCATAGAAATTTTTGTACGCTATTTTCATTACATTTATCATTTTATTAATTTGTTTATTAATTTGATTTTATTACGTTTTTTTTTTATATATACCTTTAAGTAAGCCCAACCTGCTCTGGTGAATTCGGCGGTGTACTTCGTGGAGAAGGTCGGCGTGGTCGCCTCAAGGATTCTCTGAGCCCAGATTCGTCTCTCGGCGATGCCTTTCGCGTAGAAAATGTGCACGCTCGGTCTGCCCGCGCCGCTAATCGCTATGCAATGCACCGTCTCACCGTCCATGGTCCTGCACACATTTCGAAATTGTCTTCATCAAGTAATCGCGAGTGACCGGCTGACGAGCTAGCTAGCTACATATAATGTACCAATCGTATGATGAGTCAAAGGGAAGTAAAGATATGTAGCGTTAAATACAGATTAGACGCATTGACATACGAGGCGAAGAAAACTGCGCATTTATGAGAATCATGCTGTTGCATCAGGAGCTGACCATAATTTCTTAGAGAAAGGTTGGTGGAAGAGCTGATCATTTCATATATGTACGATACAGTATAATTCCAATATGTATTATACAATTATAAATTATTTAATTTTGCATGATGTTTTAAAATATCTCTGTATAATAATTAAATTATATATTATATATTTTGTATATAATATAATAATTTAATTATTATCAGATTACATTTGAGAAATGATTCTCTCTCCTTTTCTTCTCGTTTAACAAAGAGGACCTTGAGACTTTTCTTGTGGAGTGAGAGAGCGCGATGAGAGAGAGAGAGAGAGCTGTAAGCCTGGGGGGAACGTTTGCCCGGCGTTAACACTTGGAGCTGGATCAATGTAAATATATACCAACGAGTGAGTCACTTTATTAATCGAACAATGATAAGCTACTAGCTACTAGATTCGAATCAAAATTATATTTTCTAACATTCATATAGCCGAGATAAAACGTGGGACATCTAAATTATCTTATACAATAAATAGATTTACCGACTTTATCCTTTTTGATAAATTAGATAAAAGTATAAATCTTGGATAATAATGGAATAAAGCGAATTTTGTGGAAGGATGCGCAAATAAATGTTTAAAATCGTGAAAATAATTTATACAACGTATGTTGCGTTTACGTAGTAAAATAACAGACTCACTTAACATCCTGAAGCAGATGAATACTGTATATTGTCTCTAATTCCACGACCTCTTTCAGCGTAGACATGCTCTTGTCAGCGTAGAATGATAATTTCCGATCGAGCAACACTGTCGCTCTCGGCACGAGGTCCTTGGCCCTCTCGATACCCATTCCAGGCCTCCATAGGAAATAACGACATTTCTAATTAATACTCCAATCAATGCGATCGCTCAGTTTTAACGATAAATTATTCAAACGTTAAAATTAATCGCAATCGGTTATTAAGAGGAGTCTTTGAAATCTCTTTGATAAATTTTTTTATTTTTTTAAAATACGTTTCTCTTAAGCGCTCCTACAAATTTTTTTTTTATAATGATAACTTTTAAGCAGCATAATTTTAAATTTGTAAATCGCGAAATTCTTATTGAATTATTAGAAACTAATTAGTCAATGATTTGACCGTTCGATTTAGTTTTGTAGAAGAAAAGTTTCGGGATTAGAGACTCATGAAATATATTCCTCACGCAAGTTCATATATTGCCTCTTACCTGTACACTAGTCCCCTGTGTGTGACCGGATTGTGCGGAGCATTCACCTTCGGCCTCTCCATTCGTAGCGACCTCGAGCCGGACTCGGCGATGTGCTCGCGAGTCCTGGATAACAGTTTACTACCACTCTTAACGAAACTGATCACATTGGGCTTGATGGCGTGCACCGTGGATTCCTGTCCTAGTTTCTTCAATTTTTGTATCACGCTCACTTTGCGATGATCCTCGGCAAGCCTCGGCGTCCCCGACGAAGGACTGGTAACGCTCTCCTCGTCGTTGTTGGCAAGCGTCCTTGTCGTCGTTGTCACAGTCGTACTCGCATTCGGTTGAGGAAGCGGAGGACCCTTCGTCGAGGGCTTCCTGGGAGGAACAGCGGGTTGCTTCTTGGTCACCAAATGCGCCAGCTTCGGCAAGAGAGGCGGATTTTTGCCCGACGCTTGAACCTTGTCGGGTTGCTCCACACCTTCCGCCACGTCATACTCGTTCTTGGGGAGGGAATCAAATCTCTTGGGTGGTTCCGGTGGTGTCACATTGATGCCGGTATGCGCCAGGTCCTCGTCATCTTGCTCCTCTTCGGCGCTCTCGCGTAATTCCAGCGTACTGTCGGCGCTGTCGTTGGTAGCCAACAACGTCTCCAGCAGCATCAGATCGTTGTTCTCGTAATTGCTATAAACGTTCTCGTCCTCGGATGTCCTCGCGAACGGGTCGAACTCGAAGAGTACGGACTTGCTGCTCTGCAGCCTGGTGTCCGAGGGAATCGCCGTCGGCTGTTGCCGACAATCGACCTTCGGTGGCGACAGGTTCTCGTAGAGAGAATTTTGGATGGAAGCCTGGCTCTCGAAGGACGCGCAAGAAGTTCGATCTACCGGCGAGATTTTCTTCTCGAAGGATTTCTCCAAACTCTCCTCTTCTACGCTGGATATCCTGTCCACCTCATCGACATTCTCAGCTCTCGTGCCCGGTGTGGCGTCGTAAAAGGTCCAAGAGTCTGACCTCGACAGCCTTTTGGCAGAGATTTCAGATTTGTCGTGCGATAGACTTACATTGACGTCGGATAAGTTTAGACTCTGGTCGGAATCGCTAGTCTGTTCGAGGAAGAAAGATTTAAGAAGGATAAGACTTTTTTTTATTTATTTACCAATCAGATGGAACAATCATAATTTTTACAAGCGCCTTAATTTTGCCAGTGCTTAAACGCAAAACCGATTCTACTTATAATACCGAGAATAATAGTAATATTCTATTGCAGAATCCCAAAAGGAGAGGAGGCGATTGAAGAGATTTTACCTGGTTTCGCGTGAAGCCGAGGACGTTGAAGTCGGGAAAATCTCGCTCGATCTTGTCGGACACCGTGGAACTGAGTGTGTCGTATCGGCCGCTACTTCCCGACGTGACGGACTGCAGCTCGTCGTAGATAGATTCGTCCGGAAGCGGGGGTGGCGGATAAACTGGTGGCGGCGGGCTGTGCCTGCCACCGGTGGACAGATCCTCTTCGTTCTTCATGCTCTTCAGATTGCCGCTCAGAGGGCTGTAAAATGAGATGCTGCTGAAGATGTTGTCGGCCGGCATCGACACGCATCTGTCCTCCTCGACCGGATCTTTGTGCTTTTTCTGGACGCCGCCCTGACCGACCACCACGTCGTCCTGGTTCAAGGACGACAGCCGCCGCGTCAACAGATTCTTCACCGACTTCTCCAGCCGAATGCTGGCGTTCCGCGTGCTGGAGATAACGGCGCGTCCCTTCACCGTCATCTTCTCCGAGATCTCGTCCTTCAATTGGCGCGAGCTCGTGCTGAGGCTGCGAAAGAACTCGTGGTTGCCGCGAGTGTTATCGTTGGTGGCCGATTTCAAATCACCACTGCTGGTCGACTTTAAATCGTCGCTCTTCTCAGACTGGCCGGACTCGCTGGTCGGACTGCTGGAATGAGTCGATGGCAAGGTGGTCGTCGGCAAGAGTCTTCGAGGCGCCGGTATCGGTTTGCTCTCGGTCACTACCGATCGCGGCTTCGGTATCGGCTTCACCTCCATCGCGGAGCTTGGATTCCTCCACTGCGTAGTAGCGTTCCAGTAAAATTAAACTATATATGGTATGTTCCGATGTTAACCCATTGATCCTGAGACATATAAGAGTCCCTCTGACTCTTCGCGGCTCGAATATAACGCAAGCTCGAACTGGAAATTTTTTCCCGCAATTTATCAGGGTCACCTAGATATATTTAAAGAAATATGGTATTAAAAGAAATATGCAATTAAATTAGTAGTCCAGCTAATAGTATTAGATTCTATCCCACATAGCATGCATATCAAAAAGACGTCCAGAAGATATTCCGAAGAATATTTAGGCGATAGGATATCTTCGGGATATCTTCTGAACGTCTTTTTGATATGCTTGCTATGTGGGATACATTTTTACATTTTTTTTTCTCTGCTTCAGAAACTGTAATTTTCGTAAGAGAGAACTTCTCAAATGAAAAGCGCGTTTTTCTGGTGCCATTATTAAAGCTAGTCTCTATTCTAGTCTATTATTCGTTTTCAGAACTAATCAAATTGTTATTTCTCCGCATTGAGCGCGTGACAAAACAAACGAGCGACGCAAACAGAAAGGAAATTATGAATTGTCCCAGGGTGAATCATCGTTCCGAAAGCCGATACCGACGCCCATAGTTTCCGGCTACTGTATTCCAACTGACTGGTGGCGAGTGAGTACACATCCATCGTTCCATATCTATACCTTTATTCTGAGCCAGACATCGATCATTATCGCATCTTGCTATCACCTTTAGTTGTATAGTTAAAATAAAGTAAACGCTTAAGCATGTGAAGAATGTTACAAGAATGGATTCTCCAAGCAGCTAAAAATAAATCAAGTCTAAAATTGAGAGTCCCATGTCGCTGACCTTGTTACACATTATGTTACTTCTTTTTTTCTCTTTCTTTCTCTCTTTTAAATATTACGAATTAACTTTCTCAGGGAAAGAGGAAAAAGATTGCAGAGAAATATGCGGAACAGTGCTACGCTAAGAAGAATCCATTACGGAATAAAGAAGCGGCATATCTGACGCGTTTGTTCCAATGAAACTCATGATTCACGATCCACATGATCATCAGACTTACCAGCTTCTCGTCAGATTAACGGTAGAAACGATAAGTAACTCCTTATCTTCTGACTGATTCTAACAGGTCGAAACTTCCTCGAGATAAGAAAGTACAAATTTAATAGAAAGAGCACTGCTGAAGCAACTACTGATTAAGGTAACAAGCCTTAATGATTACCTAATCCGAAATATCAATAAATCGATAATTTTCCAAACATTAAAGAAACTTTTATTTAACGACTTAGTTATGCTGCAAACATTACGATTGTGGGTAACAAAATTATATAATTACGCAAAATGATATTTGTAACATGTGAGTCACCATTTGAGATACATAGCTCATTATGAAGCATGTAGAAAGTGGTGCATTGATGTATATAGTTATCGTATCATGTGAGCTCCACAATGGAGCTCGCAAACGCGTCGCCAACAGTTCGCGCACATTGTCATTAATTATTCTTATGTCAAAAACACCTGTGGATGCCTCGTCGACGAGAAGTCTAGCTGCGTTTCTGTGCGTACAAATTGATGGAGCTACCTCGACAGAATAAAAAGAAAAATTGCGGATTCTTCGGGTATGTATGCATCGCGCGCAATTAAAAATTACATATGTAAATATATAAACATATATCCTTCTTTCAGAACGGTGCATAATCGAGAATCATCGTGGAGATTACGATTTCCGTTGTTTGCCCGTTAGCAACAAAACACACAGGGTCAAAAACCTACCTCGTCGTTGTCCCCCTTCCTTCTCTCGAATCACACCGCTCCCGTTTTCTCGCAGTGAGTCTCACTATCTAAAATCACAGCATTTCGTTTTTTTTTTTCTTCTTCGAACGAGAGTTTCTTTCGAATCAAAGGGGTCCACGTCTGTTTCCCGATCGTTCATCTGTATTCCGTCCACGATGTGGGTCCACTATCTCTTTTCATTAGCACGTGACTCATTCACGCACCCGCTCACGTACACAATTACACACATCATCTGTAATTTTTCACATTTGTATTTATGCAAATTTTACGGATTTACACGAGTGAATCATGGGGAAGTGTACGGTAGTAGATTTATAAAACTTGTTATGTTAAATAAAAACGAACACCGAATCTCCCTTGAAGCTAGAAAAACATTCGATAATTAATGCCAGTTATTATTTTTATATTGATTATTTTATATTGTTTTTAATGTGATTCCAAATTTCAGCACAAAAACGAATTTTTACGAGAAAGGGGAGCCTAGTACGTGCTGGTCGAGAGCATTTAACGAGTTAAAGAGACACTTTGCGCGCGCGGCAACGAGCGGAGAAAGACGCGCGCGCGTGCTCCGGCACGCACATACACATGGACGGGGCGCAGGCACACGGGCACAATAAGCGAACTGTAGATTTCACAGTTTGTGAGCGCGCAGGCCTTCTCCTTTCTCCTCGTGGAGCTCGACGTTTCGGAGTATATTTTTAGGATGTTTGAGCCGCGGGACGCTGGGCCACGTTTCATCGGATGCGGATCTGACTTTTGCGTAGAACTGCCGACGTTCACGTACGTGAAGATAATAAAAATGACGTGAGAAATGATAAGATAAAGGAGGCGGAACAACGCGTCGTCGTCGTCCACCCGACGGCGCAGCTCGTGCCTGTGCACTGACGCGGCTCCGCTCTTCGTCGTCTCTGTTGCCCACACATCCATCCGCCGTTTGCTCCTCTCCGGGTGCCCCCGGTGGTGGAAAGAGGCCGGAGAAGGGGAGCAGGCCAACGCCATCGCAGGCAACAATTGCAACGGCCACCAATGCAACTGCACGTGGAATGTGTTATTCATTTTCTGTCTAAACTTTTTACTAAGCCGTACAACGCAGAATGCGAAAGTCCACTAATTAGCAGAATAGATATATAGGTCCCATTCAAATTTAAAATTCCACAGTAAAAATTGTACAGAACAATTAACACATTAGACAAGAACGATTACATTTCTTTCTGGTGACACACTGTGGTCTTCGAAAATTTTGCTACAATTCGCACGCGATTAAATATTCAATTTGCTATCCATAATCCCAGATTAATTAGCCTATTTAATAAAGTGAACGCAACTTGCAGATCCAGTGTCGTGGTGTTAATAAATTTAACTGAAGGAAAATGTGATAGCAACTGCATATGCCACGTGAAATGTATAGAAATTCAACAATACGGTGGACAAGGAGAGATATTATTCTACATAGAATATTTTAATGAAACCTTTATTAAGACTTTTATCATGCCAAAGACAAATGACGACTTTGGCTATACAAACAGGTAAACGTTTTCCCGGCGAGAGTCCTCCATGCAGGTGCAAACTATACAATATATCGTTATAAAATTTTATAGATCAAGATTAAAAAAAAAACATAACAAAATTGCATACATGGATCTGACGTCACAGAACAGAATACAGAAAAAAAAACACTTATTTATGTGTTTGCTTAAGTTAAATAATACTTTTACTTATAAAAATATAATTTCTATTTTTTAAACGACAGCTTATTTTGAGCGATAACTATGCGAGTATCACTGTCACTCTGACGACATTTCATTCGTTGATTTTATTAAAATAATCATATTAATTCATAAGATTTTAGGATCATATTTGAACGAAGCACTCGTCAATTGCACCTGCACTATCGAGCGACTTGCCTGGGTATCTCTACTATCTTAAATCACAATGGTGACGACAAGTTTAACTATTTATTCGTTAATTAGTTCCTTAAGATTGATCGTTACATATAAGCAGGTACACCCGCACGCACGCACACGCGCTTTAGCAGCCGTATACATAAAAACGCGTGACGAAACGATTCGATGATTGCCGATGATCCCTTGGCGAATACTCAAGGACGGGATACAATGTTACATCACGGATTTAAAAACTATGTATAGTAATTAGCAAAATAGTCGATGGAACTTAGAATGGTAATTGTAACAGGCGATAGGACGTTTCTATTAATTTTAACTATAAAAATTACCTTCGCCATGGAACGATTAAAAAGAGAAATAAAAAAATTAGGATAAGTAAATGGAGAGAGAGAAAATTAACATAATTTTACAAAATTAATGATATTTGAGATGACTTTTGAGATCATCATCATTCACTATCGAGAATCACACGAGGAAATTATATTCCCGCGGAGCGACTCGCTTTTATTATATAATTCCCCTTATCGTCATAAGATTAATTTACCGCGATCGATTCGATCGAGTCGGTCGCGCAAACCCGTAAAGAGTGTACCTACGTTTTCGACGTGACGCCGAATACTTAGGCCATAAAATCGTAAAAAAATATTCAAGCGCGAGTTCGTAGGCGAGTATCTGGTGTAGATGTGCCTTGCCTTCTTCTTTTTTTTTCGAGGGTTGGAGGCAAAAATTGGAACGCGCGTTTACTTTCGTATACTTTGCGGAAAAGAGTGAGATCGCTCGCGGTAGTCTCGATGAGTCGAATCGCGAGTGCGTGCGTTGCGTAGCGGCTGCGTAGTATTTTTTTTTTTTTTCGTTTTTATAAAGAGGAACGATCGACGGAATATCTACTATTATGTTGGAACACAGAGAGACAATCGTTAAACAATGCGACCAGCCCTCAGCCGACAACGCAATTTTTTCGCGCAAAATTTTTATGACGGAAATTAACAAACGCGTAATCTGTTTCTACATTTATACGTATATTTTTGGAATGCCTACGGACGATCAAATTACATCATTGTAATCAAGTAATCTTTAATTGAGCAATGATTTCTCGCTTATTTTTGTAATATGAGACAATTGGTCCGTGTACAACAAAAACACATTTTTTTATTTTGACATACTTTTGCACTCTTAATTGAGACAGAGAGACAATAGAAACAAAACGTTTTGCGAAATTTATCGGGTAAGGGCTGAGATAAACGATTCAATCTCCTCTCTTCGCTTTTATCCAAATTAATAATAGCTTTATGACACCCCGTACCAATCTATTTTGTAAATAAAAAAATATCTGCTTTCTACTAAAAACCTTAATTACATTAACAAATATATTTGTGGAGAAAATAATGGCAAATTGTTTGAATTGTCAAATTCATGAAATATATAGGTTTCAACTCTGCAATATTCGTATTACAGAGATCATTACAGTCTTACAATTAGCATAGGCGAAGTGTATCGAATTAAAAATTAATATTATTACGTATATTGCAATAAGATGATTTTAATAATTAATCCGGTCACGTGGCGACGGATACGAGGCATCGTGAATCTGCCATGTAATTCCGAAATCGTCAAACTACAATAAATAGTTCTTCGAAATCGTTTACGACTGCAACATGTGATTCGAGAGCAGTAGGATAAAGAGACAGAGAGAGTGAGATAGAGAGAAAGACAATGACATAGAAAGTTTAAGAGATTAATCCGAGGAAAAAATCTTTTAGGCACACTCACACACATACACGTACATTTATATAATTATATATTTGTGTATATATTATGCGTAGAGCGCAAGAGTCTTTATTTTTTGGCAAGCAAGACGCGGCTTCGCACTTTTATTCGAATTCCTGTCGGAATCGAGGGTGACGTGATTCGTTCATTTTTTTAATTCTTTGCGCTTGAGCGTTGTTTGCAGAAGAGCAAGACTAGCTAAAGATATGTAAATGAAGGCAATGAAGACAAACTGGCATATATAACGGGAAAAATATAGAATAATATAACTGCTTATATGAGACTTTTTCTTGGCTTAGAATATTATAGAATATCGTTTACGCTCTTAGTTATTCCTGAAACGTAACGATAAAATTTGGCGTGAGAAGTTATGATATTAATTAAAAAGGGCCAAGTTAGCGCAAAGAATTAATTTATAAAAAAATTACACATCTATTTTCGCATTAATTTCGATCAGATTTCGACAATGTCGATTTTCTAATCGCTTTGTACTCGCTCAGCCGATCGATATCTTGCAGAAAAAATCGTCGTAGTGCGAATATTCAGATCACCCTCGTAACGCCCCACCATCGTTCAATATACGGACTCTTAAAATTGCTTATTTTTCTTCGTACGTTTTCGCGCAGTGTTAGTTAATAATTATAATGTAATCGTTATGTCATAATTTAATAGCAAATATATTATCACATTTAGATTGTATTAATTTTTAAGACGACCGGCCGGACGTTCCTCGACGAATTTTTCGTCGCCTTGCGACTTTCGTACCGAATAAGAAAGCCTATTAATGCCCAATTATTTTACGATTTTTTTTCTATAATAGGAATAATGCAATAACTATAGTCATTTACAAATACAAATGAAAATCTTGCGATGTGGAACGTTTTACTTTCAATAAATGCTGCCCAGTTCTCCAAGCAACCGCGCTGTTATCCAAAGGTCAATATCTTTGCATTGAAACACTTGACCCTCTCATTCTTTATCCTCTCGACGTCGTTGATACGATCTCGCGATGACATAAATAACTGAGTTGCTCTGTTTCGCAGATTCCAACAATGAGCAGTTAAGAGAGCACTTCAATTCGCACTTAAGGGAGCACAAGCGACGGAATTCGTCGTAGACACGTCCGGTACGGTATGTTAGATTTAAATCTAAGAAACATTAATATAGAATATATTATCGTGTAGTTTATATAAGGTATACGTTAAGACACTTACTGCTACAGCAAAAATTCAACAGTTAAAAGATTGTAACAACTAGTTTATGCTCGCAACGAACGCGGAAGCGGACGATCAGACTGAAATCCTCCTGCGTTTGCGGACTTTTGCGAGACTCGCAATCTTCGCCGAATCTTTGAGACCTCCTTTTAAAAAAAAAAAGAAAAGACAAAGGTGCCTTTTCTTTCTAAAAGTTCTAAATAAATAATGTCTAAAAAAAATGTCTAAAATCTAAAATAATAATGCAACTAGAAATTATATTTCTATTTAATTAAAAAGTCACGTCTGCATTATACTTATTAAACGTTTAAATATACTTAGTTATATCTTAAGTTTTGCGATAAAAGTGCTTTTAGTGCCTAAGGTATTTTTCCTCTTTCTTTCTTCGTAGGTCAGTCAATTGAACAAAAAGGCCAAAGATTCGGTCTGGGATGTAAGGAGCCGAGTCGCGCAATTTTCCGCTAACGAAGAAATCTGGTCGCACGTTTCACATCCGCAGCAGCTTACACCCCTCGCGTATCTTCCTTCCGTAGAACATCGTTCATCCCTCTTATAATCGGGGTCACTTTGGCACGCATTTATTTATTTTTTCTTTTTTGTTCGTAATGTTCGGCACGGCGCCGCTGCTTATCAGTTATGAGCTCGTAATTAGAATAATGCGAATAAATCTCGGGTAGCACCTGAGATTGATCGCTCGGACGATACCTACGATAAAATGAGGTGTTCTCGTTAGGCGCTCATCTGGGAAAACTATGTTTTCGCAAGCTACGAGAAACGCCAGAAAACGTGTCGGCCGCACTGAAATTTCCCACGGACTTTTCGCAAGTCTCTCGTCTCTTCGGAACTTTTCCTTTATCTCTATTACATATATAGATTCTTCGTGACAGTTTTCCTGACGTACGACGTACGGAACGCTTTACTCGAGTTGTGCTATGACTTTTGACCGAAATAAAAAATAAACAATTACTCCAAGTAAATACTAACGGCGGACGGAGCCAGTCGCGCTAATTGCGGACGTGTAATTAACAAGAAACCTCCTTCGTCATGGATAATCATTGTAAATCATGCGCGTCGTGACGCGCACCGTTAAAACTATTTCGTGATATAAATATTCTGAACGTGCTAACGCGTACGGCATATCTTGGAAACGACTTGTAGATATGCGCGGACGAGAAATGGGAAAAAAGCAAGTCGCCCTCCTCAGTCGAGACAGCTTTGTGTAAAATCATGTGTATAAAAAGTCGCATTGAGAAACCCGTTGCACCGTAAATGCGTTTCTTTACGAATACAAAATATACCGATGTATATCAAAAGCAAAATAGCACGTATACCAGCATGTATAACTCATGATTTTCGTTCGGCATAGTCGAGTGAATTATAGCGCACACCCGGTATATGTTAAACCATCTGCTTTCGGATGAACGGGCCTACATCGTTATGTAAATCCGGAATAAACGGTTTTTTTTTTTTTTACCAACTTCCACGCATAATCGTAATCATCTTGGCTACTATAGTAGTCATCCGTATACCTAAAAGATAAAATATAATTTAATATTTAATATATATATAATTATGTAATATAATTAATTAAAATCTAAATCACATTCGCTCGTAATTACGGCTTATTTCAAAATTTATGCTACTTGGCACGGAATGATCTACGTTACTCGCGATACTTCTAGCGAAGATAACACCGTCAATGCGAACATGTAATGAGCTGGAAATTCAGTCGCCGCTAAATGTACAAGTGATAATGATAAGTCCAGTTCGAAGAAAAAAAAAACTCACTTTAACGTTCGACATATGGAACGCGTTCGAATATAAAGCGTCAAAATGTGCCGGAGGAGTGAAACCTTATGCCGTGCAGCTTCGGCTTCGCATCATCGTATACCTTTGTAGTTTAGCATAGTATTGTATAGTAATGGCTATAGCGTCTATATAGTAGAACGATACTCTTTCGCGAGAAATGTCATTCTCGACGAGACGACGGATCATCGTTGCCGTGTCATGGTGTGCACGAAATCCTCTCGTGCTACTTGACGTGAGACGCCGTTTCAAAATCGTTTATCGACTACAACGTATTTGTATGATACATTAAAAATTGACACATATTTCCGACAATTACAATCGATCTCGTTCGCTTTCTCCCCCTCGCGCGAGCAGGCGATCGATCGTCGGGGATGATTTTGGATCCTAAAGAGAGAAACGTACGCGAGACACTTGTATCGATAGCGAACGGGTGCGTCCAACAAGCTTAAATTTTGCAGATGACAATTATGCTTTTTCCTTTTAAAAATGTGCAATACGTTGTATAAAGCGAACAGAGTTTTAGTATAATTTAAAGACGTACGATGTAAAAGGAGTATAATGATATAAGAATTCTATGGAGATGTATTGAAACATCATCGTCTGCAAAACAAAACGCGTTAGGCTTCACCTCGTTATACGCTCTCTATCTGTCATTATAATTTACTTGCGTAATCATAATAGTGCATCGTTTTGTTAATCGTAAATAGCGCTAACGTAAATGGTAACGGCAATTCAGGCAACAATAACAATGTGTTCGTGTTAACAAGTACTTAACAATTATATTTAGAGCATGGTGATTCGTGCAGCGCGAGCGAACTATATACTAGACACGTAACGTTAAAACGAATCTTCGTAAAATAGCACCTTTCCATCCCGGTTGGGCTCCTCGCGACATGTCGTGTCGTGACTCGGTGCTTTTATTGATCTCATTAACCATTGGCCTGATTCGATCGAGTCTCGTGCATCCGCCTCGATATACATGCGAGTATTGCGAGCTCCTGCTCGAATCTGTTGAAGAGCATAAATGTATTGATCGTTGTTTGTCCCTATATGATGCTAAAAATAAAATTTTCATTTCGAAATTGAATACTGATCATAAAATCGAAGCAGGCAAAACAAAAAATCAAGATTAAAACTAACAAAATAAAATCGGGATTAAAATAAATTGAAAAAATAAAAATAAAAACTACAGCAAATTCGAAAAATATTAAGAATGAAATTAAACTTCGAGATGTAGACGTTAATAATTAATTAACGATCCAATAGTTAATGGGAAACAATAAAGCATCGTAAACATTTAGCACGAAAATCCCCGGAACAGTATAGAGTTGCAGTCTTAAACTTTGCTGAAACTTGTAATTTCTTTTCTCTTTTTTTTTTTTTAGTCACGGCGGTCAGTGCGGGAAGAGCGTAAAAGATGGACGTCACGTCGCGCCGTGAATTCGTTTCTACTTTCAGTCTTTCTCCGTGATCCAATCAATCTACGATTCTAGCACCATTTTGCAGCTTTCTCCCGTTCGTCATCGATCGATGCGAACGGGCTGTCTACCGACCGTCATCGAATCGGCTACATAATGTAACACTTGGACGTTTACATAGCTAATACAAGATTTCGTTAGAATTCAAAGGTTACATTAAATTATCGACGTTCGCATGCAATAATCTATACGTTTCCTAACGTCTAAAAGGGGAAGCCTTGCCGATGCTGATTTGGAAAACAATCCGTTTTTCTTGAATTGGGAAACAGTTTTTCTTTCGACTTCATTTCTCTATTCATGTCAATTTCGTAAATTATCTTAACTCTCTGCTTCTAGTTTACCTCTTAAACTGCTTTTTTTCGTAAAATTATGAATAATTCTTAATTTTTTTCGGATTTAATTTTCACCTCATCGCGATTCTCCTTCGTTTGTCCGCCAAGTTCAGCACTTGTACAAGCCTTCCTGTAAATTCTAATATATCTAGATCGCAGTATTGACAAAATGAGGACGTATAAAGGACAGGCGAGTCCCAGATTTCTTTTCCCGCAGGTCTCTCAGGGCCGTTGCTCTTCTCTTCGTTCTTCGGGGGCGTTTTCGCTAGTTGGTCACGTCCGGATTTGAGGACGGCGAGGATGCCGGGCTCTGTACCAGGTCGACATCGGTGGTATCCCTCGAGGAGGCCAACAGCGAGGGAGTTATTAACATGCCACGCGGGCTGAAGGTGTCGCAATAGAGATTCTCCTTTTTATGTACTCGCCGTACGTGGCTGCGTAGATTGTCACGACGTGCGCTTCGGTAAGCGCAGTGCGGACACAGATGCGGCTTCTCGCCCGTGTGCATGCGACGATGTTGTATTAGCTGTAAAGTTCCGAGATATAATTAACATATAGTCAATCCTTAATTTTTACCTTCTTGTATATATCGCTCATTTGCTACAACAATGACATAACTCGAAAATTGTCACTTTTTGAACTGTTTGCAAAAGGAGGATAAAAATTCAATACACTGAATGAAGAGCTAATATATAGCTAGATATTTTTGTTCTTCTACAAATCAATTATTGCATCAAAATCGCGTTTAAAAGTATAATGTTGAAAATTTTAATGACTCAAACCTTTCAAACTTATTTTTTGGAAAATTTTGTTTTCTAGTTATGTCATTGTTGTAGCAAATGAGCGATATGTATGTATAATTAACATCTTGTGGCAAAAACAAGTAATATTTCAAGTACCTTTTTCAGTTGCACTGTGCGGAAGATGCAGATATCGCAGCAGAAGTACCGGTCATCGCGATGCCTTCGCATATGCCTGCTGAGATCGACCTCGGACGATCGGTCGGCACCGCAGACGGCGCAACTCACCCTAGTCTCCGGCGCGGTGCCTCTCGCGTGCGCTCGCAGATGTCTTTGAAATGCCTTCTCGATCGTGCATGCGTACGAGCATAGCGAGCACCGATATTCCTCCCTCTCGTACCTAAGAACATTGTGAAATGGTAGTTGAAAGAATACAATAATATTCTCCAAAAAAAGAGATACATTTCTTTCTTTTATTCCATTCATTCCATATCTAGTGAGAGTTTTATTCCGTAATAAGAATAAAAGATTCGAAAGGATCTCTTTTTCGATAAAACAGAGATTAGATGTAGTTAGTTATGTAAAATTGTTCGAGTACCTATACCTGACGCGTTGCAAGGCCAGCGAGCGTTTCTTCCCCGTAGGCGTCATTCCCTGGGCCACATGCGCCGCCACGTGTGTCTCCATCTCGCACCTGCTGCTCGTCGTGAAGTCACAGCCCGTGGACGGACACCTCTTGGTCTCCCCGGTCTCCGTGCCGGACAGAGCGGGATGGCAATCGGCTATGTGCTTTCTCAGAGCCGGTCTCGTCGGTGCCACCACATCGCAGGAGCCGCACGAGTAGCCGCGATGAACGCTGCTCACGTTCGGACTGCTGCCTCTCGATCTTAAACCACGTAATATTATTGTCACCAACTAATGTAATAATAACAATGTAATGTCCCACAACGTCGCGATCTTAATTTCAATAGCGAATTTTATGAACTTGAAGTTAAGTCCTTTTTAAGGTAAAATGATCTTTAAGAAAAGCAAAGTATAATTGTGGCTTGACTATGATAAATTCTATTCATTCTACGTACTTTTCAGTGTAGGATGAGTGCTCGCTCTCGGAATCACTGTCGGAGGGAATATTGGGAACTTCCGTTGCTTCTAATGCCGCAGTGGCGGCAGACAGTCTGCCCAGCATCGCCGTGTAAGCACCCAGTACCCAGCCGTTTAGAACAGGAGTTCCTTCCTGAATATTAGTGGTAAAATATTAATAATATAATACCGACGCACAAAGTCGGTGTATAACTGTATTATGTTACAAAAATCGAAGAATCGGTTTCAGATTCGAATGTGCCAAGCAATTAAATGTTCATGCATCGGATAACATAGTTTCGCCGACTGACCTTGTCGAGGGCCAAGCATGCCATCGGATCGGGAAGCTTCGCGATTGATAGATTGTTGTTTGCCGATCGATGTGAACTGTTGGTGCTACCGGTATCGCTCTCGTCACCGGCATCTTCGTTGTCATTACTTTCGTTTGGCACGCAAGTCTAATCGGTACATGCAAAAAAACATATCCTGTGGCCCTGTGCTTGTATTATAATTAAAAATGTTAGGCATGAGTTTACATGAAAACTAATACATATAACTTAAGTTTCAGGTTTCCATTTCTGACCAGAGATCTCACAGCTTTTCAAAACTATTTGCCAATTTTTATTTAATTTAAAAAAATTTTTAATAAATTTTTTTATATATTAGTATTTCTTTTTTGTCCTAGTCGGCTTAATATCGTGCCGTATAATAATGAGAAAATTGTCTTACCTGGTTTTCATTTTGATCGGCCTTTTCGATGTTACCTTCGTTGTCGTCGCGCTGCGGAGGGTCTTCATCTTCGCCGTTCGTGCTCTTCTCCGCGTCCTCGGCGTCCTCGGCATTGGTGGACGCGATCGAGGCTGGTTTCGTGACCAGCTCCATCGGGACGTAGGGTGGTCCCGCCGCCGTCAGCGGCAGCGGCAGCATGTCGGGCCGGTGCAGGGCGCTCAGGGCGAACGCGGCCCTTGGCAGGATCTGCGTCGCGCCGGAAGGCAGAATCGGATGCCTTCGGGCGAGACGCGGGTCACCCCAAAGTTCACCCGCGACGTGAAGACTCCAGATCCCATATTCCATCTGGAACGTTACGATTGCCCGCTGATAGGATCCGTGGGGTCGGTTCGTAGGATATAATCCATATCTGTTTTACACAGTGAATAAAAAAGTATTCGCACACACAAACACGTACACGTTGGCTTTGAAATTAATATAATGTGAAAAAAATGTTACACGTAAAAAGCGTGCTTTCCGATAAAACTATTGTGCGGCGATAGGTATCTTTCTTTCGGATGGAATAATTTCCAAGAGACAGGAGACGTGCAAATATACCATTTTTATTCACTATGCAGTTTGTATCGGTGGAATTGATCGTTGATTCGAGAGTTCACGATTAAAGTGGGACAAGCCAATTTTTTTTTGTTTCGTTTTTTAAAGATATAATTTCACGTGTGAAGTAAAACTGATAAAACTCAGTTTCAGAAGTTGCCCCAGTATTTGGTGTATTTACGAGGTATCGGTATTATTGGACTGCCAGTGAGATTACGTGCAGAGGAGCCGAATATAAAATTAGAAATACACTCTGAACCTAATAAAGATTGAATCGCTTGGAAACAGTGCTCGAGTCTCATTATGTTTGTATGGACTGCACGGTATAAAAAGGGTGAAGGGTAGGGAGCGAGAAGAGAGAGAGATTAGTGGTGGCCCTCGAATCAATACTTACGTGCAATTTTCAAGCGTGCCGAGTATTTGTTATCTATATATAAAATCATTATCTACATGCGCTTTCTATCGAGCTGCATTTAATTAAATCGTAAAAAAATATTTAAACGTATATATCAAATCTATTTGTAAATAATGCACGATGCTCATTTTTGTCATCAATTGTGTTTCTCCAAATAATTTCGTAATTAGTTTTTAGTTATTTTTCCGAGTGTCCACGAGGGATCTCGTTGGGGCGAAGACATTTTCAGAAGCACGTCAAGAGGCAATAGACCATCGGGGGTAATTCGATCTCGAGTAATTCGAGTTACGAGGTCAAACGTCTCGAAGCGTGCTCGAACCGGGGATAACGATGCGGAAGAAAGTGTCACGCGACATGAAAGATTATCTCCCTAAAATTCTCTCTTCCTCCTTTCGACTTCATTTCCCTCTCTTGGCACTCTTCTGAAAACTCCCGAACACGCGAAAATTACGCGCGTTTCGTATATCGAAACTTTTGCTCGTCACAAGATATTTCATATCGCGATCAAGATGCCATTATACTCTCGCAAAGTTGTTTCCACGCGGATCTATATACCGCTCGAGTCGTCAGAATAGCTCAACTTTCGATCTGTATCTCCTCAAATGTGAGAGACTCGCGGACGTTCTCCTCCTCGTGGATCATTTTACCTTCGTACCAGTCGTCGTAAACGTCTTCCTGATAGAACGAGAACAAAGATGAAGCTTAAAGAGATATATTTGTAACCTATATAACAATATCGGGAGATCACGCGAAACAAGCGAAGCAATCGACGTTACGAATTGTCCTAAGAGGAACGTTCGTCTCTCCCTCCAGTTTCAATAGACAAATGAATCTAGCTCTGTCCACGTGCGTTCACCTAAAGACTCGGTGACCGGGATCACCCCTCCAGATCAGATCGAGGTATTTGATTCTGACGGAAAATCAACTGTCCCTATTTCGTTCAGTAAAACCTTTACTGATCCGCTAATTAATTATCTCTAAATTACATCTTTTTACATGGCATTTCGAGAAGATCAACAGATAAAGTATGCAGATTCCGTTAATATCGCTTCTCAAAGTTGTTCAAGAAATGAAGAAGAGGGGTTTTCGTGGACTGTGGAGAGATCGGCGAAAAGATCGCGTCTCAAAGGGCAGGAGGTGAGACGGTCGCGCGAATAAATCGCAAGAATATCGAGGAGGTTCCCCCTTCTCTTGGAGCAGGGGGGGCGCCCCTATGGTGGCCTACCGCAACAATTCGGGCCGATCGTCATTACGCTGGAATCATCCCCCGCCAGTGCTCCCTCTCGTCCGCCGCAAGGCCGGGCCACCGCCGATCTCCACCTTACCGATCGAATGAAGGTTCACGCGCGTAGCAGCTTAGCACCGCCTCCCACGCTACACACATGACGATTACGTCGACGACGATGCCGAAAAAGGCCGAGGAGATGAAGACGAAGAGATGACGATAACGATGCCAGGTAACGTGAAGGGAAAAAAAACGTGGCGTCGCCGCGATCCGCGAGTACCGGAGCGGTGAAGAAAACGGGTGTACCGGGTCCCGGATACGTGTCGCTGTAGAGCGAACGAACTCGCGAGATTCCTGACCATTGGACCGACCCTCGTGCATGCATACTTTAGCATAACGTTCTCTATACAATATCCAGAAAGAGGGAAAGAGATACGGGGGGGCGGGGCGGGGGAGGGGGGTAAGGGGGAGGGGGCACCGCCGAGGGGAGGAGGACGTTCCTCCTCGTCGTCCCCCGCCGGCGGCGTTCGCCCCTTTCTCTCACTCTCCCTCTTGCGCGCGCGTGCCCTCTCCCTCGCATCGCGCGCCGGGGGCCTCAGCAGTCGTCCTACCCCTCGCGCTGACCCCTTCCCCCTTCGCCCCGCCGCCATCGCTGCCACGAATCGATTTGTTATTGTTTTTGTGTCTGCGGTCGTCGCGGCGGATGGAGTGAGCGGGGTTATATCGAGGGGTGGATGGGCGGGTGGTAAAAGTGGGGTGGGGTGGCCGGTGCCGGTGGTGCTGCTGCTGCTGGCTGCTGGTGCTGCTGTTGCTGCTGCTGGTGGTGGTAGTAGTGGTGGTAGTGGTCGCGCTCGAGCTTCGAAGCCTCGGCTTCGGTTTTCGGGCCGGCAGAGAGGCGACCAGGGTGAATAAGCTGCTGCTGCTGCTGCCGGGGAAGGGTGGAAAAGGGAGGCAGGAGAGAATCGCAAGGGAACGCGAAGGGAGAAAGAGGGAGAGAGAGAGAGAAAGAAAGAGAAAAGGGATAGATATCGCGCGATTTCGATCAGTGGCGTAGCCAACGTGGGACGAGGAAAAACCGAAAAATAACTCCGCGATCTCCGTCGGACGTGGAATCGCGCCCCCGATACTCGCTTCCGCCCCCCCCCCCCCTTAATTGCCCTCCGCGGAAAACCGTCGCTCGGCCGGAACGACGAGAGGGCGACGCTCGTCGAGTGTGTCGTGACTCTTACGAGGGATCGGAGATTGACCGCGAAAAAAGGGCCGAGAGATCACGCCATTGGCATAGCCGCTGAAAAGAGCGAGATGAAACGAGAGAGGGCCGAGGATGGAAGCTGGCACAATGAGGAGGAGGAAACGAGCGAGGGTGGCCGCGGAAGAAGGGAGAAAATCCCTGCGAGGGCAAGGGCGAGGAGGGAAATGGAAATATGGAAGGGGGGAAGGGGGACGATCGCACAGGTTAAACCGAGAGGGGACATTGCGCGAGGATGGTCGCAGGAGGGGGAGGAGCGGCGCGGATCGGATTGCGTTCGCGGGTTGCATCGGGGAAAGGGGGTGGCGACAGAGATATAGTCGGAGGAATAGCGAGAGGGGAGCGGGAGGACGAAGGGGGGAAAAGGGAACGACAGAGACGGGGACCGAGAGGGAGGAAACGAGGTAGCGGGGGTAAGGGGAGGGACACGTCGGCATCGGCTTGACAGGTGACAACCGATCGGACCACTGACGTCACAGATCACTCGGTCGAGCGCGCGCGCACGCACGTAGCACGCACAGACACGGCTGCACGCGAATATCCGCGTTCTACGCGGACGTGGCGTAAAAAGTCGGCAGCCGCGACTCGCACTCGCGTACACCACTGTGCACCATTCGACACACGTCACGTTCGACATGTCGCGGCGCGTGAAAGAGGGAAAAAAAATAACGGGGTGATCTCGCGTTCCCAGCGGGGAGACGGCCAGGGAGCCGCGAGGCGAGGGAGGGACGAGAGATCGGCGGACGGCGTAAACGAGGGAAGAAGGCGGGAATGAGAGCGCGAGGCTCCATCCGCTAAACGGATGGACCAGGGAGAGAGAGAGGACTTTCGGACGCGGGTGACCGCGCGTGTGGGATCGCGAGGGATTTTTCGCGCGGCGCGACTTGCACCCGCCACCGAGTAACCGCGACGTACGACTTGGATATTTTTTTTGGATATTTTACCGGGTGTTAACGCCGGCCGATGGTCCCCGCGCGCGGCGCCTCTCTATCTGGTTACCATTACACTCGGATGTATGAAATGCGCCACGGGCATACAACCATCCCCCCACAATAGCCCTATTTATGATTGGGCAAAATTGCTTTCCATGCGCAGAATAAAATCTCGCGCGCGGGTCCAGGAAAAATCCGCGGGGCGCCGCGACGGGAGGCCGCGCCGCCGCTTGTCAGGGTCGCACGTCCGTCGCGTTTTCGCCGACGTGCGTCGCGTCCGGGGGAAACGCGGGCGGATCGTCGCACCCGGCGACGCGCCCATGCCCGCGTGTCGGCGTTGCGGCGCGTCTCCGTTTTCCGTCTCAATTTTTCTCCGCGATTCCCACGGGCGGCCGATAAATTCGCGGAGAAATTAAACGCGGTCCGCGCCGCGGCCGCGCGCATGCGCGGCGCCGCGATGGCCGCTCGGCTCGGCCAATCGCCGTCGGCCGTGAGAAGTAGTTCCGGGAAACGCCGCGACGAACCTTTGGCGCGGCGCGTCAATGATCGGAGTAGGGTTAGGACGCGATGTTTCCGTGTTCCGTGTAATTTCACGAAATTCCAGGTTTCTGCCCTCATTTATTCGTCTCGTCTGTACTTTTCTGTGTTTATTTCTCAATCTCCAAATCCATCACTTTTATATTGTGGGATTATATCGTGATATAATATCCCACAAGGTTATAATCGTATCGCGTACTAATTTATCATAAATATGTAATCGTTTATCCTTCGAACGACATGTGACATTTTTACCATCAAATCAATGGATCGAAGAAAGAGATGTGAACTTATAAGTGACGGTTATCAATCGTTTATCACGCACATTTATAATGACATTTAATTATGCGTTGCCATCACGTTGTTGGGGGTTTTTAAGGCTTGGGATAAGACTAATCTTATCTCCAATTGATACCAGACTGTCCCAGTTTGACACAAAACCTCTGTATCTTATTATCTTTTTTTTCTGAATTTTTCTCCTCTCCTTAAACGAGGGACTTTTCCACTTAAACTCTCCTCTTCAAGCGTGGAATCTTAATTCCTCATATCAATTTTTATCAAACAGGTTAATTTTAATCTTGGTTTAACTTGCCTTTAGTTTTTTTCCAATTTTTAAAACTAGAAAAAGATACAGAGCAAATTAAACCAAGAGTCAAAGTTAATCTACATTGGTAGAAATTAGAAATGGAATTGATCGAGGAATATGCCATGCGAAATGAAGGATCTTTTAGTTACTATAAATCACTCCATCATTTTTTTACATGATATTTAACGTGCCGTCAATTTTAGCCAATTTTAGGTTTTTTACACTTAATGCATCATCCTTTGTTACGTTTTAGGTTAAGTTAGGTTAGATGACAAACTGGCTAGACAGCTGTTCAACATAGAAATCAAGTTTTTTTTTCAACAATAATTCTTATTACATTGTAATTACATCTGACATCTGTAAATAACTGCATATGAGAAATTAACAATGGAACAGTGGACATTAGCTAGTGGACATTATAATCGATTGTCCAGGTCAGTTCTGACCGCGACGCGAGCTCCCCCGTTCCCTCCGTTCCTCCTTCTCGGACGCGGCACAGCTGGATCGCGCTTGTTCCTTCCCACAGCCTTTGTCATCCCCGAGAAACCCCAGTTGCCGACTCGTCGTATCAGCTGATGGTACGCGGCTTTTACTCTTCGTTACGTTTTTGCAATTCTGACGGAGAGCACGCGAGCCTGCCTCGAAGAGGCAGGCTCGCGTGCTCTCCGTAATCGCGATCCGGGATTCCGGGTCTCGGGCGTCCCGTTCGGGATGAGAGAGCGCGGTCGCGATTCCGGAGAGCGCCGCCGGTAGGGTTGGCATCGGGCTATCAGTCGCGCGTCTCCGCGCGACCGATACCGCACGAGTCGCGCGACGCCGCGACGCCGCGAGCGGCGGGGTCTCCCTCAAGTCTCTCTCTCTCTGCGCGTCTATAGTCTCGCGCGGGGTCAAGCCAGTTGGCAACAGACCATCGAGCGGGTCGCGCGCGCGCGAGAGAGAGTTCCGCGGCCGCGTTCTGGCACTCTCCTTTACCCTCCCGGCCGCCCCGTGCGCGCTCCGTTTCTTCGTCTGGCGTTTTCTTCTCTCTTTTTTTTTTTTTCTCTTCGCGTGTCGCAGCGTCCGCGAGGAAGCGCGTCCCTCCGCGTGCAAGGAGGAGCAGCAGGAGGAGGTGGTGGCGGTGGTGGTGATCCGGACCATTCCGGACTGATCGTCGTTGTCATCATCCGCGCGACGCTGCGCCGACGGTCGGCTGCCATGGGGCCCGTCGACGGGATCATTTGACCCACGGGAACGACTCCAGGCTCGTCGGTGGGATCGTGAGCAGACTCGCGTGAGCGCTACGAATCGGTAAACGAGCTTGTGCAAATTTCTCCATCGTCATCGTCATTATCTTTGTCGCCGTCGTCGCCGCCGTCGTCGTCGTCGTCGTTGTCATTGTCATTGTCCGTCGTCGCGCGACTCTCCTGATTCCGCTCGCCCTTTCTTTCTCTCTCTCTCTCTCTCTCTCTCTCCCTCTCGCGCGTATGTGCGTGTGACAGCGCTCGTTGTTTCACCCGTTCGTCCCCATTCCCGTTCCTCGACGTAAGCGAGGGCGCTCTCCCAAGAGAAAGCGTTTTCCTCCGCGATCGAAATCGTCGTTAACTCGATCGTGCGCTCGCCTCCGAAGCCGTATATACGTTCGTAATAAACGCGAAAACGCTCGTCGTGCGACGTGCAAGTGCCTCGATCAAAGTTGAGACGTTGCAACGACGCGACGTTAGCACGAACGTATCGTTCGCGGAATTTATTATTAATCGACACGACGCACTTGCCTGCGAATTTCGTCATCCGCGAGAGACGAGACGAGACGAGACCAACGGCGCTCCTTTAAACCCTTCCCGAATTTCTAAGCGTTACATATATGCTTCTTTTTTGTCAGATTTAGACGCTCTCCGAGGTAAATCCGGCGCGGAAGACTTTCTCCTTGAATCCCGTGGATCTCCTTTCGACGATCCTCTCGAGCCTTGATTACCTTAATAATGGCTGACGCAAGCGAAGAAAGAAATTGTGCATCTCTCGGAGCGCGTCTGACAAATACGGGCGTTGTGTCACGTTCCTTGGACATATCCACAGACGTGCCACAGCGTCGCGTTCCAGCTGTTCGTGACAGCTAGGAGGGGGTACGCTTTGTCCGCTCGTCGCTCTAGCCTGACGGCTGATTGTTATTTGTCCCCTCGGCAGTGCCCTCCTTCGGCTTTGCTTTCTCGACTGGATTTCGCATGACGAGCGGAGAGGAGAGGGCGAGAGAGAGAGAGAGAGAGAGAGAGAGAACGCGTATTTCAACCCTTCTACCCCTACGATAGGCGCTTTTCCAGCGTGAGAAGAATACGAAACGTACTTGCGTCAACGGCTCCAACCACGCTCGGATCCTCTTCGCGTTACGTTGAGAAATTGAATTTACTAGCGGCTTTTAAAGAACCGGAACACACATCTGTACATGCCGATGATCAAACAAACCTTTGTTCGTTACCTCCCTTTTTGCTCCCGATGGAATTTTTTCAAACAGCCCTCGCGTGCCTCTCGCCGATGTCAAAGGGGAAATTGGCATTCCGTAATTTCGTAAATGCTTCGAGGATTTTGTTTGAAACACCTGAAAATTACTGGAGCGTATAAACCTCGTCTCGAGTGTTTCTAAAATTTACGTCGCGTCGTAAATTAAAAAGAAATTATTTGGAGAAAGCGAGAGATTTAATTAAATCATTTATAATACATCGGCGATGATGCTTTGGTCGACTTGAAATCGAGTCTCTTTCTTGGAACGTGATAAAGAATCGCGCTCTGATAATATTAACATACGCTCGAGACGATATTTACGAGACGTTGTAACTGACCATAGGATAACAGAAAAAATCGTTCGCTTTATTTAGTCGCGTTACAAATCGACAAAATGTCTTCCATTTGTTGCGTAAGAGAGCGGACGACCGCTAGATTTTAAGCTAGAATTTTTCAAGTGCGCCGATCGATCTCTTTGTTTCTGATAGCCAAACCACAGAGTGCCGTGGACAAGTCTAAGAGCGAGTCGCTACCGCACTTGAAATCGTTTATCGTTTATCGAGATTGTTTATCGAGATGTTTGACAAATAGATCGCTGTTCGGGAGCTCGCCACCGAGCTCCCGGGCCGGCTCTGTTTAAGTCTCTTGGGCTTTTATGGCGATGCAGCCGGGAGAAGCGCCGTGCATCTCTTTCTCTCCCCCTGGGGCGAGCCGTGTTAAAACAACGACGGGGGCGTCGTCTCAGCCGTTCGTTGAACCCAGCTGTTTTGGATGTCTACCTAAAAAAAATTCAAGGTGACGCCCGCGGTGCACTTGGGTTCGACTCCTCTCCCCCGGTCGTTCCTCACGCGAGTCCCGGTGGTGGAGTTTCGGCCGCGCGAAACGGGGGAGAAGAGGATCCGGAGCGGAGGATCGGAGAGCAAGATGAGATCTCCGTCGCGGTCTCTCGGACGGAGCTCTTACGCCCGGATTATCTTCAGCTTCGAAAAATAAACTCGCGCGTTATCGAGTTATCTCGCCGGTACATTCGAGAGATATCGCAGATGAGTTGTGTAAACATTCGAAAATTCGCACGCATCTCTGTATCGCGCGCAAGTGGCACCGAAAGTGCAAAGTTTCGTATCCGCATGAATAATGTATCGCCAGCCACTTTTATAGCTTCATAACTGTACAACTGTATGAATCTACGGAGGTCCAGCTTCGGCGCGCGCGCGCGCGCGCGCTCGCCCCATTGATTTCGTTTGTGAATTCTAATTAATAATTAACGCGTCTCTTTGCGCAATTAACGTTTGTTTCGCTTTGACGCTTTCCGCCGAATGTAACAAACGCGACAGAATTCAACTCTAGATAAGGCGAGCCGTTCTCCCTTCTTTAGAGGAGGGGGAGGAGGGCCTTTCTGCAGCGTCGATAAAAGTAACGGCCAGCGTTCTCAGGGCGTTGAAGGAAAAAAAGCGTCACGCGAGAAATCCGAGGTCTCGCGCGTGTCCACGTGAGTTAAAATTGCGAATCGGCCTTGGTGATGTGTGCCTATAAATACGAGGTTCGCTTATAGGCGACCCGCGGCCGAAGGTGCAGCGCGTTGCACCGTCGTCGTCGTCGTCGTCCCTCGGCAAGGCTGCACGCGCTAGGAAACGCGCGCTCGGTCTCTCTCTAGCTATCTCTCTCTCTCTCTCTCGTCCCCTGTCTTTTACACATTACGTAAGGCCCCGCGATATCAGAAGACGCGCGTAGCGAACAGAAATATACACGTCAAGATACTCCAAAAACACTGGCCTCCTTTCGCGGCGTTTATTGCTTTCACTACGAACCCCCTTGGCAACACGCAAGTTTTCATCGAATGAAAATATATCGAGGCACTCGTAATTGTCGGACAATTGCTGAGCGCGAAGGTCTATGCGGGAGGTCTTTGTTCGGCGAGCGAGACTCTACGAAGAGGATTACGTATACGTTTTGTTGATTTTTAAGTGTAAAACTTGGCTGTGTAAAGATGCGCAATGTTGAGGATTGGAAAGATACGACGAACGGCGATCGCGGTGATCGCCTTCGGCGTTGTTGCTAAGGAGCAATCGAATCCGAGCTATTGTAGGAGCTATTGAGAGGGCACTCGGCGAATTCTAGAGGACGTTCCGTAGATTAGATAATTGAACTATGGATTATTACCGTTCTCTTTCGTAATTTTGGAGCGGATTTTCTTTACTCCGGATGGATAATGAGAGGAATCATCGCCGCGAAGAATTTTTGCAAAAGGCTGATTTACGATGACGCGAATAGTTCTCTGTTGCCGACCGAATATATAAGCGTCGTATTATCGAAACGCATATATTTACAATTACTTTCATAGTCGTTCGCTTCGTGCTGCGCACTCTGCGCACGTTAGGCATGTGTTACCACGCGCAATCATGAAATTACAGTGGTGTTGGTTGCATAATATACAGGTAACCTAGATCTGCACCCACTGCTTCCCACCCGTTGACCCCGTTACCCTCTCCGGTCTCGGTTTGCCCTGCCTTCACACAGGCAGAAAACCTTTATTCGAAGCCGAGATGGTTCTCCGCATCTCGGCGAGCCATCCGTCAGCGAAGAAGCTTGATTGGGAAAGGCAGTAAAACCTGAAACACGAAGAGAGACTGTAGAAGGTTAATCTGTTTAGAATATAAGACGTATAAGATTTATAAAATCCTTTCATAACTGACGGGATATATGCATATGTCCCGGTCCTTCAAAAATTTTGCCATATCTTCCACAAAAATAAAGATAGCGACTTCTTTCTGGGCTCATTTGGAAGATAAAAGATAGGACTTTTCACAAAAAAAAAAAAAAAAATCAATACCCTTGTGGGTCCCTTGATCTGCATATCTCGTCAAATACTCATAAAATATAATAAAAGTGAACAATACATATAACTTCCACAAAAATTAAGATAGCGAGTTCTTTCCGGGCTTATTTTGAAGGTCAACGTAAGGGCTATATGAAAAAAATCGCTACTTAATTTCAAAATGGCGGATTTATTGTAGTGGACCAAAATGCTAAATTTTGTTGTATTTAAATGTAAGTTGGTATATATAGGTTTTTGAGGTCGCTGATGATGAATCTGCAGTAAAAATTCCAAATTTAAGATGACGGATCCAATATGGTGGACAAAAATATTAAATTTTGTTGGATTTGAATAAAACTCATTTGAAAAACCACTCCTCTCCTTAGTTTGACTACAGATTCATAATCAGCGATCCTAAAAACCTTTCATAAGACGTGAATTAGATGCTAATTATTCCTAGAAAAAAGTTGGGCACGAAATATTGAAAGTATTTTTCAAAAAAAATGTTAAAATCAGAAAATTGTGCCAAAGAAAAGAGGAAATATGATAAACATAAAAAAAATAAGGTTTAAGACAGGTGTGAACGCAGAATAAGGCCTGTGTATCTTTTTGTACTCGTTTATGTAAATTTATGTCCGAACACAGCTGATCTTGTATGGAAAGAAGTGTTTTTCGCGGAAGGTGAATTGTCTTGTAAAATATACTATCTAGCAGCTCTTATACGAAAGAAATCAGATCAATGATTCCTTTCTCTCCCCCCGAACCATCGAAACTCGCTTTCACCACGGGGTTTTTTTTTATTAAATCGCTGCCTTGCTAAACAGCCGGAATCGACTAATATTTATTTCCAGTTTCGCGTTCAAACCCAATCCACCACTTACGTATTTACGTCACGGAAACCCGTATACCGCTGTAACTTCTTACAACTGAATAAAGATACTCAGGTTAGAGCGAGCCGACAAGGTGCGTTTTGCGGACTCGCGTTGATCTAAATATTCCTGTTTAGATTTTTCAGTTTTCCGTCCTATTTAATTTTATTCTTACAATCAGTCGTCTTTGTTCCGTGCGCCAATAAAATCGTGCTCCGCAACTCTTGAGAGAATTCGGAATTTCGTCTAGAATTTTAAAACTTGACATTTTTCAGGAGAAGTTTACCATCATTATTATCGGATATTTGTCTTTCTGACAATCGGGACATAGGTTCGCCCGGAAACCGTGCTCCCCCTCACCACTTGGGCCAGTCGACCCAGTTTCGAGTTCTCGTGCGCTCGTGAAACGCACAACGCCCGGTAGATAGGCGCTTCGGATTTTTTTTTTTTTAGGTGATCTAGCTGAAATAAGACATCGACTTCGTTCGAATTCTGTAAGCAGGAAACTGGCCGCAGAACGCAACTGCAATCAGCTAGATGATTAAGCTATACTGACTACCACGCGCAGATATTGAAGTTAAAGGTCAAGTCGGACGGCGATTATATTGTATTTTTCTTACATGGAAAATGTCTTTTCGCGTGTCGCTTTGTGGAAACGTCGAGCTCGACCGTATATTTTCCGAATATTCGATCTGCAAATCGTTTAAAAAAAATTCTCGACGCTTCTCTCGTAATCTGATACCAAAGATCAAAACTTAAACGCGATATAACGACGAGGTTTTTTTTCTATCTCCAGGGGTTAAATGCGCGCCGCGAATACGCACGATATTCTCGTCGATAGTGCCGTGTATTTCGCCATCGTAAATGCCGACAAACCTACCGGAAGAGCGAGTTTATTTCTGGGCAGTCTTGAAAGCGTTCCTTTGCCAGTCGAAGAACGGACAAGATCAACGTATACGCCGCGCGTTGCTTCGAAACCCAATTCTCATTCGGTTGTCAATGATTATTCCTTTCTATCGAAAAGTTCGATCGAGGAAAATGAGATGAATGCAAATCTCGCGAAGTCGGAAAAAAATGGAGAAAAAAATCTCGCATACGCGCCATTAGCGCGTCATTAACACGCGTCTGCGACAGCGAGACGTGTCTCTTTGTCATGTTCCATTTATTTCGAACTTTGTATTCTGCCCTTTATCGTACAGGCCAGCCAGGGAGACGTAAATGAAGATGACGGAACGATTATGCGTGACGTGTACTTCATACAAAGCCGAGAGAGAACCTTTAACGCCTTCGTTATCCGCATCCGCGAGCGTGCAACATTGCGAACGCTTGCGCGTTCAAAATAGGTAATAGTTCAAAGGGATAATCCCTCGTCGCGGAGGAACTCGGATGAAATCGTCTCAATTTAAACTAGAGACGCGTTTAACATATGAATCTGAAGAATTGACTTAACATTTGTGACGTATTCGTATTTTTCTTCTTTCTAATCGCGCGTCTATTTGCGTCTAATAGTATCTCGTATCTGGACTTGAGGGAGGGGCTCTCGAACGAAGCTTGTCTCAGCCTTGAGTTCCGCTTCTCGCGGAATAATCGTTGAATAATGGTTTCTTCGAAGAAGATCGCCCCCCTGAATCGGAAGACCTAACCCGCGCGTGATTCACGACCGGGCTCTTCTGATTCATAAACGAGGCCGTGCTCGCAACATCTGCGCGAACGCATAATGTTGAATCCTCGAGGCGTGACACGCGCGCGTTGTTCCGTACGGCCCTGGGATCGCGTATGGGTCCGGTCCGGTCAGCGCGAGCTGAAAATGGACGGTACGCTTCTCCGCGGGCGACCGTCTCGCGACGGTCCGCGGTGCGCGCTGGCTCGCCATGTTCTGACAGCGCGACGACGCGATCAGCTGTTCGCTCGCGCCCAGCTGTGAGCGGTGCGCTCAGCTGACGACGCCATCGATACCACGCCACGCCGCGCCGCGCCGTCCGTCCTCCCCCTCCCGCGCCGCCGGAACCTCCCTCCTCCGCGCGGACGGCCGCAGGAACGGACGTGAGTGCCGCGTTGCCCACGTCTGCCTGCGTCCATTGTTCGCCGTTAATTCCGAAGAAGAGTAAAGTTAACGAGGTACCGGGACGAAATTATTCGCATTTACGCTAGACGTGTCTCATCAATATTTATATATTTACTTTTGAATTGAGCGAACGTTAAATAGGCGTACCGACTAATCAAAAGTTACTTTCTAATTTTGAGATAATTATAAAAATTCAAATCTCGTTTTTAAGCGAAGACTTCGTTAATTTAACTAAACTAATGAAGTTAAAATAATACTGCTTTGTGTTAAAATACTAAATTTTGACACACACGGTAGTTAAAAATAACAAAATGTTATCTAACTCGAGGTACTGGTTCAAATTTCATCCTGTGTACTATTAAATTGAGCAAACGTTAAAGGCGTATATACCAACAAATGAAAAGTTATTTTCTAATTATGAAATAATTATAAAAATTTAAATCTCGTTTTCAAGCGAATTTCCAAGCGATCGCTCGATCATTAAGGGAACTTTTGCGTGCGCGGTCGGGATGTCGAGAGAAACGCACACAAAAGTGCGCCGCACGTAGATACGTGCCGCCCCGCTTTGTCTTTCGTCCGATAAGATTAAGAAGACGAAAAATCACGGCGAGACAGCCGGACGGCAATTGTTGGCTGGCGGGTGTCTCGTTGACGTAACGTGGGCAGCGAGAGTGGATATTAAGAGAGACCTCGAGTTTCCGCTCGTGTGCTTAGCTTTCCGTTTATGTAACGCGACGCTCGCGCGACCCGTTCGATCGCGTGCGCACACACGACACGCTGAATAATTTTCTTTCGCTCGGCCCGAGACACATCGCCTTTCGTCCGCTTTCCCGATAACGTACGGCTCGTCGAAAATCGAAGGCGGCCTCGGTCGCTTCGGTTAACAATTTCTCGCGAACGCGCGCGGTAACACGCAGGGCCGTAGCCAGAGACTAATCCTGGGGGGGGGGGGGGCGGGCGGGGAGGGGGAATCGATCCATTCTTTTCTTCATTATACTTCTTCCTTCCTGCGTGTGCCGATCCTTTTTCTAAATATGGTGAAACGCGACTGTGCGTTAGTATACTTCAGCGAACACTATCTGGTGCGGAAAGTATACTTATCTTGTTTGTCGATGGAGCGATACAAAAACGTAAATTGATAAATCAATTGATGAAACTGATTACACTTAATCGACAATACTCATCGCGAATAATTGCTCGAAATCGAGATAACGATATTTTGGAACACCTAAAGAAAGCGTTAATGAGTTGTTCGACTCGTTATTTACGCAATTGTATTATCTCACAAATTAAAAAGGATTTCTGCCTGTTAAATTGTGCGTTGGATCACAGTGTCATTAACATAAAAATGCTTTGCCTTGCTGATACTACAGTTACGAGCTGTTGAACAAGGACGTATCGCTAGCGCTGCTGGTTCTCATACAAAAAACGTCGTGAAACTCTTTCTACGAATTTAATCGACGTCAGCATAATTTATTTCTTCTTTTTTTTTTTGGCTACCGATATCGTACAACGGTTGAATTTTACAATAACAAGAAACGCTTTATTTTCTCGTGTATTCATCGAAATTTGACCTCGTCGAGTTCGCAGTTTTCATCCCTGTGATTTAAATGTGTCGCTCAAAAATGCGTTAAACGGTCGACTCGTCATCGAAACTCGCGAATCGGCGATGCACGAGTCGCATTGGCCCTACCGATGTGTTGTACTAACCATTCGGGAAACCTGTAACCCGCCGCGCCGTGGCAGGCTGCGAACTGCACCTTGTTTTCTTTCATCACGTGCACTACGCGCGGTGGGCTATAACCAGTCCTGCGGACGTGACACAACAACAAATTTAAAGGGACGACAAAAATCCAGGAGGCTCCTACGAGCCGTCTCGAGCACGTTGGCCCGCGCGTATTCCGAGATCGCGAAGCGATCCCGATCGCTTCGGTGATGAGCTTCCAAAAGTGACGACACTCGGAAGCTTCCTCAAAATAATTAAGATTTAGTTAATTCAGCTAACTGGCTCTAATTGGAGGAAAACGATGCAGATGTAGGGTGCAGTAGCGACATGGAGCTCACTTTTAATACTTTTATTTAATACTTTTAATACTTTTAAATACTTATTTAATGCTTTAATACTTTAAATACTTTAATACTTTTAAATACTTTTCAAAAAGAATTAATATATCGAGAGCAATTAATATAAGTTGTAAATGTTATATTAGAATACTCGTCTACCGTTAACTTTTATTCTTAATCTATACTTTTGTTAAATTCGTTTAACTCCTAATCTCTCTAATTCCTTTTTGCTCACTTCGATTTATTGCACCCAATATTTTGATCGAATAATAGACTTTCTTTCGTGATGGATCACAATGATCAACATCGGTGCTTCTTACATTACAGGTATGCACTGCCTAGGTGCGGTGACGGGAGGAGGCACCTCCAGCCCGAACGGGGCTGGCGGTCGGGGTGGTGTTCTTAGTGTGTTTCGAGCCCTTGGAGTCCTTGTGTGCGAAGGGAGAATCCAGGGCCCTCCGCGTGGCTACAAAGAGGGCCCACACTGCGCACCGCCTATGCAGGCGGTTCCAAACGACCACGTGTGCGAGGAGAACAACTATCTGGTACGTAACATATGGTGTCCCCGTTACTCTCCGTTGTTCCTAGGCGACCTACTTTTGCGCAGCTTTGCCAGCGGAATATAAAAGCCATCGAAGACATTCGTTGGTTAACCAATTAAATTGAACAATCTTAAGTTTTACGTTGAAAACGCTGCACATAAAAGAAGATAACGTATTAGATTAGATAACGAATGTATTTGTATGCGAACTTCTTAAACGACTAAACAATAAAAATAATAATAAGCCATGATCACAAAAATCAAGACTCATAAAGCCAATTATAAATGCAAAGATACGAATCGTAATTTAATTTTTAATATGGAGATATGGAATTTATTTTTAGAAAAATGATATAATATATATTCATTTATCATCAAAATATATTTTCACAAAAATTATCATGCGATTGCTGTACATATATATAATAATAAGATGATTTATCTTTCTTATCTTTTAGGAAAACATATTCCCCTACATTTTTCCTTTAATTTTTCAAGTGCAATCGATATCGAGTACTAATTCAGGACATCACGGAACGCCTCGCTGTTGGATCATACCTGTGCGTTGAGGTGCTTTTATGCAGCGATTGTCCGTGTGGTTTGGCAAAGTCTACTTGCAAATATCCCGTATATCCCGTGCCGTCCTTACCCATTTCACCATGGCAAAAATGTGCTTCGGAGATGTTATTGGAGTACTGGTGTATCTGCGTTGTCCCGAGCAAGTAAGTCGCGCTTTACTTTATTCTGTACTGTAAAGCACAAGTAATATATATCGTACAACAGGATGTTTTAATCTTGATTTTATATCATTCTTAACTCGATATATCTATTCATTCTGGATTAACTTGTCGTCGTCTCTTCAATTTGATTTTTGAATCTCTAAACTTTAATAATATTCCTAAGTCTATTTAGTATTTTTTGTGTCATACCTGTATCCGTATGTTGCTTTCAGGAGTCAGGAACCAATGAATTTTCAAGGATTATACCAAGCAGTGCGTTCACGGTTACACTTCAGCCAGGTTGCAGCGTGGTGGTCACGCAGCAACGGTGCGGCGCCGAGCTACATAGCGACCCGGATCGTATCGCACAACGAGGATAATCTCAGCAAGTTCCGAGAAACGTCGATGGAGCATACCTTTCCTCTGGCTGGTAACGGCGATGGAAATTCGATCAAGGTATGTAATATTATAAGATTATGTTACAAATGTGTATAAATCGACTATGCGATCGATAAGATTTGAAGTCAGTAGTGCGATTCTGTAACTCTTTACGACAGTGTCGGTATCGTTATGTTGTCGTTGCGCAGGTATACTATATGGAAAAAAAGCTGCGCAACTATCGTTATGAGCACATAACGACGCATAACGAGTTACAGAATCGCACTACAGTGCAAATCGATTTATTGGCATAAATTTCCGTTTTAGGTGACCATGTGGGCACTGCCGCGGATGGAGGAGGTGCCCGTACTCACGTGTTCACTGCACCCGAAAATAGAAAAAGACGAAGAGGATATCGCGAGGGCGTTAACGCCCACCAAGAGCATCTCGATGGGATCCGGTAGCACGCAAAATCCAGAGGGTCTTGTTTTACCTGGTAAGAAACTAATATTGACGTACGGAGATCTGATAATTATCGCGTTATCTTACAAAACGATTCTTATCTGAACATAAATGAAAAATATAATATAATATCGCTTTTTCCAATAGTTCTCGTGGACGACAGACTGCAAACCACTTGTAACAAATCTGGCAAACACGACTGTCGTTGCGAAGAGGAGGACACGTCCCCTCTGTCGCCTACTATCAGATCCAATGGTGAGCGGAAACGTCGTCGATCGCTTCCCTGTGGTCCGGCGGAGAGTTTTTGTGTGTCCTCGCAATCGGCGCCGTTGCCGTGCGTTCAAGAATACATGCCGCAGGAAATAAGGGACAACACCAGCTCGAGATTAACGAGAGGCTCTGCCGAGATAGCAAACAACAACCGTAGCGTCATGAGAATATCATCTTTTCAGAATAAATTAGAGAACAAAAACGAGGTAAGGACTCATAATAACCGGAACTCGGACCTGGAACGCTGCTTCAAGATCAATTTAAAAATCGAAGAACTTGATGGCAACTTGGAGAAACGTTGCAAGCATACGATGACAGACGTCGCAGAGATTACCAACTCGAAGAACATTGATCGGATCGAAGAAGGCTACAATAATTCCGCTAAGAACTCGACCAATCTCGGAAGAGAACACGGTGGCTCCTCATATGCGGATATCATTTCTGCAAAGAGTGGTGGGATATTGCACAATCTCAGTCCTTTTGCTCCCACCAGCTGGTCCTTCGTCTCCTCTTGGCAGAATAGCAATATGAATAGTAAATTTCAAAGTTTCCGCGGTGCGAAGGAAGCTCGTTTCAACGATTCCGAAAAAAATTACAAGCCGCCGACTGTCGCATCCAATCACCCTCCGATCAATCCCTACGCTCAGCCCAATCCCTTCCACGAGTCAAATCCTGGACCTTCGACGCATAAATGGACACAAAAAACACTAGACAATTCTGCTTGCATCGTACATCAGAGTTATCCTTCCAAAAATATCCATAAGGTTATGACTTTGTTAGCCGATCAAGACACATTGGAGATGAACAAGGAAGATAGTATCGTCAAGAGTAGTCAGAGAAAAACTGGAAAGTCGGACTTAAATCAATTAATGTGGAAACTGCCGGGTCCGGATGAGAAAGAAAAGAGGGAAGAAGGAGGATTACTAGAGTGGTTCAGCAAAGTACCTGGAAGAGTACTGGGTGTTACGGCAACGAAGGGCTACGTTGATAGCAACAAGATGAAGAACGAAGGATTGAAACAGCCGGAGCATCCGAATGGGCAGCAGGGTACCAACGAGATCAAGTTCAAGAACTGCAATTTCGAATTGAGCCAGCGAGAGGTCGACGAAGTGTTAGCGGTACTGCGAGCGAGAACACCGTCGGGACGTAGAAGAGCCACTGTTAAGAATGCGAGGAAACGCGGAGAACGATCCGAAAGGGGCAGTGATGACGCGGCAAAATACACGGGTTGGGAGGAAGGAGTAGTTCAGAGTAATTCGATAAATCGCGTTGGAACAGTTCGAGTTCGTACATTTAAATCCTGCGAGGATTGTAGCCGTGGGTTGTGCAAGAAGATAGACCATCAAGTATCAGAAGAACACTCAAGCCCTCTAGACCGGGTCTATTACGACAAGAATGTTTATCGGCCTGCCCGCTCGAAACTTGCCGAAGGCACCAACAAGTTAAACGATGATTTGCAAGCGAAAACACACGCGAACGAGGATGCGGATCATTTGCGAAATGTTTCCACTAAAGCTGACGTGCTGCTCGGAGCCATTCTGCGGACCAGTAAGGACCGAAAGGACCTGTCGGATATTTCATCAAACGGGACCAGACCAAGGTCGACGACTAGCATTGACGACGACAGCAGCGACGACGATTCTCATTTTTCGAGTATCGAGAAGCTCGATCAGCAGGACCACAAAACCACCTCGTCCAATGACGAGAAATTCTTGCCGCTGAATAAGAGATTCCACCGGTTCCGGCAGATGTTTAAGAAAGAAATGGATAAGAGGATCGCTTTGATATCGGAGGAGAGTTCCTCCTCGCAGGAGACCTCGCCGAGTCCGACGCTGCCGCAACGCCTCAATACAGCGTCGTTTCGCTATAACAACGAACAACCGAATCTACATAGCGCAAGGTACAGCAAAGCAAAACGGCGAATCGACTTCGCAAACTTCCCGGAGGCTACCGAGGAGAAAGAGGATGCTGCGACGTTCAGTACAAAAGACGCACATCAAAAGCCACGCAATATGCATAGTACAAATAATAATGATCGCGAATGCGATTCCGAGGGCCTAAACAACCAGCAGAATCATTGCGACAGGCGGCTACTCGAAGATACGAAGGAACCTTTTGAGAATAAAGAGCAGGATGAGAATACGAAGGACATTGCTACTCTTCAGAAGAGCAATTTGACTACTCCAACTATTCCGCAAAGCGGACATTCGTCTTCCAAGCTACGAAGCAACAATCACAAGGACTGTATCGCAGAGACGGGAGACGACGAAACTGTCGACAAGAGCGTGCCGTCCGCGCTCGAGCAGGAGAGATTCCGCAGATCCCTGGAAAACGCAGCGTCGATGGTATTCCATAGCAGGACTGGTTTGCCGTTGACCTCTAGTCCAGCGCCGTTGAGGAGAGGCAGCTGTTGCTTCGACTACGACAGCAGCTTGAATTCCGTTTCCTCTAAGAGAAAGTACGAAGTTCATCAGAAAACGATACGACAATTGAACGGCATCAATGAATAATATTATAATATATATTGTAAAATTGTAATTTTTTAGAAAAGTTAATTGTACAATGTTCTTTTTGAAAGTTTTTTTGTTTATGAGTTATAGCAGAAACAAAATATTAGATACTTTTTCGAGATATATTACTAATAATATAAAAATTCGCCTAAGATTAGAATTACAATACTTTTTATTGATGCCGTCGAGCCGATATCGACAAAAATTTTTCTCTAAACTTTTCGCATTTTTTTTTAGCGCGTTATTCGAATTAAATACACCGCCGAGTCCGGGCGCAGTCTCGCTGGAAGAAACCGATCGCGATGCGGAAATCGCCGGTGAAGGCGAGGAAACACCCAAAAGACGTTCCAGCTCCCGTCACCGACCACAGAGTCACGCTCTTCTAGGCAGCTTCGAGGAATCGGCGTTGAACGGTAGACTCGAACCGGTGTCCACGGTTCACGGTTTCACAGCGGAACTCGGGGCCAGCGGTTCCTTCTGCCCGAAACATCAGAAGCTTCCAGTCACTGTGTTCTTCTACACACTCGGTGACAACGATAAAGTTTCCACACCATACCTTGTACGTTTATTCTCAAACAACAAATCAATTGCAATAGAGTGTCTTGAACAGTTTACATTTTTAACAAGTATAGTAAATTACCGATGGCTAAATAATTATTCGATAATGAGATATTACAGATTTCCTTCTTTCTTTTATCGTGACCGACGGTCCATTGTTCATGCTATTATTTTACAGGCTCATATTAATCTCGAGAAAAAGGGCTATCAGGTACCAAGAAGTGGCACCATTCAAGTGACTCTTCTGAATCCGTTGGGTACAGTCGTTAAGATGTTCGTAGTATTGTACGATCTTTCCGATATGCCACCGCGATCTCATACTTTTTTACGTCAAAGGACACTGCGGGACAAAACACTACGCTACCTCGTTCACCTTAGGTATGTGTCATTTGTAACTAAATGGCTTTAAAAGTAGATCATACTAGCAGTCAGGCCATCGGAAGCCAGTGTATAAATCCATATATTACAAAAGACGCCAGTTGCAAATTTTAAAGAATTGAAAAAATTGATATATGTTTAAGAAACATTTTACGGAATTCGACTTTTATGCAAAGGCGCCTTATATGCCAGGAATAGGTTTTAGAAATAAGCTTTGAAAGAAATAACAGATGCACGCATGAACTTTTCTCCTAGATTTATGTCCAGCAAATCGGGTCGAATTTATCTGCATACGGACATCCGTATGATCATCTGTCGGAAGTCGGACGTGGACACGGCGTCGGACTTGGGCTCGGAACCGCCGAAAGAACTCAGAAGTTACATCCACGGTCCTACAAATCCGAAATTTTCGCCAAGGTGCTGAGCCACGTGGTATTTTCCATGGGGCTGCTGCCAATCGTTCCGCCCGCCCAGCCCCCTTCAAGTCGAACTGTGATCGATAAACGATCGAATAAGATATCAAATTAGAAATCAATTTTTGTTCTTTTAACCCTTTGCGCTTGACGATATAGACGATTACAATTCTTTTGTGCTAGTGTAAACAAAAAACAATCTAAATGTTCTTATTAATTTATTAATTAATTTAATTTCTCACTGGCAAGTAGAAACAAGTTATTATGTTAATCGATTGTAATAATGTTAAGATGATAAATGTAGCTCTCAATATTACCACGAAACATTATTTCTTTCTAAATTATTTTAGATCGCAAAGGGTTAAGAGGGAATCGAGAATCGAAAAAACGCGAGAATACGGTGAGAAGAATTTGAAAGATTACGAATGGATTTAACCGTTCATGTTGGAACAATAATTTATACGTTCGCAATATTTTTTTTTTCTCTCCTTTTCGCAAAATTATTAGTTCGGGCCTTTTGCGTTGCCCGGTACAAAATTAACTCTTGAATATTGACAATTCCAACACGAATGGTTTGTAAAATTGACTCGAAATTGCGATTACACTCCCGGTCTCATTTTAATCCGTGGTTCGTGCTTGCAGAACAGAATGCTGCGTATAAATACAATAGGATAAGTTCGCGCAGTTTTTGTTTTAAATTTGTTTCTATTTAAAATAATAATAGCGATATATATATTTATATATATATATTTATATAATTTGGGAAATTCTATTAAATTAAACCGATTAGTCTTTCTAATTTCGATCTAGCGTGTAATAATCATGAAAATGGAAAATCAATCGACTCGAAACTCGCATTAGGAATTTATTTTGGATTTCTTTGTCCTGTGCATCTATTGTAATTATTGCTATAGTGTTGGTAACCATTTCATTTACGGAGTTTATCGCAAGCTGGACGATCTCGTTGAGAGGCCATTTTTCTCAACTTATTGCTGTAAATATAGTCACGCGTAGAGAGTAAGTTGAGTAAGAGTTTTTAAGCAGGATGATATATATGTATATATATGTATATGTATATGTATGTATGTGTATATATATGTATATGTATATATATGTATATGTATATATGTATATATACATATGTATATATATATATATATATATATATATATATATATATATATATATATATATATATATATATACTGCCATTGTGTGTGTAGCACTCTACGTTTAAACGAAAAAAGTGATATGAGTGTGGAAAAACGTCGACGAATTCGGTCTCGCGTTCCGATGGAGCAAAATTGAGAAAGATCAAAACGTGTTGTGATTGAATGATATGTGCAATGAAAAGTACAAAGTTATTCGTGCATTACTTCATGTTTTTGCAGCGAATCATTGTAATTTCTGACGAGGAACAACCCGAGAAAAAGAAAATCAAAATTCTTTTCCCGGAAAACGAAATGTGATTTTTGTGATTTGCGTGATTGTGATTTGTTTCCTTTTTCTTCCTTGTAATTCGAGACGAACGCGAGTGAGTGAACGCGACCGGAATTCGTGGTTTTTCCAGGGAGTAAAAAAAATGATTATTTACACATATATATGTATATATACATAAACCAGAACACAATCTTTGTGTCCGTAGCACTGTGATGAATATTTTGATAGACTATAAAAAAAAAGAGTAATTATTATTACAGATTAATATCTATTTCTGGATAGCAGACACGTCATAGATTTAATCGATTCTACTAATACGTCGTGCGAGGAAATATAATCGTGCGTAATTTACTAACTAGCCGCAAGATGATACGCCCTTGATATGCCTGTTTTAAAGCAAACGAACGTGACAAAAAAAATTCGCGTTTTCCTTTATTTTTCTAAAGATGCTTCACGTAAATTGCGCGGGAGAATTTTTCTAAAGATGCTTCACGTAAATTGCGCGGGAGAATTACGCGAACGATTGGGAAGGCCTTTGATCTTTCACCAGCGAATACTTTGATCTATGATTTATGACTCGTCAATTCCTTCTTTTTTTCTCCTTCATGAAACAGTTTAACTTAACTGCTTCATGAAGGAAAGAAAATGCGTATCTAATACAAATAGTCTTTTTGCATAGGGAGATTTTTAATTGTATGCCAATACATCAGCAGTAGAATCTAGAGAAGTAAATAAAAAATGAAAAATTTTTTATAAGCTTACTCAACATAAATTTTTATGAAGGGAGATAATATATTATTAATATTATCTTTTTATAAGATTAATAATTATTAATAATATTTAATATTGCAGTTTATAAAAATTTTAAATCTCTCTATAAAGTTGTACATAGATATGATTCTATTGCTTTATACTTGTAAATGATTTTATTGCTTTATACTTGAAATGTTCATGTCATGAATCCACTGATCAGTGAATGTTTTAGTTATATAATTTTAATCGAACCCAGTTTCGCACAGTTAAAGTGTCGAAAGCAAAAGAACAAGGCTACGTTATCGTTCGCGTCTTTCTCACCACGAGTTAGAGGAAGGTAGCTTTCACTCCTTCAAAAATAAATTAACTTTATAGAATATCGCGGTATGTAAAAAAGTCGCTGTACGTATAAAGAGATTATTTTTAATTGTTATTTTCTAGCGGAGTAATTGGATAATCGTATATATAACAATCAAAAAAAAGCATAATAATGGCACATTTAATTTTGGTAAAAAAGAAACGAATGTCGATATTCGCGCTCCCTTCTGATTTTATATTTACTTCGTCTTGTCTACTTTTTTTTTTTTTTTTAGATAAACGTATAACTCCCCTTATAAGCGATTTTAAACATTTAATCGAATTCTTTATTTTTCTTTCAAGTGTACCGAAATTTTTCACGAAGATGTTTGAAAGTTTTAGATACAACATTTTAAAATTTTTATCTTTCTCCGAGAAACTTTTTACGATTAAAATTTCCTTTTTTTCCCAAACAGACGTTGTGACATGAAGATTGATGTAATTTACGCGCTTACATTCGTAAAACCAATAATAAATGAAAGAGATAAATCTTGATTCCTTTTCCACTTGGACAATTGTGTAAATTAACTTCTTCAATTATTTCCGATTGTAATGAAACACGAATTTGCAACAGTGAAATTATTTTCCGCATATTTTTTTTTTTTTATCGAGGCTGAAACATCGTGTATTCCGATAGGCCGACGTGACGGTGAAAATTAAATTCGTGCACCACTTTTCCGCCAGATCGATTAGCTAGATACGCGTCTTTTGAACGGTGAGAACAGAGGACATTGTACAGAACGATAGCGAGAGCGATTGCGCCTCTTGTTTTAACGACTATAACCGTTTGTTAAATACATTTTGTCGATGTTTTCTTTTTTGAGAAATAAAGTAGAGTGTCGAGACGATAATTATCATGATAAATCGATCGTTGAAGTTTATTCGAGGGACAAATCCTAACTCGGATCCGTAGATAAAATTGCAAGCGGCAGAGTAGAGCATAGAGTGAAAATGGCAAGGATATGTAAATATATAAATATATATCACTGCCGTGTTCTCGTTGTATATAATTTACATAGGGTGGCGTAAAAAAAGCACGCCGATGGTCCTTGCGTAAAGAGTTTCGATTAGCGATAAGGTAACAGTGAGTGTTGTTGCGCTTTAGCAAAAATAATGAAGCGACTCTTTGAGCACAACATTTGTCGCTTTGACAAAACTCTCGTTATCGTGGCACCGACCCGGGCTGACCCGGGCCAAGATCCACCATCTTTTCTTGCGCCACCCAGCAACACTGGCGACCGCGTCTTACGGCGATTGTAACCGATTTTAGCTGTATTTTTCTGGCTTGGTCGAGAGATCTTGTTAGCGAAGTTTACCGAGAAGTAAGCAAATACATCAAACGATATGTGCATGGGAGGAGATGGAGTGTATGAAATCCCCTTATCCAGACGCAGGTCCAACATCATTCCTCTCGAAACACGTTTCTTCTCCATACTCCTTTCTAGATTAGAATTCTACCTACGATTTAAGCGGAGACGGATTGAAGCCAAACACAAGACTTTGCTTCGCCAGTAAATGACTAACAATAATGATGTATAATTATCATATTATACTTTCATGACTTAGACACACACTTGGCAAGGACCAAAATCCATGGTAGAAACGTCATGATGATTATATTGAATAAAGACAACCAGTTTGGTCGAATATAATAGAAATAGATCATTATTGGAGACGGATTGAGTTCAGAAACTCGGGCAAAACGTAAAGGTCGTTAGGGAAAGGTGATTGCCAAATAAACAATAAATAATATATACATACATTTTATGCGTGCGCTCGACTCACTTGACTGTAGAGATTATTTACATACGTAAGTATGCACAATTCAAATGAAAGACAAGCTTCTTCATCTTTCGTCTTCGTCTTCATCTTTCAATGAAAGACGCTTCGGAAAAACATTGTGGAGATACGTAATAGCATTTTCATGCCCTTTTCATCTACACAAAGCGTTTGTTTGCTCTTTCAAAATAGACGAACTCCTCTTTACCGACCGAGCGCCGAGTTTGGTTGGCAAGAGAATCCGCTAGGGGTCAGGCGCGTCGCGGCGACAATCGAGACCGTCGAGAGGCGCGTCCGAGGACTCCGAGTCTCTCGTGGCTTTCTCCAGGCCGCGAGATCGGATTGTTCGAGTCGCGAGTCGCGAGAAGCCTGGCTTGCGGGTGCGACGCGAATAGTTGGAACGTGAGACGTGAGGACACGCAATCCCGCTCGATTCGTCACGTTCTCGCGGCGCGCGTGGGTGGCGGACGATGAGAAGACCGGAGTCGGCAGGTCGGAGGCCCTGACTGAGATACGGAGCGTTTGCCGCGACACCAGCGTCCTCGTCGTCCTCGTCGTCCTCGTCCTCGTCGCCGATCCCGCGGGCCCCGTCGACGGGAATTGGGCGTGTGACACGGCGGATCCCGTCCGTCGATGGGCAGTGCGTGTGTGCGCGCGCGCGCGCATGCGAGAACGGACGGGCATAGCGGTGGGCCTTTTTGACGGATCTCCGTGACCGCTGCTGCAATGGCGACGGCGCCTGGCGACTCGCCTACTTTCTAAGCTCTATCGAGGTGAGAGGCCGATCGGGCGTGCGTGCGTGATCGCGCGCGGGCGCGCGCGAGCGAACGCACGCGGGTGTTCTATCGCCGCGTTCCTCCCCGTCGGGGTCGTCGATAAAAAATAAAAAAAAAGACGTCGTTGTGCCAGAAATAAAAAGGGTCCAACAACGTCCGGTGTGCCCCCCCTCCCTCCCCCCTCCCCTCGATAATCTGGAGACGCGGGACAGGACGCGCCGTCGTCGTCGTCGTCGTCGTCGTCGTTCGCCCGTGGCGATGCGGCGGTCGGTCCGCTGGTGCAGTCGCGCGTGGTCGTCGCCGCAGGAAACATCCGGGATACCCGGAAAATGCGCGGAATCGTCAAGCCGCTGCTCCACCGCGCGGATGTGATCCTTCCGGCACGGCACCTCGCTTCCTCCCGCGATATCCAGCCGACGACGGTCCCGCCCGTTCCGCGCCCCTTCGATCCGCCGTCCGGAGGACGGCGACGCAGCTGACGGAACCCGGGCCCGATTCCGGAGTTCGATCCTCGGGGGTGGTGCCGCGTGTGGACCCCTCCGCGTCCGCCCGCCCCCCGCTTTACCGATCCAGGTAACGAACCGCGCGAACGATTGATCGGAATTAATCGCGTATGACTCGTTCTTGATCTTTCGACGCCCACGCATCCGGCGCGATCGCTACGCTCGTACAGTTGTGTGAATTTAAATGGACTCGGTGCGACTGCTGATCCAGTGAACAGAGTGGTGGCGTTAAATGCGAGGAGGAGGCGCGACGACGCCAGCCAGCGTGGACAACGGCAACGCGACGTTTCGAGGACACGTTTTGAGAGAATCGTAGACGCGCGCGCGCGCGCGCGCACGGCCGAGACATGGGGAACTGCTTCAGCAACCCGACGGACGTGGAGAAGGAGAAGCCGGACCGGATCGGCAATCCCAGCATCGAGGCGGTCGCGTCGCAGGTCAGCCCGGTGCCGACCCCGCCGCCGGATCCGATCAGGCCGATCCCCCAGATCCCGGACATGGACGTGACGACGGCGAAGATATTCGTCGCCCTGTACGATTACGACGCGCGCACGGACGAGGACTTGAGCTTCAAGAAGGGGGAGCACCTGGAGATAATCAACGACACCCAGGGTGACTGGTGGCTGGCCAGGAGTAAAAGGACCAGACAGGAGGGCTACATCCCCAGCAATTACGTCGCCAAGCTGAAGTCGATCGAGGCGGAACCGTGAGTGGTTTTATCATTCTCAATCGTTCTAGGCGATATATCTCCATCTCCGTAACCGAAGCCACGATTCACGATAAAGTAATTTTATCGTGACACGGAATATTAACGATTTATTATAGCCGGCAGGCAGACTGGTGATCCCTAGTCCGCGAAATAATGTCGCGGAGGTTTGATTCGCGGCAAAGAATCTTTAGCCGTTGATAGGTGGAAGGAAGGGCGAATCTCTGTTGAAAGCTGATAACGCTAATTTGCATTTACAGATGGTATTTCAGGAAGATTAAGCGAATCGAGGCTGAGAAAAAATTGCTCCTGCCGGAAAACGATCACGGCGCGTTTCTGATAAGAGACTCCGAGAGCCGGCACAATGACTACTCCCTTTCAGGTAACGTCATAGAAACGATAATAGAAACTACCGGTCGTGCTCGTAATGCCGACAGTTGCGATAACAAATAAATGAATAATGATCCGGGCGGAGATCGCGCGGAGTAGCGTGCGATCTATGCGCGAGATTGCGAGACCGTTGGAGGCGCCAAAGTGGAGTGTATATATGTTCGATGATTGTTGTAGTGCGCGACGGCGATACGGTGAAGCATTACCGTATTCGTCAATTGGACGAGGGTGGCTTTTTCATCGCCAGGCGAACCACGTTCAGAAATCTGCAGGATCTTGTTGAGCACTACAGCAAAGACGCGGACGGCCTGTGCGTTAATCTGTGCAAGCCTTGTGTGCAGGTAAGCTCCACGAGTGACCGATACGATATTCAGCTTCTCGGTATAATAACAATGATACTTGATAGGTAGATGATAATCGTTGTACTACCACTCGCTGCTGCTAACGGTCGTAAGAAGCGCGGATTGATGAGAAATTGAGAATTGACGAGAGGGAGTTTAGACAGAGATTCGTCTAAATAAATAAAAACGTCGCACTTAACGCGCCGTCGTACGTCATAGTGGCAACAAAGTTTCATTTATCGCTGAGTTAGGCAGGTCTTTATCGATAATGAAACGATACGTGTACGGGGGATTCACGCGATAATATTACACATAATGAAAACGCATTTTACTTATCTCGTCGAATGAGACAGCTTTCAGCGGAAGTTTGTTGGTATTCAAATGCGGAGTTACATTAGACACATTAGACGAATCTCAATTGGAACGCGCGATGAAAAGGAGCGACAATAAATAATAGAAATTTCTTTAAAAATTACACACACATATACCCACACAACAAATTGTAGCGGAAGTCAATTGAGATTATATCGATAAATTAATAAATCGGCTTTTTATATATTTATTTTCTATCGATGTCGTATAACACTGTGTCTAAACTCCAACACTTTTGCTACTATGCGATCGATACGCTTCATTATTCGCCCTGATTATGACAATAATAACAATCTCGACCAACAGTACATCACACTGTTATATTATTATATAGAATATATTATTATTGTTAATATATTAACAAGATTAATATTTTTTTATTATTTCTTTTAGTTATTACCTCTGTTATTTCGTTATTGTAAGCGTTATTGTTACTGGTGCGTAATACCTTGGACCGTCGAGATATCGTTCTGGATACAGAACATTTAACAACATATCAATTACATCGATTACACCCGCAATTTTCTGATTCAGTTTGTTTTGTTCTTGGAAAGTCGCGAGTAGGGAGACCCGCGGGTAAATGAAACTTGACACAGCAAACGAGGTATATTTACGTCTACATTACATATTGAAAGAGAAAGAGATATCAGTTTTTTGGAAGCATTGATAAGCACTTATTGCGAAGTTCGATGTCTGAATAGATTGTGTTTGTTTGTCTGTTTCTTGCTTGCCCTACCTCCCGGTGGATTTTCTTGGTAAATTGAATGTCCTAATATACGCCATAAACACGTTCTTTCGATTCCTTTCTTTTTCTCGACGCAAAACGCTTTTACATTTTATTGTATCTGGCCTGTACATACAGCACAAGCCCGTTCTATATGGGATTATGTTTCAGAAGCAGTAGATTGTCATTCACTTAGAGATATCTCGTATAAAAAAAGCTCTGTATATTCGATGTAATTTTATATTTACAACAACTTATCTCATACATCAATTCATTTAGCATCGTAGACCTCGCGCGAGAGGTGTAACATATAGGTAAATATTAAGAATCGAGATTGGCAGCACACACAAAGGAAACGACATTTTTTTCACCGCGAAATACCGCTCTTCCTTGTGAATAACAATTTACGAATAACAATGTACGAACTCTTTTCATATACATATATCTATATGTATACGTATATGTAAGTTCATATCAGTATTGACGCGAAAGCGAGAATCAGCTCGAATGTATGTGTGCTCGAGATCTGTCTACATACAAGATGTCCCAAAAGCGTTCCTACATACATGTCTCATCCGTTATTCGAGAGGCGAACGAGCGTAAACGAGCGTATGTGCATGCTGTCCCGTTCAGATCGTACATGTACGCGTATACCGAGTATTTCTGAGACTCGCGGCATGTCTTTTTTCCTAGCTGCGACATAGTGCGACATATTTGAGACATTCTGCATATTGTATCGCTCATTATTTCATTTTCCTCTTCGTCTTTCTTCTCGTTTCTCTAAAATGCATATCTGTTGGAACGATCGCGCGATCATGTTTACCGTCCGGGATCGTTATTGGGGTTCTTACACGATTGCAGGACACGGAGAAAAGTAGGTTTGTATTCGCGAACAGGGAAGTTGAGCGCTAGCACTCTTTTTTTTACAGTGTGCATAGAATATTATCTTTTACGCTTAGCTATAGAATTTTTTCTCATAAAAGGAGAAGAAACGAAATATAGCTCGCCATTAATGCAGCCGATCAAACACGAACTCCTTCCCTGCACAAAATCAAACCTCGCGAGTCTGTCCCCTTACCGACGACGGCTGATTCCGGGTCTGACTTTGTTCAACAGGTTGAGAAACCCGTAACGGAGGGCCTTAGTCACCGTACGCGGGACCAATGGGAAATCGATCGTTCGTCACTGAAATTCTTGAGGAAATTGGGACAGGGCCAATTCGGCGAGGTATGGGAAGGCCTGTGGAACAACACTACGCCGGTGGCGATTAAGACGCTCAAGCCGGGCACCATGGACCCGAAGGACTTCCTCGCCGAGGCGCAAATCATGAAGAAACTCCGACACGCCAAGCTAATTCAATTGTACGCTGTGTGCACGATGGAGGAACCGATTTACATCATCACAGAATTGATGAGGAACGGCAGTTTACTGGAATATTTACAAGGTATGCAAGGTACGGTTTGATTCTAACTGGCCCTTTCATATCACATTGTGTGATATGAAAAAGAATTAAATTCACTCCTTAAATTTAAATAATCAAAGAATATTTTTAAAATAATTTTGTACAAAAATATTTGCCAGTGTTTTAAATTAAAGGGTTGACCGATATTTCTAATTATTATTTCTAATTTTTTTTTTCAATTTTATTGTCAACATTTTTTAACACTTTATTGTCTGGTAATGTTCTTGCTGAGAATCTAAAGACTTAGGAGTTCTACTCCAAAAAGTTACCATTTCTCTGCCGCTCAAAAGAACAAATATATTTTTTAATCGAATTGCATATCTGCAATCTAGTTGCATATTTTACTTGCTCATTAATTTTTCAAGGTGCCATCCCGAAATACTACTACAAAATCGATAAAGCTAGTATTTCTGCAGTCGTATCTTTTCGTTACCGATATCGTTGTAGCAATCATGTATGATCTTTTAGGAAAAGGTAGAGGCCTAAAATTGCAGCAACTGATCGACATGGCCGCGCAAATAGCCGCCGGTATGGCGTACTTAGAATCGCAGAATTACATTCATCGAGACTTGGCCGCCCGTAACGTTCTCGTAGCAGACGGAAATGTCGTTAAAATCGCAGACTTCGGCTTGGCTAGGCTTATCAAAGAGGACGAATACGAGGCTAGAATAGGGGCGCGTTTCCCTATCAAGTGGACCGCCCCCGAAGCTGCCAACTACAGCAAATTCAGTATTAAATCCGACGTATGGTCGTTTGGCATCCTTCTTACCGAATTGGTCACGTACGGCAGAATACCTTATCCAGGTAAGATTGTGAAAACAAAAATTATCTTGTACTGTTATTATATTCAACTTTTCAATTTTTAAATAAAGTCGCATAAACGTTTTTAACACAAGGTCTACGGATTAAGGTAAAATGTAAACGCATTCTTCTCCTCAGGTATGACGAACGCCGAGGTTCTTCATCAGGTGGAACATGGCTATAGAATGCCGTGTCCACCCGGCTGTCCCGACACGCTTTATAATATCATGCTGGAATGCTGGAACAAGGATCCTATGAAGAGACCAACTTTTGAGACACTTCAGTGGAAACTCGAGGACTTCTTCACTATGGAAGGTTCCGAGTACAAGGAAGCGTCTGCGTATTGAAAATAGAAGGTTTCGAACTCTTCTTCCACATTGCTCCATTAAGAGGTACGATAATTACCGTCAACGTCGATCGTTGCGGTCTTCTCCATTGATCTATTTGTGACGCTAGTTTTCGCGGTACTTCTAAAAGAGTGCCGTAATTTTTATACTCGAACGACCATGATCACTTTGCGAACGATCAGTAGATAATAGCATAGTTTTATTAAACGATCAAGTTTTCTTTTTTCCCCGTCTCTTTTTCTCTCTATTTTTCTTTTCTTTTTTTTTTACGTTCTCGTCATCGCACATTCTGTCTGCCATAAATCTCAAAGAATGATATTTGTACATTTTTATCTATATGACTTGACAAACGTACATTGGCATTTTGATAGCTTTACCAGAAGCGGCGAGGTTTTAGATATCGTTTTAGACTGCAGTAAGGATGTTGTACACGTAGACGTTAAATGGCCTTTGTAAAATCTATAAGTGTCAGTTAGTGTGAGGTAGACCTCGATCATCAGGGTGATAATTCCGGGTGATGATGATGGTAGTAGTAGCGATGTAATATATTCGTGTACAATATATAAGTTGTACTTCCTGTATTACAATTCCCGTATACATTATAATGGTGCGATAAAGAGTCGATTACTTGATAAAACCGAAACCCGACAACGTTAGAGACGAAACGACGGACCATAAATGCACAACTTTATCATTCCTTCTTTCTTCTCGCTCGGGCGTGACACGAATTAATTACGACGTACTCCCGCGAGGCGGATACACGAAAGTCGTCGACGAAACGATTTCGCGCGCGCGCGCCGTGTGCATGCATGTGCGAAGATCGGGGGATATATAACCGGTCCGTCCAAAACAACGCGGAAGACTGTGTCCTGTGACGACTGCGTCGAGCGACGTTATATCCTATTCGTCTATTTGTCAAGAAGCGCGGTAAATACTGACACAAACTGCCAGCTAACGTTTTCTAAGGTACACTTGTTACTTATAACGTGTAAGATTACTATTTGGAAGTATACGCGTGAGAGTATGCGTCTGTCGAATATCTATGCATGAGAAATGTACGAATTTGCTTTGGAGGCGAGAAATCAGTTTACGTATCTTTAAGTGCTCTGACAAGAGAAGACTCCCAAGTGTAAATCGCATAACAATGCCGAAAGTTTTAAATCTCTTTCTGCAAATTGTTATATACTTTAATATCTTTATCATGTTGAATTTAGCGTTATCCATCCGCCGCCACGTGTAGGCATCACAATTGTGCATTGCTATGTTACATTAGATTTGATTAAATTCTTGAACTTTAATTATGTGTGTATTTGTGTCTCAAATTCAATGTATTAGATCAGATGCGATCCATGTATAGAAATTTATTTATTATTTTATTATTATTTGTAAATTTTTATTACGAATTTTTCTTCTATGTTTCGATATACACTGTCAGTACAGAAAATCTGTATGACATGAACCATACATTTTCAGTGCATTTCGGAAGGTAGACTTTAAATTCATGGCCGTCATATTGATTCCACTCTTTTTAACGATATAATTCACAAATTTCGAAATTACTCAAAATGTTAATACAAACAGAAAAACTAAACAACATTTTGTTAGAAAAGCAAGACTGACAAAATAATACACGGCCAGTGATCCATAAAATTCGGGTATATTTGATATTTGTGTTTATATTGAAAATGGTGAATTTCACTTTTTGGTTATCCAAATAATGGGACAGCAATCACGTAACTTTTTCCCTAGGTTGGAAACCTGAAAAGTGAAACACGGGAATTCGTGATCATGTAACTTGACGAAACGTGGAAACGTGATCTCGTCAATAAAAAAAAAGTTTATGCGAAATAGATACAGCAAAAAGTAAAAAGTGAAAAGTTTCACGTAAAATTATGTGATCGATCCCCTAATCTGTATAGGTTTGGCATTATTATTTGATTTACACTTGGCAGCCTCCCCTTGTGAGAGGAGAATGTACATCACGAATTACGTCATCTTCGTTATTCATCATTCGGACATGTTCATGTTATCGAATTCGTCATTTTTATATATTTTTATATATCGTGTCTAATGTTTTATTATACTCATTTATCGCGACTTTTCACGTTTGTGAATGACTCAAACTTGAGAATAATTATTATTACGCGTAAAAAATAAAATAAGTCGATAATATTAGACATACTTTATAAATGTATGACTCCATAACGGTAAATGATGTAAAATTATATAGATATTTTAGCAATATTTTGAACTCGTTTAATACATATGCGCAAATATGTACGGAATGTGCCAAAACCATCGCCATTCCTTTTGTCTACTGATTCTCCTATGAATTTAGAATCGATTTTTCCACGATCGAAATAACACTGAAGGCTATCTTCCAAACAATTTGAGCAATCTTTTTACATTTAAGTGTTTTAATGATAAAACGACTCGGAATAATTTCGTTATTTTCATGTTGAAAGACTTCTTTGGAAAGATCGACTCTAATTTCGTCAGAAAATAAGCCCCGGGGATTTGATGCAAATCGTACAAAACATCTCGATATACATACATACGGGTGTATATATATATATATATATATATATATATATATATATATATATATATATATGCGTATGTGTGTACACACAATATCAACTCTAGCATCCATCTTCTGTTCTGAAATCAGAGCTGTGTTAATAGTACCAAATTAATCACAAATTTCAAAGAAATGCGTGCTTACGGACAGTATCATCGTCGGATAAATCTGCACGGTAAATCTTTGTAATACCGTTATTCCTTAGATTAACGACACATCGACCAACTTCCCGTAAGAAGTACTATTTCTTTCATTTAAGTCTTATCTTACGTTTTCCTGAAAAATTTTAATTTAGTAAACTAAAAACGTTATTTATAAAAGAAACTGTTAAAATGAGTAATTTCATATTTTAAAGCGGAGAAATTTATTAAATTGTATGCATGAAATCTGTTGAAGATTATAAGTTTTGACAACATTGCACTAAGAAATAAGATAAAAATATTATCAACTATATATAATAATAATAATGAAATGTAATGCAACGATTACAAGCACAAAAAGGATGAAAGTTTACTGGAACTACTGTTAATTTTTATCCAGACAAACTCTTTTTCTGTAATTAGAATGGAAAATGATTTCTCTCGAATAATTATATAATAGGAATCTATGGCGAGTGAAAATAAAAATACTTTAGATGTATAAGAAATAATTGATAAAATAAACGCAACAGTTTTGTTTATGAAAATGAGATGATTATTGATCTCCTTGCCGATTATATGTTTTCCTGATACTTTTTCCATTTTTCAGGGTTCAAATCTTCGGAAATTGAGATGATAGGAATTCTTGGAAATTTGGAAAAATTCTTGGAATTTTAGATAGCGCAACCTCCTTACTGATTATGTTCGCCTGATATTTTCATGAATTTAGATTCGCGTTTAAGTCCCTAAACTTGGAATTCTACGAATTGCAATTTTTTTAATTTTAGTTAATGCAACATGTGGGAATGGGTTTGGACGGGTATGATTATCCATAAGACAAGTATTTTGTATTATTAATTTTAACTTAATAAATTTTTTAAAAATTACGAAAAATATATATTTAAAATATCGTTCGTTTTATCGATGTTGATAATTACCGACAGATTAAAACATTTATGAAATCACAGTCGATCCTTTGAATTTTAGTGAGAGTGAATATTAGCTCTTGCCCAATTATATTTTATTGATATTTTAGATTTTTAAAAATATAAATTTTGAATCTTAAAATCACACTGTCGGTAAAGTTAATGCGACCGTCAGTATAGACATTTTTATTATCGATATCAAACGGAACTTTCCACCGATATTTTACAAACATACAAACATTCAAACTTTCAACAAAGTATTAGGAGAATATAATTAAGAGCTAATACCAGGGAGTAATATCATGCAACAGAATGCATCATGCAATAGAATATATCATGCAATAGAATATATATAAATCATGCGTAGGAAGTTGTATTATAAGACATGCATCGAAAGTAGTCTAAAGTATCTGTATCCGACGTTTCATGTTTTTGTTACAGCTGCGTAATCTGACGGTTTTTTCAAGCTGTTTTTGTAAGGGCTGCAATTTTTTTCCTTTCTTCCGCAGACATTCCCGCATTTTTCGACAGGCCGCGCACCTTGTAATTTGAGGGCCGACGAGGTGTGCATTTTTGCAGTGAATGTAGCCTGAACAATTTTTCGCTCTAACACATAAAAAATATGTCAGTTACTTCGTACCTTAATGTCATAACATCTAGGAATGGATTGGGCTTATGGAAATTCGGGAACTTCCCGGTGAGTCAGTGAGTAGAAGGGCCGATCACAACACAAATAAAATTCACGAATTCAAAAATTATTTGTCAATTTCGTGGGATAAATTTATAATTCCGATGGCAGGGGAAAAAATACATATAGAAACTCGACCAAACCACCAAAAGAACATTTTGTGTTATTTAAAGATTATAGAAAGGCGAGGCGAAGAACCTATTCTAACATTTTTTTTAAGACCGAACTACAATCCCAATCCACCCCTGACAACATCAGATGGAATGCAGCCAAAATGATTAATACTTACTGCTGTTTATTGCTTGCTCCTTGACATGGGAGGATCTGCGTAAGTTCTATCAGTACATGGGCGATGTCATTCGTACTCTCTATCCTCCTCTCCATGCCCATAACTCTTACTGGCCTTTCATTGATGAAAATCTAGATAGACATCTCTCAGTAAGCAATTTTAAACTGTTCGATCCTAATAAATATTACACACGTTAATACTTATGTAGCTGCTATTTACCTCCAGACTCAGATCTTGCTGAACTAAGACTCGCTTTGTGATTGAACGTAAGTCTCCTGCCCAGTAGGAAAAGATGCCAACCCCATTGACGGTGGACGAAGTCCAAAAAGGAGTAGGCAACGGAATGTGCTCGAAGTTATTATTATGTACGAGGTCATCTCGTGATTCTACACAGGCGCACAGGTCATTAGGCGATTCCGATTCCGTCGAACGGTTAATCACCAATGCTGGTTGTAGCGTAACATCTTTTTCGATCATTTCACAGTCCATTGCATCAACATCGTAATGTACAGTTGAAACTATGTCTAGTTTTTGCTTTTTTAAAGAGTTCGACGTTTCTCCCGATTCACACGATTGTGAAGATCCCCCTTCGAGGGAAACGCATCACTCGTGTTTTCCATACAATTAAGGGAAATCGAAGGGATAGCGCCAGGTTTCAGTGTTGCTTTTCCTTTCTGTATGCGACAAATCGACCCATCAGGCATTTTGTGTGTATATTCTCTTTCAATGTCATCGGGTTTGAAGTGTCTTTCGCAGACGAGATCTTTTCTCGTCATATACTTTTCTGCCGATGAAATAGCTAAGCGCCAATCGTTCAACACGTCTTCCTATAATAATTATAGGGCAATAAAAATTTTTGTTAAATACGATCTATAATAATACATGTAAAACATATATTATTTGATATTTAATATGCGTTTTACTTACGGTGCGAGCTCTGAATAGGCTTAGGTTTTTCATCCCTAATTTTTTGTACTTTGTTCTTTGCGAACGATAGCCAGTTTTACACCCCGGCACAAAGCAAGACATTTCAATACTTTTCACTTTCAAAAAATTATACAAATTATACGAATATTACGTAAATCTGGAAATCGGTCTTCTTATGGCTGATTCCAGAGAACGAGGAATGAGACGTAAATGTTTCGACGCACTAAAAAAATTTTTATATTATAAAAACATCTAAATATATATAATCATATACTAATATTATATAATATATTATATAAAATATGTCCATATATGTCCATACTATGTTTCTTTTTCTTTTGTATAATCTCTGTTCGTATGTACAAGACAAATAATAAGAAAAAGAATTAGAAAAAAAATTAAAGGATAATTTTTGGATTTTTTTTTCAAAAAAAATAAAGTCTGTGCAAATGTGAAAAATTTGCTCGTATATAATCATATATAATCATATTTTATATACATTATTACATGTATATATGATTATATATATAGGCAAAAAATGGACAATGCAAAAATTATCCTTTTAATTATTTTCTAATTCTTTTTCTTATTATTTTTCTTGTACATACAAACAGAGATTGTACAAAAGGAAAAAAAAATTTATATGAACATTTTATATAATTATATTACATTATATTATATAATTATATATATTTAGATATTGTTTTATATAAAAAATTTTTTACCGGGACGTGTCAGCACGTACTGTCGTCGCCAAGTTGACACTTGAACATTGAAACTTGAAACGGATCGTCACGTGACCCACCGATGATGGAACACAAGCGCTGCGTGTGGTAACATTTAACACTCAACTTTCGCCCAAAATCAGGCCAAGTTTTTGCGGGTAGCCAAGTATGGAGATCGGTCTCCTTATATCTTACTCCCTGGCTAATACAAACTGAAATTATTTCCAATTGGACACAATGCGTGTCTAAATATTGGACGCTCACACGTATAAACGAAGAGTAGGGTTTGCAAGTTCGACTCAGTTCGACTAGTGTCTTACATGACGATTCACTAGCCACACAAAATCACCAGGATCCGCAAGCGCGCGTCGGCGACAGGTGTCTCCTGCCATACAGGTGTTCTCTTCAGTCGGCCAGTGGTGGTCAGCGGCGCGCATTCGTGCGTGCGTGCGTGCATGCCTGCGTGCGTGCGTGCATGCGTGCGTGCATGCGTGCTCCGTTCCGTTCCGTTCCTTACCGCACTCCGCGGCACGTCGTGCGCGCGTGGAAGGACCGCTCGCCTCTCATCTTTTATCGCGGCGTGCGCGGGCGCGAGTTCCGTTCCGTTTTGTTTCGTTTCGTTTCCGCGGGCAAGACTTTTTCCTAATACGAGAAAGTGATATATCGCGGCCGAGATGCGAAGTAAACGCGGCGCGACGCCGTGTGTGTCGGAGCTCTGAATAATGACTCGGCCGAGGCGCAAAGTCATCGACTCGGGAATACCGAGAAGAGAGAGGAGGTGAAAGAAAGACAGAGAGAGAACGAGAGAGAGAGAGAGAGAGAGATCCCTCTTTTTCTCCCTCCTTGATATATCCACGCTGCTTTCGAATAAACGCTAAATTTTCACATGCCAACAGCGATCTACGCGCACATCCGATCGATGGAAGGACGGATTCGCGTTGCACTGGGATATTATGTTAATCGCCTTTTACGGTCAGAATGAGGGAGGAAGAGCTCGAGATATCACTCAAGGTAATCGCGGGGCTCCCGGTCTCCTCTTCCGTTCCCTCTAGTTTTGTTACTTTACTGCGATTTTTTTCACTTATTCTCTCGCTTCAATCTAGTTTTCTCCGAATTTCACGAGTGCGCGTTCGCGCTTCGTTTCGTTAAAATGCGATAGAGCGCGGCTGGCAAGAGGAACGAGTGCATATTTCTTTTTTTTCTTATTTGCGCCTCCGTCGCGATTTTCCGCCGGAAAGGAAAGCGGCTTCCTCGCATCCTCGTCGCGGCGCGATGCGTGTCCGTCGTTCGCTACGCGCCAAGTTACTATCTCCCGGTGAGGCCGCACCTCGACGATTTTTTTATTCACCGGATCTAAGGCATTCCTTTAATGCTCGCTCTCGACGCGACGCGCGACGAATCACTTCTCCCCGGAATAATTCTCTGCGGATGAACACTGAGTGTCTTTATTCTGGACTTATAACAATATCGCACCTCTTATATACAGGGATTCTTTCGACGAAACGATTTAGAAGCAATTTTTCAAAGACCGGACTCGCATACTGAAAATCTCGAAAAAGAAATCTCGGAAGAAATACACCTGTATTATTATATCTTTCGTTCTTAACTAAAAAGAAGAAATAGAGAATTAACGCTCGCTTTCTCCGCGATATTTATGTATCAATGGAACCGTTATCGATGCTTCATTCCTGGACAATAATAATAATAATCTTTATTAATGGGAAAAAATACCTTTTAGCATACAGTGAAAAAAAGAGGACATTATACGAATCTAATACAAAGAGCGTTTTATTATCACTCCGAGACTCTGTATTGAGTTATTAATTAATATTACGAGAGTAATCGAGTAAGATTTAGTTTGGAAGTTGATACAGAGCCGCTAAAGAAATCTACACTATTGGAATAATTATTCACAGAGTTCATCAACCTATTTATGCAAGAATTTGTCCTATATAATAAATATAAAGTACGGAGCTGTCCGATATGAAAGATGGAGTATTGACTTAAGTCTCTCTAGTTGGAATGTTAAAATTAATATTTCCTAATAAATCCGAACCATCAATAAAGTGGTTGAGAAGCTTAAAGATGAATGTAAGGTCAAAGATCAATCCCTTATTCTCTAAGGGTAATAAATTAATGCCCGTTTTCACCAATGTCGTTTAACTTGAACCTTAGTTCAATTCACTCTTTGTCTGTTTCTAAGGGAGACTGTTAGAAAGAGACAAAGAGTGAATTGAACTAAGGTTCAAGTTAAACGACGTTAGTGAAAAGGGGCATTAGTCTTTCTAATATGGCACAGTAGTCATGACAAGTGATTGACACGAGATTACTTATGCGGTAGGCAACCTATACGTAAGAATTTGGGCTGCACAGATTCAATTAAAATACGATGGTGATTATAATAAAAAGTACAAATTAAACGATGGAGCAGTACTCCAACTACGCGAACTAAAGTACAATATAATAATTTTAATGTGGTTATATTCTTAAGTCATTATTTAGCACAGTTATATTTATACGCAAATTAGCTTATTCGGCCGTTTATTCGCAACACTCACATATCAGCTCATTCGTCCGCACCGCAATATTTGTACGCTGCAAACTCTATTAAGGTAAACGTACCAGTGTCCGACCACATTGGAGAAAAATATTTACTATTTATTTGAACAATTAAAAATAAAAATAATAATTATTGTAAAAAACTTTAATATTTAACGATTAATTTGGAAAAAGCTTACTTTTATTTTTAATTGTCCAAATAAATAATAAATATTTTTCTCCAATGTGGTCGGACACTGGTACGTGTCCGGCCACTGGGACGTTTACCTTATGCGATCGCATTTTTTTTCGCTGATACGAAATTCATCGATGCCTAAGTTACCGAAGTTCTCGGCGAGCATCTCACCGAGAGTTCGCGATCTCGCCGAGAAGCGACTCGATAAATTTCGCAGGTGATTAACACACGCGAGGTAGAACCCGCCGGCGTGTTGTTAACCGGTTGGTCGGAGAGTTGAGCGGGAAATCACACACATATGCATATACTATATGTGTGATACATAAGTAGAGAATTAAATAACAGTTTTAGGCAATTTGGGAAGCAAATGAGCTTGAAATTTAAAATCCAGGCGACTTAGGAGAGCGGAGAAGAGGAGGATAAACTTTTGATTTACGAATCAGTCGTACGTGATATATTCACAGGGAAAAAAAATGCCGAAAATGAAGTTTCTGCGATGGAGTTGTCTTCAGGCTGTTTACGCGCTGCGACCAATCTCTCCAATCGCATCGCAGCCGCGCTAAAGTGGCAAATATAAAAAGAAGGGAAGCGCATGCGAGCTCGGTGCTGCTCCAGTGATCTCTGCTTATCTCCCGATTGCCGGTAACGGTACTTACTCGCGTTTTCATCGCGTACGCGCCTGTTGCCGGAGACCACGCTTTTTCTTGTTACTATTTATACAGCGTGTTTTCGAATTACCGTATATATATATATATATATATATATATATATATATATATATATATATATATATGATTCTTTTAATCGCATCTCTTCCGAATATACGATTTTCCTTGACCGAGATATCGTGGATGACCAGCGCAACTTTCTTACATCGCATATCTTTACGAGCGAGTTTCAAAGTTCCGTTAATAAGCCCACAAATAAATGGACAAATGTCACGCTATTGATTTATTCAATTTGTCGGACGGCATTTTCAATCGCTAATTACATGAGAAATCGCCGTCCATGTGATTCCGAAGCCGAGAGAGGCCCATGTGGTCCGCTCGCTCTCCCGGTACATTGGAAACCAGTCGAACGCGGAGAATATGATTTACCGCGGTTTACAGCTATATCAGGATGGATAAGTCGAGAATCGAGATAAGGCTGCACGTGCGGAACTCAAGAGAAACTCCAGCACAGATTAGACATCGGTTTCGATGTTTGAGTGCCTCAGCACTTTTCGTATGCGAACATTCCTGAGATTCCTTCCGTCGTAATGAGCTATACATGTCGCTTCGAATTATAAGGCTTGAGGCCTAAGGCCTAAGCTATACGGTAAAAGCAAGATTGCCTTCGGCGACCGGTTTTTTTTTATGGGCTTATATATTTTTATCGATGTAGCCCACTTCCTCATGCGACGCGCCATCGTATATATTTGGCAAAAATTGTTTGGGCCATGATCGATCGAACCTCGATCATTTGCTCGACGGTTATTAATTTAAAATAACCATTTAATTAATAGAATAATATATAACTACTGAATTATATTCTATTTTTTAATTAGATTGTTGATCTTTTGAATGAACAATAACATTAACATTTCTCGCTTAGGTGGTGATAGTGGGCAACGGCGCCGTGGGGAAGTCGTCGATGATTCAAAGGTTTTGCAAAGGTACTTATACGAGGGACTACAAGAAGACGATCGGCGTCGACTTCCTAGAGCGTGAGATCGAGTAAGTAATTGCTCGGTGGACGTGTCGAAGCGTTTCAATTCAAAATTAACTTGATCCGAGAGTGGATTAAATCTACAATCTATTTATTAATTTGAAATCTTTAAGACTTAGCGAAAGTGTATTGAAGAATATCGTAGACGTTAGAAGATAGAAATACATAATGTATCTGATACATTTAGAGCAAAAGGGGAATTTGTGAGTGCCTCACATATTTTTTTTAAGTAGTCGACGAATATGCTAATACAGAGAAATTAAATCGACTCGAATATTATGTCTACTGATCTGATTATTCGTTGCTGATCATCATACCGCTACGTACGCGTGTATAAGTTCGAGAGCGACGTGCCTGAGAAAAACCCGATTTTAATCGTGCCAGCGCGAGCTACCGTGGGATACTTCTCGTATCCCCCTCTCGACATCTGGCTATCGATGTAATGTCGGTCAACATAGGAAGGAATTTTGTCTCGCTGCATATATGCGATCCATCCTTCAATACCTATCTTGCGATTAGTCGCTCTTCGCGTGCCTAACAATCGTATAAATCGCAATAATAATTTGATCCCTAACTCTTAAAGACCATGTATGTACATATACATTCGCACAAATTAGAAATATAGATAATTAAAATTAATTGGGATCAGAATTATGAATAACAAATAAATATGTAGATAAATAAATATATATGTTTATGCTGACAGAGTCGACGGTGAGGACGTAAGATTGATGCTGTGGGATACTGCAGGACAGGAAGAATTTGATGCGATAACCGCGGCTTATTACCGCGGCGCCCATGCCTGTGTCCTCGCTTATTCGGCTACCGATAGAGATTCTTTCGATGCTATTCCCTCGTGGAAACTCAAGGTACAAATCTGTGAGTTAGTAATAGAGGAATGAGTTTTCATTCGGTTCCCCTAAAATTTAGTTCGCTTCAAACTTTCCATTGCTTACTAAAATTTTTATGTAAAATTATTTGACAACTTTGTTAAGGGTTTGACATTTTTAATAAAAAAAAATCCATTCCAAATGCAAAAACTCTATTATTAAAGACACATTCGGTTTTTTTTGGACACTGTATAATTTTTCTAAAATATTCTCTTATAGGTCGAGAACGAGTGTGGAGAAATACCCACAGTTCTGGTGCAAAATAAAATCGATCTCGTCGATCAGAGCGTGATCGACCCGTGAGTATACGCTAGATAGTTTTCATTAAGTTTCCTTAAAGTGAAACTCGTATTCGAAGCGCTCGACATTACAGGGACGAAGCCGAGAGGCTCAGCCGCGCCTTAGGCTGCAAACTCCTGCGGACGTCCGTGAAGGAGGATATCGGCGTAATGAGCGTCTTCCGACACTTGGCGTCCCGATGCCTGCACGAGATGCGTCGCTCCGACGATGACTATCAAGACGACTTGAGACTGTATTCCGCAGAGCCTAGATCTCCTTCCGTCATCAGTACGATTAGATTCAATAGTTCTGCAGAAGCTCGCAGTCTACAGTCTACAGTATAAATGACGTTGCATTTTTTTCTGGCTTGCAGGTGCGTTTAGTCCAGATGGGTCAATGTGCGGTCGTAACGCAGGCAACGGAACGATAATCCTTCGGCCCGGTGGCAAAACAAAGAGTCATAAGAAACGAAATTTCGTAAAAAACGCTTGTAGACTCTTGTAGCTGTATCTCGTGATGTATGTACGATAGCGTTACATCGCGCACCGAGTATCACACGAAGACGTCGAAAGTACGGGTGTCTTGTAAATATATATAGTTTATTCTCTGAAGGCGTAAACGCGGACGGTGATTTACAGTGTCCGGTAGTGCAAAGTCTATTGTATTCTAATTAACGGCCTACGACGGTTTCGTGTATAAAAACACATAGGACGCATAACATTTGAGAACTCGTCAATTTAAATGCAATAGGAATAATCACCATAATTATGCTCATAACGTTAACCAAATGGTTGTAGATTATAAGGTATGGAAGAAGATTAATCGTAAAGTATTAACTGCAACTACGCGTACTCGCAAGTGCGAATGGGAATAGCGATGTAATACGAATATGACGCGTAATTTGTGAATATCTCGCCATATTATCATATATATATTATGTGAATTATTAATATTAAATTGCATCGCATACAAGGACCAAAATTAAGAAATTAAGATTTTAATATCGATATGAATATAGCGTTAATTAAATGCCAACGACAATAATAGTAATATAATAATCGTTATTTACAGATTAGCGCGTCGATATTACTTAAGATTATTCAAATTCAATAATAATTCAAGACCTGCTCAACTTTATGCAAAATTGTCAAATTAACGAAATAAAAATGCATTCCAAACATCTATTGTAGTTCAAGGCTTTTATTTCTTTAAAGATGTTCTGGAGACATCCTTCGTCTCAACCAAAAGTATGAAGGAAATATTAAAAACACCGATATTAAAGGCCCGGAAATAGAAAAACTTAAGCAGTAAACAAATTAGTCAATCACAGTCAAGAACTTAACATATAACATAAGCGGTAGCGAATCCCAATTGCAATCTCTTGGTGTCATTTACTGTGTCATCTCCAAGATGTGCATCTTGTCGATGTAATCGAGCAATCCCTGCAGTCTCTTCTTGACTCGTTTTTGATCATCCAACGTGCATCCGAGAATGGCGGTCTCGAAGACTTTATCGGAATGTCCTATGCTATGGGAGGAGCATGCGTTCATGAATTCTGCGCATCGCTGCCGAGTGCTGTTTGGATCTTGTCGCAAGCCTATGACTAAGCTGTCGATCAGGCCATTAACCTAGATTCAACAATATTTGATTAGTCATTGGACTATGAAGTTATACCCTTACAGGATATTGTAATCGAGTCTCAAATACCTGATGTAACGCTTCCTCTTGAACATGATCCCGTTGGACTGTAACCAATACATCTACAGTGGAACACCGCATGGACAATCTATCCGCATACCTCAAGATATCGTCCCGATCAGCTGGATAAAGATATGACAAGTATTTTTAATGTTGTCTCAAAGAAAATTAACAGTATTCAATTTGGAACGTATATATGAAAGATTTTGTACTTAATAAATAACCCACATGACTTATCCCATTATTTTAAACATTTCTTCAGACTTGTTTTCTCCCAAAGTCAAAGGTGAATTATTAGATACAACACAGACAACATACATTTATGTTATATTTTCACAGATTAAAAAATACCTATCACTCAAGGAGCAAAATATCTCTCTTTCTCTTTCTCACTCTGTTCTTCTCTCAGCACCACTCAGTATTCTAATTTCGATTAGACCGAAATACTCTGAGTCTTCCTTTAATCGTGGCAACGTAAGTTAAGTCTACTCACGCTCCTCGAGGGCGAACAGCATGTCGTTATTCCTGAGGGTGTCCAAGGTCGTCAGCAGGCCATCCTTCTCCTCCATGAGCCTGGCGGCATCCTTTCGCAGTTGCTCTACGTGAGCCTCAATATGGTCCAGCAGGCCGACTAACCTGTCTTTCGGTTTCTGCTCGTTGCTCGGCTGTTCCGTACTTTCCATGCTGCGTCTCCACGTCTAGCATCGATTCCCCCGGCGAGACGAGACGGCCTAATCGGTACCCTCGGCGACGTCGATGCGGAACACGATCGCGTGCGCGCCTGTCCGAATCCCTGTCAGCTCACGCGGCTGCGTCGAGATTGCTCGAGATCCGTTACGTTTGACGATAAATGTTGCGTGTACGCTTTGCTTCAGCTGACCAGCTCCAATCGCGCCTGGCTCGACTCGATCAGACGCGAACGGACGCGTAAATAAGTACAACAGAAAGACCGGAAGCAAGATATATCGCGACTGCAAAGTTGCAGACGCGCGACGTCCGCGGCCGGCTGTTTCCTCTTGCACGGCGCGAGCCGATATTGGGCGATATGAACGAGATAACTGAGCAATCCATGAATATATATGTATTTATATAGATTCTAGATTACCTAGTCTAGATTGATCTAGATGTGTATATATAGATTAATATGTATATGTAATTTCAGTTCGGCTCGCGCCTCAAAATAGCTGCGTTCGTCTACTTTGACCTCTCTTTCCATTTTAAATCGTGAAAGAGGCTGTATTCATCTCCTTCTTTTTTCTTTCTCTCTTTCGGAACAGAGTTGATCCTTGGCTTCCAAGGATTCCTACTTTACCGACGAAACAGCTGATTTGTCCCGAAAATTATTATTTCAATTTTTCAAGAAGTTTGAGTGCAAATACGGTTTGATATCTTCATCAACATCTGTATAAATTATTCCCGTCGAAATTGTACCCCTAAAATTCTTCCTAAAATTATTACCTGGATTTTATTTCGAATTTAGTTGCTGATTTGACCAGCGTCCAAAACTAACCAAAGCCGACTGATCGCGACAATCGTGGATCGTGGGTGTTCGCATCATTCCCTTTCTTTCTACGTCAGCGTGCGCTTGGAGTGAGTATAACGTGCTCTTGCAGAATTTATTTTGTATCCGTATCGTTCGTTCGTCATCGTTTATCGTTTTGCAAAAATGTTGCTTCGCGCTCGCTCGAAAAAACACATTGTTTTACGTGTCCCGAATCGTTTTACATTTCGTTATAAGTTTCTCATCGAAATTTTACTCTGTTTCAGGTCGATCTAATTGTCCTAACTGATCACAAAAAATGGTGAGTCCGTTGTTTAACTTTTTTCAACTTTGCTACATTTTATGCATTTTTGGATATGAACAAAAACATGTGCTTCATTTCGCTGGGTTGGTGTCAAGATAACATATCTGTGACAACGTAACCTCAAAATTTAGTTTTGGCCAAATCGGTAGGTGCGTAAATGATATTTTGTTTTATATTTCCAGCCGCGAGAAATCAAAGAAATCAAGGACTTTCTGCTGAAAGCCAGGAGGAAGGACGCAAAGTGTAAAATATCTTTAATTCAAACGTATCATCCCTGTGAGTCTAGTTTTGTGCACGTATAATTTCCCTGGTTTTTTTCAGCTGTGAAAATCAAGAAGAACGCTGACAATGTTAAGTTCAAGGTTCGCTGCTCCCGATTTCTGTATACCCTCGTAATCACAGATAAGGAAAAGGCTGAGAAGCTCAAGCAATCCTTACCACCAGGTATAACAAACTCCACTGGCGATTACATTTTATAGTTTGTATTAACGATATGGCAGTATTTTCTAAGGGCCTCCGTACAACAAAAAATATAAGGAACAACGAACAGACATTAGCGATCAGAATTAAAGGCCCTTGCCGTGCACAATGCGAGGCAACAGGCAATAGGAACAGAAAATTACCAAAAATTTGTTAATTACAACCTAACCAATTTGAATGCTATGGTTGGTTGGAAACAGGCAATAGGCACAGAATTTTCAACGTGATGGAAACTGTGTCTTGCCTGTGCCACTTTTTATTCTGCATTTATACACGATTTATTTTTATTCCCTGTTCCTATTGCCCGTTGCCTGGCATTGTGCAAGGACCATGAGGAATCAGAAATAAAGCTGGTGTAGCATTGATACACGGCTTTCGATAGGTTAAAAATCTATTGCCTGTGTTTTTCATTGCATCTGGTTTTATTCCTGATTCTTTGGTTCTAATCGCTCTAATATCTGTTCCTTATATTTTTCATTGTGCGGGGGCCATAACACTTATAATTGTAATATATATTGCACTTTTTAAAAATTTTTAAGACGAGTATAATATGATTGAAATATTTTTTTTAGGTTTGCAAGTAAAGGAGGTAAAGAGGAGTGAACGTGTGTAAAATGATTAAATAAATTATCTTCTTAAACACGAGTGTTTTTTTCTTTTAATTTCCTTATGCTAAAGTTATAATGAGAACTTTTATACTGTGTTTCGACAAAATTAGTAACTTATTTGTAACTTTTTTTCATTGGGACGTATATATGTGCCGATAGCTTCTATCTTTTTAAAAAAATTTGCCCGAGGTGTTACGATTGCACCTTACATCGTAAAATTAATATTGCATAGTAGTTAAAAATAATGGATGAAAAACGATTTCAAATGTAAAATATTTTTGTTGATTTTAAATTTGTGAATACATGTAACCATAATGTAGAATAATAAATGCGTCATTACTCGAACGTAACTTATATATTCTGTGCACATCTTTCAAGACGCATACGTCACGCGGGAGAAAGTAATACTTTCCCTTTCCTACACTTCACACAATTTTAATAAATTTTAATTATTCTTTTGTCTTTCGTTCAGTTCGACTCTCGTAGCCAGTTATGACGTCAAAAGCGAGAAATCCACCATATAAATCTTTCCCTTTGTGTTACACATTCAAGTAAACCACTACGTCACAAATCGCGTTTGTTAATATAAATATCCTGAAAACTCTAGTCTTTTTGCATTAATAAATACACTTGCATGTGTATGTATGTGTGTGTGTATATATATATATATATATATATAATGCTGATCACGCATCTTATTCACACGGACTCTTCACTTCCTCGAGGAGAGGATGTGCATACGCTGTATGCTTCTAATATCATAATAGCAAATTATTCTCATGTTTTGATATATTTTTTTTCCTCTCAAATTATCTTTCACTCTTTTTTAAACTACAGACTATATATATGTGAATGTATGTATATGTATATATATGTATATATATATATATATATATATATATATATATATATATATATATATATTATTATTCTTTAAAAATAAAGATGTGTTGAGACTGCGATGTTCTTCAGTCATCACATTCATGATAAGTTGCCCTGCAAAAGAATATACATTTTTGTTGTTAATACAATGTAATTAAAATACACGATTGTAGACACGGTAGTCGATTGGGAGTGATGAAGTACCTTTGCTTGTCTCTGTTACGTTTTGATAATCTTCTTCCGGAGTCGCGTGTCGACAACGTGTATCGTTTAGTGTGTGCCGGATTAGTTCTGAGTTCTCGCATTTCGGAGGTCTTTGCTTTTTCTACCTTCTGCATAAACCTGGCGATGAGTTCTGGGCAATTCAGATTCTTTTCTGGTTCCCACGTGTCGTCGGCTGTACTGAATCCTTTCCATCTAATTAAGAATTCCTTTGTGCCATTTTTCTTAAAACGTACCTCAATTATCTTCTCGACCTCAAATTCCTTCGAGGTCTCTTTATCGTCTTTGTTATTTTGCTCGTCTAGAAAAATGATACAAATGCATGAGATTATTTCTACAATAAATAAATGTTTTACGATAAAATGATTATAAACGACGATGTAACGTACCATTATCTGTTTGTTTCTTGGGAGTACTTTTAGACTTTTTAGATTTATCTGTTTTGGCCGATACTGTTTTCGCCGACCTCATTTCTCTTTCCTTATCTTTTTCTTCCATTAAAAAGTCTTCTATCAACGTAGGACAATTCAAATCCTTCTCATTTTCCCAAGTGTCTGCGGATTCTCCATATCCTTTCCACCTTACCAAAAATTGTCGACGGCCTTTAATGGTACGAATATTGATGAGTCTTTCAACCTAAAAGAAAAAAAATCTATATATATTCTTAACATTTTTAACACGTGAGAAAAAAAGTATTTGAGGTTTTTGATATGTTAAAAATATTTTTTATAGTCAGCCTATTACAGAAATGCCTCAAAATTCACGGACATTCAAAATAAAATAGTAAGAAATTTTTCAAAAACTTGTGTAATAAATTTTTATTCTTGAACTTTTTAAACCTTTTTATTTCAAGCACTAATTTTTTAAATCACCCAATTTTTGGACATTCTGTTTCATTGTAGTGTTTCTTTATCCCTGTTGCTAACTTCACGTATCTCGCGCGCTCCTCACCGCGCGGTAACATTCATTGGATGGAAAAAGGAGGGAGGGGACATGCGCCTGACCAATGATCGTCGTGCGAAGCTAACGTCGACGTCGTCGATGCAACAACCTAATCAACGTCCCGAAAGTCAGCTACGCGAGAAAAGCAAAATGCTTTTTAGACGTGAGAAAGAGGAAAATTTTGATTTCTCCGCGATATATGATCTTCAACCGATCGGTCGGTCGCTCGCTCGCGTTGCTAATCCAAATTCCGTAGCGTAACCGGCGATCGGAGACGCGCGGATAATGGAGGGAAACTGTAAGATAAACACCGCCATACCTCATACTCGTCCTCAGGCCCAGACTTGTCGCGGGCGGAGGTAGACGCTCGTGGATCCTCCTTCTTTCGGCGCTTATTCGGAGACTGTTTCTTCTCGCCGTTTTCCCGCTCTTCCGGCTCCACCGACGCGGCGTCGGCGGCATCCGCCGTGTCGGCGTCGTCGTCCGCCTGCGCCACCGGCTTCTGCAGCGATGCACCGCGCGACGAGCGTCTCTTCGTGGCGGACTTTTGTGCGTTGTTGTTGTTCCTACCGGTCTGCGTCTCGCCGTTGTCGCTGGACGCGCGTGCGCCGACATTTTCCTCCGCCTCGCTGTCGCTCGCCGTTTCCGACTTTCTACGCTTGTTCTTCATGCCGAGCCGACGCATAATACCTCCACGGTACACTTTGGCGCGCAGCCCGACTTCGGCTTCTACGATTCCCTCGACGACGATCTCCTACCGCGACCGCCGACAGCACCACTCGGACCTCTCGCTCCTCCTCCTTATTCTTCTTCCACTTCTCCCCCCCTCCTTCTCTTCAGCCCCTTTGCGCTCTTCCTCGGTTTCTCCCGCTTCGCCGGCCCTCACCTCGCTCGCTCGCTCGCGAGAGTAATACGCCGACGAATCCCTTCCCGCTGTGTTCTCGAGCTGCTGCAAGCAAGTTACGCTCGTATTCGGTAACAGTGCGCGCGCATTCTAGCTTCGTACACCGGTACACCCTCCACCGCACACGAGTACACGCACGTCCGCGTATGTTGCCACGCAGAGTCGGCAGAGTATGGCGGTACAGTCATTTACGAAACGGAGAGAACGCTCTTCGGGCGGGACTTTCGTGCGCATGAGTCAATACGTCATCGATCATGTGATCGACTGCGACAGGCCCGTGCCAAGACGCTTCGTGGATGAGAACCGTTCTTGGGGGCCCTCAACATTTTTATTAAATTTGCGTTAATATGTCGCATATGTTAAGCATATAGCATAAATATCATCTGCATACGTAAAGGAATTTATTTATTAATGTAGAGGTTATATCTAGTTAATTTCCTTTTATGTGATCATATAGCAAATAATTTTTGCCTTGTCTTCCTTTGGAAAATAATACCAAGAAATAGATTTTTATTACGAGAAATATTTAGCGACATTTTGTTCGATAATTGTACATGTATTATCATTTCTCTTTAGTGGTAGCATATCACTGTATTACTTCTTATTTCAAAATGTCTTATGCTGGGTCTACAATGCGAGTCGCAAAGTCGTGAGTCGCAAGAATGTCTTATGCTGGGTGACCAATCACAGTCAATTATTCTCCTCAAATTCGACTGTGATTGGTTAATTCTTGCGACTCACGACTTTGCGACTCGCATTGTAGACCCAGCATTACAAACGTTTAGTCCCGGTCTACAATAGGTGTTTTAAGCCCTAAGCCTTAAGAAATTGTTCAATCACAGTTGAACTTGAGGAGAATAATTGACTGTGATTGGTCAATTTCTTAGGGCTTAGGGCTTAAAACACCTATTGTAGACTGGGACTTATGAAACGTTACATTACATTTAAGTTACATACGTTAAAATAACGTATATGATATGAAAGTAACATGCCTGGGTAGAAAGTAAAGCCCCTTGCACAATGCCAGGCAACAGGCAATAGGAACAGGAAATAACCAAAAAATCGTTAATTACAACCTAAAAAATTCGAATGTTATGATTGGTTGGCAACAGGCAATAGGCACAGAATTTCCAACGTGACGGAAACTCTGTGTCTATTGCCTGTGTCACTGTTTATTCTGCATTTATACATGATTTCTGATTTCTATTCCCTGTTCCTATTGCTTGTTGCCTGGCATTGTGCAAGGGGCTTAACACGCGAGGGAGTCTGCGACACCTTTTATCATAGCAAATACATACGCGATTGAAACGATTACATATATGCGAGATTCGTCTCTGCATTCATAGCACTCGGTGCAACTCAAAAATGCAATGCACAAGTTAAATTTGAGTCAAACCTAAAAAAAAAATTGAAAATCGATTTCCAATATGAAAATAAATTGGATACCTAATTTCGTAGAGACAGATTCTTTTCAATCTACTTAAATTCCCCCTTTTTTTCGTGAATATTATATTTCTTCGTGTATATTCTCGAGAATGTTGTATTTCTTTGAGATAGATTTACCGATGAGGCCATCGATTGTGCAGCAATACTGACGATCCAAGTACACATAACATAAACTCATGACTCATAAAATAAACTCATGATGACGTCACTATGACTTTATTCATCACTTAAAAGTTGCCTGGATATGTTCAGGTAACTTAATTAATTTAAGTGATGAATAAAGTCATAATGACGTTATCATGATATTATCATGAGTTTTATGCTCTTTCGGGGGGTATTAAACATGATTTGACAGCGAGCCAATTGTACTTAATCCAATTTTGATGTCGGCAACATTTCTCTCCCGATATTTATCTGTTCTATCTGTCGGCGAGTAACCCTCCATTTTCTTTTACGTTGCCGAAACTGCCAGAAGCTGTATCGTTTGGCTTGACTTCCGGTCAACTTCCCCTTACCCCCGTGACGAGCAGGCCCCATATTTACCGTACATTTCACTTACACTCCCTGCACCTTGTTTCTTCTTCCTACGAAGCTCGTATGAGTGCTTGCTTCGTTTCTAACGCAAAAAGTGCAGGAAAGTGCAGCTAAAACAAAGCCCGTTTACGACGTATATGCGTCGCCGAAATTTGTCGAGAGGATCGACCGACTTTTTTGACCGAATTGATGAAACCGCGAAATGAATGATGAACTGCTGACAATTATCGTCAACGGGAAATGAAAATTCGCATGGGACGCGACCGATCTTACGCTATATTTCTACTATACCTTTAAGGATGACGTCTTCTACTGCTGCCGGCCTTTGCGTGAGACGGCCATGTTGATCATGGATATTACCGGAAGACAACGGTGCAGTCTGTGCAGTTTGAATTTGTCATCGAATCGATATATTAAATGGCGTTATACGAATTTTAGTGAAATCGCGATACCGTGAAGAAACACTATGCCCCCCCTCTTGAAATTCTTCCTTTAATAATTAATCGTCGTTTGTGTTTCTGTATGTAATGTATATGTAAATATATAAGATTTAAAAAATAAAAACAATAATTAAAAGCGATTTATTTATTTTGAAGTAAACGTCACGTCACTTCAATCAAAAAATCGAGTACAAGTCCAGCAAACACCAAGTAACATGCATGTTAATTCTAACTTACACGCAAGTTAGAATTAACAACTTACATGCGTATATTATTATAATATATTTACATTGTTGAGTAGGAAATTCTAACTTGCAAGTTGTATGTTACTTAGTATTTACTGGGAGCAGTCTGTCTTGGCGAAAAAAATTTCTCATATTTTCTCAGAAATTTTGTGAGAATTTTGAGACTTGTAAAAAATTCTGAAAAAATATATAAAATTTCTCGAATACTTTCAGAAATAGTTAGATGAGGATTTTTTGGAATATTTTAGTATCCATATGAAAATTTCTGACAAATTGCATACATTTTTTCATATTTATTCAGATTTCTACCTAAGATATGTTGGCTGAAAAAATCTGAAATATTTTATTCTTATTTTGTTTGAACTTTTCTGAAAAATGTTCCAATTTATATAAATAAATTTTAAAAATTCTGAGTATTCTGAGAAAGTCTGAAGATTTTTATAGAAATTCGGATTAATAATATGAAATAATATGAATTCTGAGACATTTTTTCATCAGGGTGACCAAAGAAATGTCTTGAATGAAAGAAATATCTTAATGTTTAAAAAATTGAAAATCTATATTTTACGTTACATACACTATAGATCTTTAGTACTGACAATGAATATGTAGCCAGTATCTATAATGTATGTGACGTAAAATATAGATTTTCAGTACTGACAGCATGAATATCAGAACGCAGCAAATGTCAATTTCTTCGAGACACGCGTTGGATCGATCGCATTCGATCCTTCAATTGATGTTAGCGATTTAACAAAATTATGACAATATCAAAGAAATATTAGTAAAGCTCAAAAATGTTATTAAAGATCTGTCAGAACGAAGATTTGTATTTGCCTACGATCGACGAGACTTGGCGAGGAACGAATACATCAATTTCGCTTGCCTCGCCTTTTTTCGTTGTCCTGACAACGTTGCGATCGAATCGTTTATCCACGCGCGCCGTAGAATAATATATCTCGCTTCCTCTGGCTTCCTCTCCCCTTATCCATTCTCTCGGCCTCATTTCCTTTTCTTCTTTGTTAAACGAATTCCCTCGTCAGCATGGCCAAATTCATTAGTACTTACGAGAAGCCTTTGCCTCATATCGGTCTGTCGGACTGGTACACCAAACAATGGGAGCTTCGACAAAGCGCGGATATCAGAAGATCCGAGGCCTGCCGGCTACGCAATTCGAGCAAGACCACTCGTTCCGAGGGGAACGTGAGAACGAAATGGGACACCTACATAAACGATGCTCGAATAGCGGACAGGTGATCGCGAGTCACTCAACGTTATTATACAAATGTTACAATTAATTCGATTCGGTTCTTTGTCCCCTTGCATAATGTAACACATTTTTTTTCTTATTCAAGGTTTTTTTTATTGCAGTTTTAAATACATCGTATCCTTTTCCTCAATTCTACAAAAATCTATTCAATATAGTCTTCAATTTAATTATATGACCTTACGTCATCTAGATGTGAGAGACTGTGTGATCTCGTGGTACCACTCTAAGTGAAGAGAATGACAGTCTACTCTACAACCCAAATCTTGCACCTTTTGACTTTTATCTCTTTGGTCCTCTGAAAGATGCAATCACCGAGAACAGATATGGTAATTCTCTGACAAGGAAGTCATAGCCAAAGTAAGAAAGTGGCAGACCAGCAGAGTGGTAGCACAGGCTCTCACATCTAGGTAACGTTGAAAAATAGGTTTTGTAGCCAATAATGAGGAAAAAGTATTTAAAACTGCAAATAAAACAAACCTTGAATGAGTTGCATTACATATTGAACGCCCCTCGTAGAACTAGTAGAAATGACCAAGTTACAATTGACTTCATTCAATTTTTACATACATTTCCGACGATGAGATTTTGTTTCGCCAGAGTGTTGGAGCTATCGAGATGGAAGGACGTACTCGAGGACCTGCTGCAAAAATTAATAACCGAGATACGCTTATTAAACGACGAGAAAAGCAACACGGAGAAGGAAATTGAAAACATAACTCAGCCTCTACGTATCGTCAGCGAGTGCATCTCGATGAGGGACTGTCGTAGAGAAGCCGAGCTCACGTACGACGAGGCTGATATCGAGCTGAAGAAGGAGCTCCGCATGATCGCGAATATTCACGAAGCATTGACCAAAAGGTGATCAAGCCGTTGACACGTAATAGAAAAATAATTAATTACCTCTTTTTCTATTTAATTCCTTTTCATCTCGCAGAGTACAGGCCACGTGGGAAAAGCTAAATCGGTTGGAGGCCTTCAAATTTAAGCTGAACTTGGACATAGAGGATAAAATTGAAACTATTAGAATAGACAGGGAGAATCTCGAATTGGATCATGCTTGTGCGAATTTAAGTTACAAGCCTAAAACGTTGGCTATTGATAAAACAAGGTAAAGTATTATTTCCATATCACCAATCATTTATACCATCTATTCGTAACTTGGTCCTTTCCACCTTAACAGTTCAATCACGTACGAGGTTTGGCTGGACCGATGCGGTTGTTCCAAGTCGTCCGCCGACGATGAATTGAGTGAATGTTACACTTTCCGTGAAACTACCCGTGTAATGAGGGAACATGCATGGAACGATATTAGAGCTCAACAAGACTCGACGGATTACACTTTGAGGAAGAGAATTTATCAAACGCAAAAGGCCAGAAACGAACTGGAATGGCAGAAGCTCAAGGTGTGCAGACTAATAGCCGTATTCATAGTCCTTCCTTGAGAATAAGGATTCCTTGTTCCTCATTCTATATTTCATAAATCTTAAGGTTCCTTGATCGGTCAAGGAAGGTTTATGAAATGTAGAATAAGAAACAAAAAATCCTTATTCTCAAGGACGGACTATGAACACGGCTACAAGACTACATCAAACAATTAATTCAACGATTTGACAAATATCAATTATATGAAGAGGAAAAACGATCAATGTCCATCTGAAGTAATTTTGAGAAAAGTACAATTTTAAGTTTTAAGACATTAGATATCCTAGGAAGCTATTGAAAAAGTATAAAGTGAATATCGAAATGCAGCCTTAGTGTTGATTTAGTGTTTACATTGTATGGACTTTGATAATTCTTCTCCACAAATGCATAGGTTATGATCGTTTTTCCTCAGCACGATACATCTTTCGGTCTTATCTCCATTTGTAACTGTTTTTGATCAAAACAAGTAAGAATTATGAAAGTTCTTTGAAAATGCCATAAGATAGCATGATCAGATTAATTTTGATAAAAAGTGGACTTTGATCGTTTTTTCTCTGTACTCTTCATATGGTAAGAAAGAGAATTCGTTCTCATCTGCATTTTTCAATACAAATAGATACAGAAGGAAATGGAAATGTTGGGAAATGAAATAAACCAGTTGGAAGGAACGCTGATGAGTAAAATAGGCCCGGTGAAATGCGTCGAAACGCGATTAGAGAATCGCGTTCATCGGCCTGGCCTGGAACTCTGTAACGACGAAGTTGAATCAGGCTTGAAGAACGAAGCGCTGCAATTAAAACAGACCGAGGAGGATCTAATTAAGATGATCGCGCATGCAAAGTACGTATTTTGCATTTGATACTGTCAACTAACAGACAATCATCTATCATTCCTTTTTCTTTTTAAATGCTTTAAGTTTAATTAATACTCTAGAGGAAGCTACAACAGTCTGGAATCTCTGCTCATACGTATCGACAAGAATTTGGAAGACAAACAGCACTCTCTGAACACCGACGTTATCTGCCTGGACATGAGAGCGCAGCTGAAGACAGGAGACAGATCGCGTTTACCTAATGAGACGGACCGTAATATCATATTGACACGCATGGAGAAAGAGATTCCATTGGAATCTTAATTCAACTGTTTCATGGATTTTTAAGGCTGCAGTCCACTTGACGCTACAAATACTTTGAAGCGTTCTTCTTCTCCTTTTTTCTTCATTGAAAGAAAAGAGAAGAGGAATGCTTCGAAGCATTTGTAGCATCAAGTGGACCGCAGTCTAAAACGTGACTTTGAAGCTACTGCTCTTATATTATCTAAAAAAGAACTTATCAGCTCTCCATCTTCATATCGTTATTTGTATCGTGTGAAAAATCAAGAACGTAATAATTTGATGAATGTCATTCGTAAACATAATTTAATCTAACCTACATGCACGTCATGGAGCCTCACCGAATTTTATTTTCCATTTTCTTATATCTCGGGAATTCATTTTTTATATCTTGCGTGTCTCTCAAGGATCCCGACAATTTCTGGAAAGAAGTTATTTATATTATTTAGAAGGATTAACTCGATGATGTATTTACACGAAATCACCCTGTGATGAGGCACGATAAAATCGATCGAACTGTATTACCAACGATCGTTGCCATTCGTTGGTAACACATTGTAGAGTAGAGTTCCATGTTTTCGACGCCAGCTGTCGCGACAGGGCAAAGTGGATGATGCTGCCCTCCGTGGAGCAATGAGGTATCTAAATGGGCGAGAAGTAGGAAAGGTGATCACGAGACTCACGAGAGGGCGCCAATAATATCAAAATTCGCGGCTTGCTTTACAGAGAGATATACCATTTCGCATATATTTAAATTACACAACACACAAATTACAGCGTAAACATTATAGACAGACCGTAAGAAGTAGGAGACCGAGAGTAGGAGGTGCAAATTTTATCGGCGCGTTTCGGGGCGCGCTCGCGTCGACTCTATATTGCTGCGTATTTGCAAATGAGGTATATTTCACATTTATATATAAGAGTAAAGTCGATCCAAACAGGCGGGACAAGCGGGACTATCAACGTGGGGAAGACGAAGAGGAACGAGACGAAAACGAGAGGAAGGAGGACGGGAGATACGGGTGATGAGATGATCGAAAGAGGATCCCCGCGACATGCGTACTCCGCTCACTATTCGCGAGCGGAGTACGAGCAAGAGAGGAGAGAGGGGGGAGGGAAGAGGAATACTAAACGACGACGACGATTTGAAGGAGTCAATTTGGAAGAATGCGGTGAATGAGATAGGCAGGCGGACAGACAGAGATATAAATAGACACGTTACTTCGTTTTCCGTCTAACGTTCGTAACTACGTGTATAACTACATAACGATCCGATCGATCGGTTATTACAACGATCGCGCGTTGTATACAAAGCGGCGACTACGGACAGAATTTTTGGCCTCCTGCGCGCGCTCCCGAGACATGGGACATGCCCGGTATCGGAACGTAACGGAACGTCCAGATACGCGAAATCGCTTTTCGCCGCGCGCCAGGGACGGATGGTAACTTTTCGAGACCTGAAGCCTGTTCAAACAACGCGTTAAAAAGAAGATACATTTTCGTCCCTACAATTTAAAAAAATTGATTAATATTTCTATCGGAAGAAAATTATATCGGTGTCTTTGGCAGTGTTTAGATTGGATCTTTGAGTTCTTTCGGCTCTTAATGAGGACACTGCCAAGCGAGAAGCTAATGTTAAACATTGTAATTGAAAACATGTAATTGAAAGAGAATGTTATTATTCAAAGATTATTTCGTGAGATCTCCGAGCGCGATTTTTCAAGAAATCGAGACTTAAGATAGTTGTCTCTGTCTAGCGCGAATCGCAATTAACAAGAAAAATTTGAAAATTCAACTGTACGTTAATAAATCTACACATTTGTACAATTTAAAAGTAATTGACCGTCCCGACTGTGAGATAACTGCTATCAAAAATTGCACTTTTCCATGCATTGCACAGCAATGCGTACGAAAATCTCGTATTTTAAATTTTAATAATTAGAACAAACAATAAGAAAGTGATGAAAAACGAATATATAGTAGAAGAAAAAATAATAGTAAAAAAACTGAAATTATTGACCGTTTAATTATAGAAATACAATAATAGACCTTGATTTTCGATTATTTGACGTTAAGGAGCGACTGATCGCTGAGAACGCTACACATACACGGCACGCACTTGTGTGCGTGTAGAATCATCTAAAAGTTTTCAGCCTGTAACTGTAGGTAGTCGAATGTTTTTGCGTTGACTTAGAGTAAAAAATTTTGGATCGTACCGTCGCGAGACAACCACCTTAAATCCTTAAAAAACTTTACCATCTCTCACACGAATCCGTCCCTGACTATCGCTATGAATTTCGTCTCTTGCGTTTTCGCGCAAAGCGCACGATTTAAACGCGAAAGGTGTATACGCCTTTCGCGCGAAGCACGGTGAACGACGAGCGATGGATCGGATCGAATCGATCGGAGCACGCGTGAGAACGAATTATTCCCGGCCCATCGCTTCGCGTAATATACAGATAATATTACACTAGCTACATGGCTATATCAAATGCGTATCTTTTGCTTTTTCTTCTGTCCTTTTTTTTTACACGTATACACAAGCGCATACATAGACTACCGCGTGTGTAGAATACGCATATAAATACATACTCGCATATAGCACACGGATGCAACATTCGCCCACACACATACATACACGTGCACGCGCACATCGATCGCCATAAGACACCTTATCTCTTCAAGACTACGCGAATTTGTACATAAGGCATCACGATATCGTGCCGCTTTCTCACACACAAACGTGATAACGACGAAGCGTGATACTCGCTCTTCTATCTATCTGTTTCCGCTATCGAGGTGGTTCGGTAAATATCGGGGCGAATTTCGCGTTAGCGAACGACTATCGAAATGACGCCAGGATGATGCGCGCGCGGCGCGAGACGCGGATTTAAGCTTCTTCGGCTTAAGCTCGACCGTAGCGGACGATCGTTTACACGCCAAACAGGATATCTCGAGTCGCAGCCAGCCTCGGAGATAGCGATAATTTCGAGATAGCGTTTGCTTTAATCTGGCAAATCATTTCGCGCGGGACTCGACAGCGTCGCGAGATGACTGCTCGTATACAGCTTTGAAAAATATACGAATGGCGATATCGGAACTTCCGATTGTGCTCGAAGTCGAAGCTTTTTGTAAATAAGAATATGTAAGAAAGGATTATAGGGGAACACGTGCATGGGAATGAAAAAATTCTTATCATCTCCGCGAATGCAAATATTTCGATAAAATCTTAGTATCAGAATAGGGGGCAGATTCGAGGTAAAACGTTTCGAAGCGAATGTAATTATTGATATAGAACCTGCTATTTAAGACGGACGTTTTCGCTTTCTAAGAGCACTAAGGCTTCACTTATCTTCGCATGAGTCGACGGCTCGGGTACATCCCGGCCTCGGTGCGAAGTTACGCTATAGTTACCGAGGAACGGGGATTGTAATATCCACTCGGACTTGTCCGTGAGTGAGTATACAGCGCTATGACGAAATATTTCCTCGCGATCGCCACCCACACCGAGGATGTATTTCGTCACGACTGCTTAACCGAACGGTAGTGAGCGTAACCGAGGCGATCGGCTCGAGACGGCTCGCTTCGAACGCTCGATCGATGCTCCGCTGATATGTATATATTGCGAATCGGGCCAAAGCCCGACTCCGAAACTATAGCGAGATGGTATTGAGAACGATGCAGCGAATTCGATTGCATCGACGATTGCGTAATCGTATAACGTACGTCGAAGGTGCTTTCGTTTGCGAATCGAAAGTCAATTTGATAAGAATAAATAATAAATTTCTAAAATGTTTGAAATCGGCAAACGGGATGGAGAAAAGCGTATAGAACTGCGTGAAAACAACGTAAATACATACAATATCTGCAATGCGATGTCATAGATTATCGCTCCGTTTAGAAATTACGAGATAATATCTGAGAAATAGTTTTCACTTCTTTTTTTTTTTTTAATAATTTCTGAACTCTCGATGTTCTCCAACAGACAGTTTCGAAAAGCTCCGCGCCTCGAAGCCTGAATGGCGAAAACCACGCAGCGCGCGCGCGCGCGCATCCAACACAGGTAGTCGAGAACAAACGGGAAGCAAAGAGAAGATCTCTCTCTTTCTCTCGCTTTTTCTTCTTTCTCTGCCTATATAGCTGTCCCGCTCTCTTCACTTGGTGTGTTGCTTCGGGAGGTGCCGCTTCATGTGCAGCGCGAGATGATCGCTCCTGGCGAAGGAGCGCTCGCAGACCGCGCATTTAAAGGGCTTAGCCCCGGTGTGCTTGCGGTAATGCCGCGTCAATTCGTCGCTCCTGGCGAATCGCCACTCGCATTCCGGCCATTGACACTGATACGGTTTCTCGCCTGAAACAGCCACAAGAGGAGAGACATAAGTGAAAACGTGCACGGGCGGTGCATGTCCGAGAGCGATCGCAATTATGACGAATGACGAGCGGTTGGAGAATCGCTGGCTTATTAGATGATTAATTCTTAATTAAATAAAGCGATAAAAACAACGTGGGCAATTTGATCCGTTCATCATTTTCTTCCAAGATACTTGAGTCTCATTAATCCCTGTAATACGTTTCTAATTATTTTTTTTTGGATTCTTCTGTTCTAATTCATATTTCCAGTGCGAAATATATGTTTCAAGATATACATTATTGTAGCTTCTTTATATTCGAATTTTTTCCGCTATTCCGCTCGAAACCGCGAAAGTGTATCGACCGATATACGGGGGTCCGATCGGCGCGACTCTCGAACGTCTCACGAGCGAGAATTCCGTTCGAGTTTCGAGACGGCGGCGACCTATTAGAGAACAAAGCGTTGCTCTTTGTGAGATAGAGCCGCGGGATGCGGTATACTTAGGTATATATCCCGTCGCGCCTCTCTCAGCTGCGAGAGATGCAGCACGGTGTGACCTTTAACTGTACCTGCATGCCGCAACACGCTCACCTGTATTCTAGCGCAATCGCGCGCCGGCCGGACCGCGCCGCGCCGCGCGCGCGAGCAAGCGACCGGCCGAATGCAACCGACTAATGCGAGCCAACATGCCCGCATTCCGCTCCGGCTTCTCGCCGATTATCGAAGAGCGTATATGCCTTCCTTATTGTTGTTACACGCGCCCACGGCGTTTACCTTCATAGACGGCGGAATTGAGAGTTTGCGCGCGATTGACGCTACAACGCTTGTGATCCGCTGGACACTCAGAGCCGGAATGTAGACATAAATCGAGCTTAATTCTAGAGAACACACAGCACGGGTCTCCCATATCCAGACAAAACTTCACTTGCTTGAAATTTTCTATTTTCGAAATTTAGTGTTTTAACTTTATAACTTGACAGAATAAAACTTTTTGATATGAAAATCTATTCAGGTATATTCTTAAATCTTAGAGCTTCAAAATAAAAAAAAAAAAACAAGTCCAAAGATATTAACTAAATATAGGCGGAACCAGAGTTACAGTCTATGAAAGTCACATGGATCTCTCAGACTTATGGTGTGTGTTTTCGGGAAGCTGTATTCTAGGATAAAAAAATTGACATTTAGAATTAGAACAAGTTGACGACTCAAGATTATAAAGTCCATATTACGAAACCATATTACGAATATGGTTTCACGTTAAAAGGATGGCGAATCAGAGAATAATTAATATATAACGTAATCGAAAGTTAGAGCGGATCGAGTTCGCGATTCGACAGATATTCCATTTTAGGCTTCGGCTTAAGTTGAAAGTGCGGATTAATCCTTGAAACGCGCAAACGACCTATTCGACTCGTTCCGACTTTAAACGTCTCCTACGCCAATCAGGTATCCTCAGGTATCGCCTCTCCGTGTTGTTTGCGAATTCGATCGCGACGAAAGATTCTTTCGCGATGCGCGGAACGGTGAGTAAGAAGCGAGTGCTAAGCGAGTAAAAGCGACCGAGGCGGACGCTCGACGGGGGGGGGGGAGGGGGGGGGGAGGGAACCGAGGGCGGAGGGCGCCGCGCTGGAAGAACGAGCACGCACAGGAGAGGAGAAGAAAGAACTCGATAGCTAAGAGATACACCCACGCATCCTTCTAGCTCGTTCCTGTTCCTCTCGCGCGCGCTATACGGAGACGACCCTAACCGGTCCTCGCCGCGTCGTATAGCAGCCGCCCTGCGCCACAGAGAGTTGCATTCAACCGCTGCAGCATCGCGTCGCGCCGCGCCGCGCCGCGCCGTGCCACGCGACGCACAGCCCAAGGAACGGTACTACTACCACGAGCGCTATCCATTTACGGTATCGCGCGCGTTCACGTGAGAATTCTTCTCTCGCGGATCTCCGCCGGCGAGAACGTGCGACTCCGGCGAAATTTCCTCTCGGCCCGTCGGCTGACATTAGCAGGTTCATTCTTACTTAACGCTCGGGCTACTGAATCATTTCGGAAAAGAAACTTCTTACGAATAGCTAATTAAACGTCTTAAAATAATCTCGAGAAAAGAGATGAATCGAAATGGAAAGTCAATTTGTAAAAATTATTATTCTCTGTAACGACACACAGAAAAAAGAAGTGTCAAATCAAAACTTATATACTTATATATAAACAATCTATAATCTTCTTATAAGAATTTCAATTTTTTATTTCAACTTCTTTTTTCTTAGTTGAACTATATAAATGACTTCATTCAAGCAAGTTTTCTTCGTTTAAACGCAATATAATCTCATTACAAGATTATAGATTGTTGCGTATATACGAGTATATAAGTCTTGATTCGGCACTGTTTTTCGTGTGTATTCTTTGAGTTTAAATACCGAAAATTCTTCATAAGCGCAATATACCGTTGTACACAATATTTACGCTCGACACTTTTTCCCGTTTTATATAAAAGTTTATTTTTATTTACAAGAAATTCTCTTTAACATCCTTAACTCAAAACCCAAAAATTGCCAGTGCGGCTATTCGTATATCCTTTGATTCGCGCGGTATCGTGAGATATGATGTTGCGTTACGATGTCTTCGGAGTCGATCGGCCGATCCGGGGACACCTACGAGGCCTCCAGGCGTCCCCGTTAATTTTGGATCACTTTCACCCGAGAGCCGGCGGCAGCGTTCCATTCCGCGGACAAGTTGCTTTCCAAATACGCTTCCTAGCCCTACTTTGCTCTAGATTTCTTCGGCCACCGGGCTTTCTCGCGACGCCTCGGGTTCCGATTAATCTCCTGAAGATTAATGACAGCGCTTAAACGTCGATTACTTTAAGGTCGGAGAAATTCTAAAAACCAAAATAATTAAATATATATACTGATCATGAGAAAATTGTGTCAAGAAATTACCAGAATTTATTAGTCTGATGTTCCTAAATAGTTCCTGGTTTATTTAATTACGGACATATTAATCACGATATGGACGTAATTAATTAATACGGACGTTTTGACGTCATCACTCATGTATCGCTCATGTAATCGCGATATTAAAATAAATTATAATATTATGATTCTATATTTGTCGCGTCAACAAATTGTCAATCATCGCATTAATTATTAAATATTATTTTCGTATAATACATTAATTCTAGACACTAATGAATTAATAACGAAGTCGACGTTCAACACACGCGGCTCGTGGCACGGCGCATTCACAGCGGTGCGGCGAGGGTTCATTCACGAGTCGTCCGACAGACTCGCGCGCGAGGGCCACGTGCCCCCCCCTCGGCTCGGCTTCTCTTCCACATCGAAGCGTTCCCCTCGCGTTGGTCTCGGCGCGCTCGTGTCTCGCTCGCCTGTGTTTGAGATCGCGCGACAAATTGAAATATCCTCGCATAATCTCGCATATCGATCGATCCTCCATGATTCTAATCGATCGACGAAGTGTCGTAAGAATTGATCGATGTACTTACGAGATGTACTTACAAGTCGCGGCTGAAGAGGCTGATGGCAAATTAATTTAGTTATCGCCAGTATACTCATCGCGCGAGAGCAGAGAAGCAAGATACCTACTCGATTTAAAAGTCAATGGAGGGTACGAAAGCGAGTACGAGTCACTCGCGCATAATCGGTGCGCGTGCATAAGCTATCTAAATGTAAATCCACAAAGTTACAATAAATAACAGAGTGTACCCTTATTCTAGATCATTTTCAGTCTGTGATTAGAAGAGAACTTGTTAATTACATTATAAAAATAATTTTGAGAAGGTGAGCAGAGGATAATTTTAGCGTGTATTGTAATATTTCGCTCGCGTTTGCCCTGGTTCCTTCGATGACTCATCCCCGAGTCCTTAGAATCTTTAAATTTCGCTTCGTTCGACCCATTCGATCGTTTGAGGCGATGACATGGGTTTACCGCAAAAACTCACCGAGGTATCAATTCGAAAGTGGTACATCGCACTTAAGTTGCCTCCGGCTTGCATTCCGCGAGAGACTGCCGCGTAGGCACGTGTGCGGGAAGCACATCTCCTCGTCCTTCTCCCCGCCCATCGTCATCTCCCTCACTGCTCTCACGCTCTCTCGCTCTTTCGCGTGTGTTCCACGCGTGTGGGAACCAGCATACGTGTTCGCGTCCAGGTAGCCACACGCGACAGGCGTCGCCGTGTTGGTGCCGCGACTCGCGTCCATGTGTTGGCGAAGCTTGGACACGGATAGGATGTGGGTCGGTCGCTAGCTTCGCTCTGAGCGGAGAGTCGCATACCACGAGAGCTTCGTCGCGTCCCTTACCACGTTTACATATGATAGAAGCACCTTTGCGCGACACCGCGCGAGCGGTGCCAATGGAGAAACGAAGAGACAGGGAGAATAAAAAAAGAGAAGGAAGAGAGAGAGAGAGAGAGAGAGAGAGAGAGAGAGAGAGAGAGAGAGAGAGAGAGAGAGAGAGAGAGAGGCGCTCAGGACCGCGCCTTGCCCACGCGCAAACGTCGGCTGCTCGACCTCGCGCTTTCAAACTCCTCGTCTCGCTTCGCGTAGATGAGCTACATACCTAATTACCGGAGAATACACGGAAGCCCCTCCCGCTAATTTTAACGTTTGCTCCCTTGTACTAGCAACAAACGTGATACGTCGAAATACAGCAACGTTTTTCACTCACCCGTATGTATTCGCTGATGAGCCTTCAGATGCGAGCTCTTCGTGTAGACTTTCGTACAACCTGTAAAGGAGAGCGAGAATTAGGTCGAAAGTCAAAGTTTGGAGTGAGGTTGAAATAATAAAGTTAAACACCTAAGCGGGACTATCGAGATCCATAAATCACTATCGAATTTCAGAGATAATGTTTAAATGTTTTAATTTAATATTTAATTCAAAGTTATATAGATACTAGGGACCACTTCGACCAAACTCCGATTAACTTAATCATTGATTAGTTCATTGGAAATGACCAATCGCATTTGCTCATTAAGCAGATTGACAAATGCGATTGGTCATTTCCAGTGAACTAATCAACGATTAAGTTAATCGGAGTTTGGTTGAAGTGGCCCTAAACGATCTAATGTATACAATTTTTTCTTTCAATTCTTCTAAAAAAAAGTGTACTTTCGAATTAAGAAATAAGGGTCGAAGTTGTTCTGCTCACCTATGAAATCGCAATGGTGCACCCGGCGTTTCTCCAACTCCGGGTTATTCCGTCTGTTGAACTTGGATGACATCGACGACGGTTGGATCCTGTGGGCCGGATTCAGGATCGGGCCTGGCTGGGGATAGGGAGGTGGCGGTGTCCGCCTGGGTGGACCGGCGCCGATGGGCGAGCCGGGATCGGAGATCGGTGGCGTCAGCGGCGAAATATACATCAGCCTCGTCATCGAGCCGTAGAGCGGCGATGTCGCGTTGCCGCTCGGCTGATGATGATTGGCCGTTGACGAATCACTATTGCTACCACTGCCGTTGTTGTTACTGTTGTTGTTGTTGTTAGCGCCGTTGCCGCTACCGTTATTGCTACCGGCACTATTCCCGCTCGTGCTATTACTATTAACAGTCCCGCTGTTGTTGTTGTTGTTATTATTGTTGTTGCCGTTGGGGAAGCTCTTAAAGAGCGCCGCCGTCGTCGCCGTTGTCGACGTCGTCGTCCGATGATGGACGACGTGCTGAACACTAGAGGGATTCGGAAAGGGATTCTGCGAGGGGTTCGCGGCCGGTCCTTCGAGGAGATGTAAGGTCGGCGGTGGCGGTAACGGTTCCGTCTTGATCTCTACCGGGGAGAGAACCGGCGGCGGCGTCACGTCGTCAGTCTCCATCTTTACGTGAGACTGCGAGCCCAGCATGTCCGCGTTCTCCGGGTCCAGCTTCTGGATGCTCGACGTGATATCCTCCCAGAGCGGCGGCCTGAGAAAGACATCGTCGTCCTGGCCGGCGCTCGCCGACTGACTCCTAGCGGAAACGAAACTGGCCTGCGGTGGTCGGCACACCGCCGTAGGCCCGCCGACCTCGAAGAAGTCCTCCATGTGCACGGACGGCTCCCGCGCATCTCTCGCGTCCGACTCATCCTCGTCCAGCCTCTGCAGACGATCGAGATCCTGCCTGCACAGCAAAGTGTCCAGGTCCGACGTCTGCTGGGGACAGAAGAAACGGAGGACTCGTCGTGTATAATCATTAATCTAAAACTTTCTAATTAACTACATTTCTAAATTCTAAATTCTTACTATCAATATTTTATTTATGTTATTTAATTATATCATGTAGCTTACTCTTCGTTCGATCGAATGTTATCTCTTATATAACTTTAATCAGCAAATATATTATCTATTATCGTCTATCAGTGTTGATTTTTTAGTGCTAATAATAGAAATAGATATACGAAAACTTATTGGCGATAACGTTTTAAAGAAGCGTTTCGGAACATACATTTACTAGACTTTTTTTACTAACAACAATCAGTTAAAGTCTCTTTGGGCTATTCCAGCATTTAAGATTGTAATAAAAGGGCGCATCTGCCGATGAAAAAGGACGGGGAGCGAGTGACTTGCGATATGATGATACGCGCGGCGAAGGTCCCCAGATAGAGCGTCGTCAACATGCCCAACGCTGTCTCGCCCTACGACGTCCAGCACGCGCGAGGAGGAGCGACGGAAGAAGGAACGCGAGAGACTGGCGATGCCGCGTCATCCTTTGCATGATTTGTACACGGGCAACGCCGCCCTCGCGCCTCATAGTACACCGTTCCTCCCTTTTCCTCTCTTGTCATGTCGAGAGACGACGAGTGCCACCTCTCGCTACAGCGCGTTCGGTGCATAACATTCGGAGGATTTCTACAAGGGTCTCTTGGATCGACGAGCATCGCTCTCGTCGCCGGCGATGGCAGCCGTCGATACTGTTCTCGCGCCGGAAATGCATGTATGGGTATCAAAAGCGAGGCTGGGGGACAGTTACGGCATCGTTTCGATCTTTACGACTTTAACACTTCCGCTGGAACCTAAAGTCGTGACTGAAGTCGTAGAATCGTACCAAGTACCTGTCGAAAAGGGATCGAAAAAATGGTGATCGTGCTCCGATCTTTAGGACCTACATTTTCAACCTGTAACGTTAAAGTTTCTTCGTCTCCGAAATCTAAAACTGTTTCACGTGAAAGAGACGTTCTTCGAATGTTCAGTATACATATAGTTATATATAGTTATATATAGTTATTATATATAGTTCAGTCTACATATATTGCAAAGAAAGGCTTATAGATTCGCTGAAAAATATCGCGTGGCGAGCTTTCGAGCTTTCGATCGGGTTTTCTTGCTCGCGCGCGGCTTGTGCAGCCTGCAATGATTTATGAATTATTTACACAATGAATAATTCATCGTCGGAAGATTGGTACACTCGCGACACTCGATCGTACCTGATATGCAATTTGAAAAGGAGCTCGTGTGCGCGAGCGAGGTACGATATGCCCGCGAAACATTATACTTAAAAATCTGTATGCTTAAATCGTATGCATCGTGTCGACGAACCATAGTCCCTTGATCGCGAAGGACTCGATTTTACGAACGGTGAAAGAATATAGATCAAAAAAAATATTTTTGCGGAAAAAATGCGGAAAACCGAGTCCAAAAAATTCTATTATATCTAGTAAACAAGGTACGATATCTTTTTCGTGATTTTGCGATCCGAGTTTAAATTCACAAAAATTATGGCGATTCGGGATTGCGATTCGAGGCGGACAGCGTAGACGGAAATGTCAAATGCGACTTGTAATAATTGATAACGTAAGGTGCGTCCGTATCCTATATGTAAAAACTGTATTCGGCATTTCTAGCTTGATCTAATAAAATGTATCCAGGATTGAAAGTGCCATTTACGCGCCAAAAACACACATGATATTAAATACGAGTTGAGACAAACGCGTTCGAACACGAGAGAATTAACGTTTCGTAATTTTCTTTCTCGATCCATCGAGGCCCGCCGCGCGGTGGGGCCAGCCTCTTTTCCTACAGTCTCTCGTCATCCGTCTCTTTCTCGCGTTGCGATGATAATGATAGTGTGGAGCGCGAGCAAAGTTCGTCCATCCGGCTATTAATGCGCGTAATCATAGAGCCAGGGTCGCCGGTGTTAATAATGCGTTTTCGAATCTGTCGGAGCGAGAGAACGAACACCCACGCCGCGGCCGATACTGCGTCGTCATTATGTAGCGGCGGATGCGCGTGTGTGCGCGTATGCGTGCGTCCCGTGCGTGCGTGCGTGCGTGTACACTCCCACGCGCGCGCGCGTCCACGAACACGCGAGCGTATATACGCTACGCTAATATCTCCGCTTGATTATTCCAGTTGATCGCAAGCTGGTTTGTTGATCGCGCACCAATAGCACAACGACGATGACGACGATGAACGTCGTAATCGTCCTCGGAAAAGGAATGATTTTTTTTCTGTCGGCTGTTAGCGAGTTAATAAATCCAGTTTGTCGTATTCCGGTGAAACACAAGATACGATATCCGTTCTCTTGTGACTCGATTAGCATGCAGCCAATGATTCCGGAGCGCAAGAGCGTTTCTCGCTTCGGCTCGTTGCCGACGTTGTATATCAACTGGGTTCGCGAGAGAACGTGGAAAACCGCGAGAAAAGAATATTGGAGCAAACTAGAAATATATAGTCATTATAGTCGATCGTCTTTAAATACAATTATAAGAAAATGTTATTACTCGTAATCTATCTCGAAGTGAGGTATCATCGGGAGATACCGATGCTTCAAAACAAATCGCGAGCACCTTTCTCATACTCATGCTCTTCTATTCCATTAAAAGAATATTTGATAACGAGAAATTTGATTAAATATAGTCGTTTATCAGATTGCGTAACGTCTTCGGCGCCTGCGATACGGCGCCTCCGATAACTCGCGCGGCCAGGTCGACTCGTACTTCATAATTATTTCGGGCACCAAATAAATTCATCGATACAGCGACGTGATAAGCGCGATGCGGCCTAGAAAGATGGAATAGAAGAATCGACGCGACGCCATGCTGCTCGCGGTGAGAAAACGCAGCGCGCAGAAGCAAGCAGCACACAGCTCGCCGAATCAATCTGGGGAGGCCACACCCTCTGACCTAAAGCCGTATTATCGCGATAAACGCCCAGGAAAATGTCAGCCATGAAGCTGCTCCGAAATGTCCTCGCGCGCGATTCTTGCCGAAACACTTATCATCGCCGTCGCGACTTCGCGTTCGATATCGCGATCGCCGCGATCACGCTATACTCGCTCGGATATGGATACGTTCCCGCGAGAAGGCACGAGTACGCTCGCAGTCCGTCGTACTTTTCTGCTCGTCGAGGCGTCCCGACCTCGATAACAATGCACGGACGCGGGGGTAGCGCGACTTCGAAAGCAGCTCCAGCGATCGCTTTCATAATGCGAGACCTTTGAATTCTTCGTAGATAATTACTTTCGCGATACTTAACCCGAGAATAGGCGCCTGATTTTCTTTTTCATAAATGGTCACCAGGGGTGATTTTTACACCGCAATTAAGAGTCAATGTTATTAGTACATATTGCATATTTTTGGTTGTTCTATAATTTATTAGTATTTGAGGACAATATGTATATAGATTTATAAAACATTTTCTGGAAAAAGTAAGAAAAAGCCAAAAAATATTTAAAAACGAAAGAAGCACATTAAAGTTACTGTGACGAGTTTTATTTGTTCAATACTGAGGTGTAAAAATCACCCCAGGCGCCCGTTAATCTCAATGACCTATCGTAATTATAATTTATTTATAATTTTAATTGATACAGTCATAGGATAGTGTGAAATCTGTGTACCAAGTTCTATCGCTTGTTATTGGAATATAAGAAGATCGACGTATCGATCATGCATGATCATTTCGCGCTCGCGAGTCTCCGGAGTATCGTCCCAATTTTTTTTCTCTCGCGGTAAAACCTTAGAATTTCGCTAAGATGACGCCGTCTGAGATGCTAAACGAGCGAGGCTCTCTCGTTAGTTCACCGAAGGAACGGCTTCAACAGGCAGAACGAAAAAGAGACGAAGGAGGCGTTCGAATCCGGGCTCCGGGCGACTGCGGGTCGCGTTGCGTCGCGTCGCATCGCGTCGCGGGTAGAGACGGGGGGCACAAGGCACAAGACGCACGGAGGTCCATCGTATCCTCCGATCCCCCTCGAGGGGGCTGTACATCCGTGGCGCGGCGCGGCGCGGACACGTAGATTCTATCTCTCCGTCCATTCAGCCGCCTAGGTAATAAAACTCTCGCGTCCATTATTTACTTGCATTATCGTTACTTTACGCCTACGCGGACGCGCCGTATTTATGGTGAAATTATTCAGTATTATTTCGCGGATATGAATAAGATGACGCCGGAGATACGTCGCCGTCGTCCCGTATGCGATATGCGCGATTCGCGAAATCTTTCAGGCGGAAAGCGAAATCGCGCGAGATCTATACGGCACCGCTATCGCGAAAGGGTAATCACGCGCGATCGGGATCCGATCGATCCGCGTCTGATCGCGCGCGCGATCGCGATCGCGATTTCTCAGTTTACTCGCTCGTGGAGCGCGAAGGTGGAACCAAATTTAACCACCCTCCCGGTAAGATAGGCGAACCATCATCGACACTATCGCCGCGTGACGAGATTGCCGAAGGCGATATTTCGGCCAATCTGCTGGAAACCCGCCGGAAGCGACGGGTTTTAGCCTATCGGCTAAAAGTACGGGTCGAGAGAGGGTTGAAAGGGGAGAAAATCGATTCTCGGGCATCGCGTTGCGCAAGGGCCCTTAAAAGGATGGCGCGGCGATTAGGACGAAGAGGCAAATGGCGGCGATGGCGGCGGTAGGCAAGAGAGTATCATTGTTCTCTGTATACATTTCGTAAGTAGATTGGCATTTGTGATGCAAGTCGAGCCGCGCTGCTGCCGCTGCCGTCACTGCCGCCGCCGCCGCTACTGCCGTCGTTGCTGCTGCTGTTGCTGCTGACCTTTAAACGACTTTCTTTTAGACTACGCGTGACTTGATCTCGGAACTCGATTCTGCTCGATTCCCCCGGCCCTCGTCGTCGTTCTACTCGACGCGAGAGTGATACGTGCACCAGCACAGTACCCGGCATCGCACCGAGTCGCCCGACCGACGCGACGTCCGACGCGCGAGACACGCCGCGCGGAAACGCGCGCGAATTCTACATGCGTGGTGAGATCGCGATTCCGAGATATCTGCGAGTTATCGCGTTCCGCGACTAATTACTCGGCACACGGAAATTTATGCCTCGGGCTCCACCGCACGTTCCCTCGTACCCTGCCAATCCGACGAATTCCGCGGAACTTCTTTGTACTTCGATGAGAAGCCATCGCACGATGCAAAATATATTTTTTTCTTTAGCGCATAAATATGTATAAATATACAAATATGTGTAAAAAATACGCATCAGCATAGAAATTGTATATGAATAACAAAAACATCCTGCGTAAATTATTATATCTTAAACAAATCCTTCCACATGTGACGATTTAATTTGCTCGATTTATCTCTTAAGCCTTAAGCGTTCGCGAGATGTTCGACTGATAACGCCGGCAAATCTTCCGAGCTATCACAAAATTCGTGGCTCGATCGACACGTTCTGTTTATCCGTCCATAATTGTGACTCGCGGCCAGAGACCGGTGACTTCCCCGGCCGGAAAATTACTTAATGAATATGGACATGCAACGCATTACGTCGTATTAAAACGCACGTGCGCGCAGGCACATCCCTACGCCGTTCACGAAACGAAGTTTGACAAGCACGCTCGTGTTACCTCAGCACGTGGCGAAGTCCACGAACCCCTCTTTTGCCCCCTTGCCCGGCACGTGCGATGGCGCCGCGATACGGTTTGTCGTTGTTTGTCCACGATCATTTAGGAGTCGATCGCGCGGTGTCAATCGAATAACTTAAAGATCCACATCGTGGGTTAATCGTCCATAAAAAGCCCTTACTCCGTAACATTAGTATTATTTGTTAATTAAGCAGTGCAGAAGAATTTATCTCTAATTGTTAAGCGAGTGCAGATATATAGATACTGATTTCAAACTAAACCCAAGCTTTATCCATATTAGAAAACGAATCAAGAATTAATCAATTAATTTCGATTTTCTTCATCGATTATACGAGGAATAGACATTTTTTATTACCGAATATTTGATTCCCTTTTCGTCCATCATGCCCGACTGGACGCTATGCCAACAATTCTCGTTTCTCCGCTTCACCACGGCACGGCACGCTTCATCATCGATCTCTCGCATTGTTAGACGCTCGTCTCACGCGATCCGCACATCCTGCGGATCCACTCCCCTCATTAGGACACCTCAGGTCATATATTACCGCGCGACCGCGCGCGCATTCTCCGGGATGCATAAATCCAGGTGCAACGACAAACGGCGATTAACACAGCGAAACCGCTGGTCATTTTGACCACTGAGTCGATACTTTTAGTCAACCGTATCTTTCTCACCGGCACTTAATTCATATTAATGACGCGAATTTATGGACAAAAAAGAGATGAGATTAAACTAGCTTTTTACTACTACGTTCTACCCTTCGCTCGTTTGCGCTCGAAAAATTTACGCAATCGCGATTCAGATAAATTCGCCTGTGAAGAGTCTTCTCTCACCTCTCACATTTTCGTCCGTAAAACGAAAATAAATTCTACGGTCGGCTTCCTAATGTTTACTACGCTCTGATCGGTAAATATAAACCTGATTCGGATCTCGCCACGGTCATTGATGATTCGTCATCGCTCCACCTGCCCCCCTTCCGTCTCGCCGCGACGCGGCGATCGGGAATGCTCGCCAAAGATTATCGTTATCGACTCTCCATGGTTTCGTTACGCAAGCGACGGACGGCGCGGGCGTGAGTCACTCTCCTCGAGTGCCGCTGACTCGCGGGATGATCCCTTTGGCGAAACCGGGATCACTCCTCCGGTCGGCTCGTTCACGATGTTGTGGCGCATTAACGTGATTACACGCTACGCTACGCTAACGTTTCCTCGCGGACTCGAGGAGTCAGCTGGTAGCATGCGCGCGCGTCAAACTTCCGTGCTACCTGGGCATCTCCCTTATAATTTGCACCTGGTATTTCGATTCTATCTGCGCGTGATTCCGATAACGTCGCCGAACGAGGCCAGCCGGACGTAATCTCGAAATTTCTTTTCACCCCACCTAATTTACAAGGGGACATATGCGAGCGGGCGAATAAAATTGCACACAATACGTAATCTATCATAAACAACATATTATGAGTAAATTGTGAGGTAACTTGAAAAAAATGACGAATATTTATTTGCATCGAAACATATATGCGATATCAAGCGTCGAAAAAAGACAATAATTACATATTGTATCCAATATTGTAGAGAAGATATTTGTATACTTCATCTTTTCTTTAGAGTGGGACAAGATTTCGCATAAGAGAAAAACCATCGCTGCAAGGTGTTTCTATTAGAATATATTACGGTTTTATTTTTACTACTACATCGAAAAAGCACTTTGTAATAACATTCTTCTTTTTAACGATTCTAAAAAAGATATTTAAAGACAGTTATAAGCAATAAGTATAATGTATTTAAAAAAAATATACCACATTCTTTCTGCTCGATAAACCATTGCTACGAATAACTACATTTAGACGGTGCAAGTCAATTTGGAGCCGGAAAATGTAGTCGTCCTTGACTGCGGGGAGCTCGGAAAAGCTACGGGAAGAAACGTCTACGAGAAAGGGGACGGGGAGCATCGTTGTGTTGACGAAAGTAATAGCGCGGTTGTTCCGGTTCAGAGGATCGTTACAAGCGTATCTAACGCCACGGAGAGAGAACCCCTCGTCTATAGAACCCCTCGCCACCGTTGACCCCCGTTAATGCACTTTTAATTAATTAAACGGGCTGATGGGCTGCAGGCCTCTCTCTTTCTCTCTTTCTTCCTCGTCGCTCTCTTTCCCCGTAGCGCGTTCTCGTGTGCCGACCTCGCGTGCCGCCGGCTGTCCGTTCTAGGTGCAAACTCGTAGGCTCCCTCCGGTATCCGACTAAACGTTTCTCTCTTTCTCTCTCTTCTCTCTTTCGTCCCGTCATTGATCCCGTCACGCTGCTCGTCTCGCTCTTTCGTTGTTGAAAGCTCGCTACTGCCCGTGGCATTCGCGTAAAAGCTTCGCGTAGCGGGCGCTAATAGGTCACGCGAATAAAAGTGGAGCGAATGCTTTTAACAGAAACTGAAAGCACGAGTATTTGTTTCAAAGGAGCATAAACTGTTTTAATGACAAGAGAACAGAGTTATTAAAAAGTATTATAAGCTTTATAATAAATCTCTGATGATACGAAAATGATCGATAGTAAAAAAAAAAAAAAAAAAAAAAAAAAAAACAAAGACAGAGACAAGTAATAATGAAGAATAATGTGCACGATAAATGTTTTTTGCTTCAAAATAAAGTGTAAGAAGTAAAAACGTATGTGACTGTTCGTTACAAATAATATTATGCTTCTTGCTGCATATTATTGACTCGCTAATTTCTGCTCGCGAGCGATGATTTTTTTGCCGATTGCGATCCTGACAAGTATTAATAGTTTAGCCGTGCAAGTATCACTTGGACGTCATGATAGTGGACGCGAGTGGATTCATAATTATTGAGATAAAGTAAGTTTTTCATCTATAAATTTGCATCTATCGGTAATAAACGTTTCTCGTGTTTTCACAACGTATTAATTATGATTTTTCATTTAACATTTCGAGCGCTGTTATCTCTCTTTATCGATATTTTTCGCAGTATTATTTTTTCGAGAACTGAGAGACGGAAGGGGGAGATTTATTCATACGAAATATACAGTATACATTTCGAACGTGATCGAACGTTCTGTCATCTCTTTTTATCGATATTTTCCGCAGTGTTTTTTTTTTCGAGAACTGAGAGACGGAAAGGGGGATTTATTCGTACGAATGTACAAAATGGATTGTCTAGTCTCGCGTCTCTTTTCCGCTCGGCTACGTGGACCACCCGAGAGCACGGCGCAGCGCCGATTTCTTTTGTTGCTGCGCTGCCGTAATTAAACTTACCGATGACGTTGATTTAGTTACTCTCTACGCGCCCTACGCCCCCCAACGGGATACACGCGCGCGAGTCGTGTACGCGGAGCCTCGGATCGCATTTATACGGAATAAATAATTTCACGGCCGGATGGACCGAGTCACCTTTCAGACTTGTGATTTACCTTACCAGTTGCAACGTTTTGCGTATTATATACGGTACATGTAACTACATCACAACTTCAATTTTCTAACGGGCTCGAGGTTCTTCAAAATTCCACCAAGGATAGAAAACCTTATTCCATAAATATGAATGCACATTACATAAATACTATTATTATGATGACGATGATAAAAAATCATTTTGTCAGAATAGTGAAAATAACTTATTTAAAAAATGTTTTATTAAAACAGCTTAAATTGAAATGTAAATATATAAATGCTAAATATATGTATTTAAAAGGCGGTCCGTTATTCTTTATCGTTTCCATTTCCTCTTCCGATGCCCCGCATATTTAATCGTTAATTACATGGGAACTATATAGATTCTCCGATATGTTTATTTAGAAAAAATCCATTCCAGGAGGACATTCGGTCATCTTGGGTCCGCTCCGTATACGGTGGAGGACGGTGCACCGGTAGACGGGCTACGCGAGATGCACAGGACGATTAGAACGAATGGTCGTTATAAATCAGTTCCCTCGTTGGACCCAACTTGCGAGGAGACGCGGAATACGAAAGAGAGAGAGAGAGAGAGAGTGAAAGAGAAAAAGAGAAAGAGAGAGAAACTTCTCGGGGGAACCGAGATTTCGTCGTACACCTTCTTCTCCTTTTCCTCCTCCTCCGCTCGGTTCAGTCCGTTTTCTCGGCGCATCCTAATCTACTCGCTCCGCGCGCACCCAAATAATCCTGATCCACTGACATCTCGCCTGTAGCGGCAGTGTCCCGACCGAAATAAATGGCTGAGGCGGGCAAGATCACGGTGACATCACGGGAGGACATGGTCCTGGGAGGACGTAATTATCCGTGAAGCTCTTATATCGATTCCCTTCGCCACTCGCTATTCGAGAAGTTCAAGCCTCATTGTCAGTTACGCATTAACGTGCAATGTATGTTGCATACAATGTCGTCTTCTCTCCGTATTACTTTCATAAATATTATTTGAAATCTATCGATTTTTCTCCTTAGAATTCTAATACATTTCTATTGATACAAAAGATTATTTTCCTACATATAAACTAATCGATTAAAGTACGCTTTGTTTTGTTCTGATATAATTGTAACCTTGTTTAATTTGTTTTATTATCAATTATATAAATTGTAAAGAAAGATAAATACGCAAATAAACTCGCAATATTCGTTGCAGGAAGAATTTTGCCAGATAAACGCACGCGATTTTCAACGAGGCGATTTGATTTCTTTTCTCATGGCATGCATAATTGCTATCAACCGGAGGGAATTCATCGATCTCATCTTGACGATACGATGTGCCGATACAAGTCGGTCCGATGTCAGTGAGAAAAACCGGTTGGAACAGTTGGTACCTTCAACGAAAGTGATAGTCGCGCGCGAGCATTCTGGACTCGAGATTGCAAAAGTCGATCCTGTAGCCGGCTGACATACTTTTTCTGAAAATTTTGCGGCGAGGTCAGCGAGAACGGATGAATGAAATCGATCGAATGCGGGAACACAAACGAGAAGATTAGAAATCGAATTTGCGTCGTTCCTCGTTTTGACGGGAGATCTCGTCTCTAATCCTCGATCGTTCGTCTCTTAATCCCCGAACGCCAATCGTCCAACGTTTTACTTTGCATCGCGTCTCATCCTCGCCGTTGCCCCTCGAGGAAAGATTCGTGAGTCAACAATCGCGGAAACGGCTCGCACACGACTCTTCGTCGTTCGAACCGATCGCTGTTCAAACTCGAAGCGCTTTTATTTGTCGATTTCCTACGACTTCGACGAACGAGAGTTTCCTGTTGAACCGAACCACGATGAGTCAGTCCAACTTCCACGAGGGAAGGAAAATATACCCGTACCGTTATAAGTTTTCTCGCGATAAGACATATGAATGTAAATATGAGAGATCCCAGACTCTTTCCTGAGTCTGACTGAATGAAAACAGAGCCGTTCCAATGCGAACGATATGGGTCGTCGCTGAAGGCTAATCTGAAGAGAATATCGGAAGTCGACAACGAGATAATATGACGCTCGTGCAAATTTTGATCGCGGTGTGTTTGGTTCGTCGGCGTTCCTGAGGAAGGAAGAGAAGGCACTCCGAGAAGCGAAAGAGAAGGGGACGGGATGAGATAAAGGAAGATAGGAAAAGAGACGGGAAGAGAGAGAGAGAGAGAGAGAGAGAGAGAGAGAGAGAGAGAGAGAGAGAGAGAGAGAGAGAGAGGGGGGGGGGAGGAGGAAAGAGCAGTGAGTCAGATGGAAACGTCGGTCCCGTCCGTGAGCACACGTGTGCGTGTCGTACGAGTCCACCCAGTATGTTAATTCGCGCTGATGACCCCATCAGGAAACATGTTCACCGCTGAGTGGAGGAGCCGAGTTTTCGTTTCGTGCTTCTTCGGCATTCGTGCCGTATAATACGCGCTCTCGCGTGTGCGTGCGTATGTGCACGGCGCACGCACATGTTCCCGCATATACGTGCGCCGGCTAACTCTCGACTCGAGCAATCGTTATTCCCTCCCTACGCCTCTCCCGTCGATCTACGCCCACGCACTTGCCCGAACATTCCAACCAGGACGAGGCTAATCCTAATAGAATTACCGTATACTCATTAGGAACCATCAAGAGCGCCGATTCGGACAATGTTCTCTCTCGCTTCACGCTGATTTGCCGCGCGGATCTTTTCGCGAGGCTAAGTACTCGTCGCCACCGACAAATTTCAATCGGCAGAATTTTATTAATTCTTGTTAAATCGGTAAACTTAGAGCTTCAAAAATATACAGTAAAACAAACCAATTTTTCACGCAATTATCCATAAAGAATTAAGAAATAGCGTAATTCAAATTTCAGGATATATGCACTACTTTAATTTTATAATTTTACTTAAATCACTTGTAGACTTATCAATGAATTTATCCACATTTTGATGTAAGATATATTGTGAACTAGCTTTTTCGCCCGCGCTTCGCGCGGGCTCAAAAGCTCTTCCTTCTTTTCCTCGAATAGTAATATTTACCCCCAAAAAATTTTTTTTAAAAAGGGACCTTTTTTAGACAATTTTGTATGGGAGCCCTTTGTCCCCGGGCTCAGATCCCTTTTCAAAACCCTCTACGGTCTAAATTAGAGTATCATGAGATAATATACCAAATTCGGTTGTTCTAATTTGAAAACTGTGAGAGTAGAATAATAATATCACAAATTAAATTAATCATCAAATTCTAAACGCAACTGATGCTAATAAACATTCTTTCCCAGCAAACCTTTTCCCCTCGCTTCGACCCTTTCCCAAAACCCTCTACAGGCTAATTTATTAAACAGTAGATGATGTTTTTTTCCCCGAATAGTAATATTTACCCTAAAAATTTTTTTTTGAAAAAACGGACCTTTTTTAGAAAATTTTTGTATATGGGCCTTTTGTCTCCGGGCTCAGACCCCTCCCCAAAACCTTCTACGGTCTAAGTTAGAGTATTATGAGATAGTATACCAAATTTGGTTGTTCTAATTTGAAAACTGTAGATTTGCATAGCGGACAAACATACAAACATACATTCATTTTTATATATATAGATATCTGTGAATATTTTGTATCAATTTATTAAAGATGATAAATTCGGCACGTGCTTAAAGACAGCCACACACCGCGTTCTTTTCACGATAAACGCGCGTGAAGGGAAATTGATTTGGTTCAGCGAATACCCCGCCTCTCCTAGTCGTGGTCCTGAGAGCTTACAGCTTATAGGAATACAATAAGACAATTATGGAGAACGGATGGACGGGGAGATAGGCGACGGATTAGACGGAACGGTAAGCCGGTCCAATCAGCCGACTCGTATTTATCACGAAGAGACGAACGGGAGTCACCGGAGGAACCTGCACGTTCTCGCAGAGGCGTCGAAAAGATCGACGGCTATGGAAATGCGAATGTCGAGACGAGTATCGATTCGATTTGAGGGAGAAAAAGAAAGACGGAAAGTGAGATCGACGCCACTGAGCGATGTCCCGATGTCCTATCGGGACGAACGGGAGGAACCTCAGCCTCAGCGGGGGACGTTAATACTTAAGTATAAGAGAGCTCCCCTTCGATAGAACCGTCGATCTCCATGCTAGTACTGCCAAATCCGACCGGTGCGCGCATACATCGAGATACGCATCACGATTTTAGATCTCGATATTCCGGAACAGTTCTATCATGCGAACGTCACAAATAAATTCGAGAATTCATTGATTGAAAACGTTTGAATATTGAAATGAATTGTACTATTATTTTTAAAATCTCAAACGTGAAAAGCGCAGAGAAACGAGAGTTCGTCACGTTAATGAAAATCAATTTTAGAATGGAAAAGGACCGATCTTATCCAAGGGACGATAATGATGCTCGCTCGGCTCGCATTGGCGCGCACGTGAGATTACGACGCATTCGATTAACATCTCAATATGTCGCACGGCCATTATTTTAATTACACAGGCCCGGGCACATAAAAAAACTTAAGCAGAAGACGTAAGCAGTAAGGAAATCAACAGTTTGGATTCGCTATATCGCTTGCGTTATGTCTTAAGTTCTTGACTGTGATTGTCTGATTTGCTTACTGCTCAAGTCTTACTGCTTAAGTTTTTCTATGTGCCTGACTCTCGAATAGAAATTAAAATAAAGCTGCGCCATAAGAAGCATCGCGGATCTTTTAATTTCTTCGTCATCGATATCGAGCGATATACATAATCTTGCATTTCTGCCCATTCTGTAATTCTGACGATGTGAAATATGTCCTATAATGAAAAGAAATGAAGACAAGTCTGGGAATGTCGAATCTAATCGACGATCTTAGAGATTAGAAACTTAATTTCACAGAATGAGTACTTGTCGATTCCTCTTAATTCACTCACGTCTTGTTTTTCATTGGCGCATTATAGGCGAGTAACGGGCGCGCCGTCTGCGTAGGTATACTCCGCTTTCGCTAGTATGCGGTAGCAATCCGGGGGATTTCGAAGTACGTTGGAGTTTCGTAGAATATCGGAGTGAGATTTCCGCGAATGAGGGAACTCTTATCCTACCGTTTCCAGTCTGGCTATCTGAAAGCGGCAGTGTCATCGCTTGCGCGTTCGCTGAAGTCATGCGAATGTATGCGCAATGATGCATGCACTGTCGCTTGCTGTTACGCGAATATTAATCGCACCATTAGATTGCATCGGCAGAATTTCGCTACATACTCGCGTATGTACTTGAGACTATAACGTAATGCGTGCGTGATGTATCACCGATGTTTTTATGTCATTTTATGATCATCGTCATAGGCCATTTAGAGTTAAAGATAGTATCACGAACAGACGGTGTACTATTCGCGTGTTCTATTCTTACATTAAATATATTATACTTTAACGGTGATTCCATCGGCACTGCCATACACTGTATCGTACCGCGTCATATCATATCGTATGTTTCTTTTTATCGTCCGATGCATTGTACCTAATTGACGTCGAAAGCGTTCGAGAAAGGTGTACCGAATCGCACGAGCTTGTATACGTGATTGCGATTTTGCACGTGAACGGGACGGCGCGTTCAAGGGATACCTCAGACTGCGCGGTTTTAGCGCGCGAGAGCGGCCGAGAGAGGAAAAGGAAAGTTATACTCGGTGGGCCTCCGGCAGAAAAAAAAGTCACACACGAGGGTATACCAAATCCAGCGAAGGCGCAGAGGAGACGGACGCGTGCACGCCCGGTCCTCCCGGTCCCTCTTCGTGCGGCGCGCGGTCGATTTCATCGTGGACCAGATACCAACCGCGGCGCAGGAACCGGGACCAACGCGATCAACGGTGGTCGTATTGTAGTTGATTTGTGACCACTAATTTTATGTCCCGACAGCGGGATCGTCCCATCGTCCCGCCGTTGCCGTCGCGGCCGCCCCGCCATTAGCCACCCATTCGAAAAACCACCGGGCCGAGCTTGTGTACGCGGGACATTCATTCATCCTCCGAAACGCGTCGTGGATCGCGGCCAAAGCCTCATAATGCCCATTGTCACCGCGCGTAACTATGCTTTCGTCTCTGCGCGATAGGAAATTTATTAGCCCTTAACTGGCCCGATGAAATAATGCCCGCGAGTCCGATGGGGTTTAACGCCTGAACCCCCTCCGGCATTGTGGGATCATTATATAACCGCTACACAGGCTAATGTTGTTTCCTGAAACCGGCCACAAATATACGCGGATCATTGATATATGTATAATAGTAAAATAGAAAACTGAAATATATAGAATAGGGAAAATCCAAATTGAAGAGTGATCGCAAACACGAGATACTTAATTGTTCGAGGAAATTATTCGTGAGCAGCTATTTGCGAGTTCGATTTTTTCCGATATTTACGCGGCTCTTAGATTTCTCTACTATAATGAAATAATGGAAAAAATGCAATCGATATACAAGACGCGTTCAGATTTTCGTATCGTATCTGCCCACTAGACCGATGATTTATGTGAGGGTGACGCGTCCATGGAGTTCGCATTATAGGTACTTAACTTCCCTGAATGGAACCTTTTTTGTAGCGCGACGGAGGGTTAAAGGAGAGAACCGCATCCCCCGTGGAGCAAAATCACGCCTCAACGTTACCCCACGGCACGCTGACTAATCACGTTACACTCGATATATCGAAGATCGTACCGCCTCTCGTGCTTCTTTACTCTGCTGGAATCCTATAAACGCGTATGGACCACCTGTTGATGCGTTTTCCCGCGAGATACGACCGAGGGATAGCCCAAAGAATCACCCTCGCTTCCAAGAATTGATGAATTCGAGGATCCGCCAAATCCTCCTCTCGCAAAGGGGAGACTCGACGGTCGGAATAACAATTTTAAAAATGAGATAATCACGCCCGAAGTACATGTTGCTAATTCTAGAAATAATAATCGCGTTGCCAAAGCGGCAATCGCGTAATATACCTTTACGAGGCTGGCCAGAGAGCCACGCGAGAGCACACGTACGCTAGCGACCGACAGACAGATAAACAGAGAGAGAGGAAAATGCGCGACGGCCAGGGGAGCGAGAGAGAGAACGCTCGCATCTCACATTCTAGGCTATTCCGCATTCTGTTCCCCCACTTGGCGATCCTCGTCCACGAGCCACCGGCTCACCTCTACGCCTCCGTCGTCGTGCCTGGAGAAAAGTTGTATAACGAAACACGTACGCGCGTGTACCTGACACGTATGCGGCCCGGACGCAACGCGTACCATCTCTGTCGATTAAGGTCCGGTGTACATGATACGCGGCAAAAAGGTGCGAGGATACGCTGCGCGCGGTCCGCCGCGCGTCCAAACGGATGGTAATGAACGCGGTGCACGCGTACGTATCGCGTCAAATCATGGATATGTATACATGGCTTCATTATCGTCCGACTACTGCTTAAACGCGCGTTAAACCAGCTCGAATACAGAGCGACAATTGACGCGCGTCTTTTTACCGCTCGTATTTACCGAGCCTTAATCGGCAGGAATAGCACGCGTAACGAGCAGACGCGAGAGATTCGCAAGAAATCGGGTCTACCGCGCGAATACGCGCGAACCTCGAAATAGCGTGGGAACAGGGGAAACGAGCGTATACGCTCGCCCGTCGTCGAGCATAGCGATGACAAAACCGACGACCCGTGAGAGTAGCAGCAGTTTTGCGAGGATAAAGACGGTCAAAAGTGCATTTCGTCGTTTAATTTGACGAAATCGACCTCGCGCTCATAATTATCTGTAATTATTGTAATTTTTCGCTTGATTCTCGATTGGAAGATTCCTCGTTGAAAAGAAGGGCTATCCAGAAGACTAGCTATACTAATTTAGTAAACTAATAAATTCTCCAAAGTACCTAACTTATCAAATTTTGCTGAATAATTTTTTCCAGTGTGTGTTTTTCCTAAATCTAATATAAATTATTATTTTATTAGTTCACGCACACGTACACAAAATAATTTAACACTCGTGTGTGCAAAGTACAATGTAACATCTTGCATTAAATATTCAAATAAAAAAAATAGAGATATGCAACTCTTTTTTGTTATCATTCGATATCTCGTGTACTATCTTCTCGCCTGCCTCTCTCTCTCTCTCTCTCTCTCTCTCTCCCTCTCAATCCCTCTCTTCATTACGATCTCATTGTTGATTGCGCGCGTATATTTACCGAGATTTCCATTTTATTGTGCGCTCTTACATGCACGCACGCACGCATGCTTCGAGATAATGCTGCGTTTCCGCTGCAGTATCTCCTCTCGATGGAAAATAAAAGAAAACAAGGTGATCTCGCGGGTACGTGCGATATGCTAACGCGAGGAAAGATCGATTCCAGCGCGTGGGAATGCTTAGGCTTGCAACGGCGACGTTCTTTTTAGTAGCCTTTCGTCGATTACCCGTCAACGAGAGACGATGGCAACACCGGGCGATTATCGTCACGCGGAGACACGTGGATGGCAATGAAAGTGACAGCGCGTGGACGACGCATGCCGGCATAGCGCGGCGCCGCTCGGACTGCCAGCCCGGGCTGACTGACTGGGGTATCGATCGGTAGCAAAGAGTTTAACGCGTGTAAAATTATCCCTCTCGCGAAAAAACCGACTCGTGGGCGTGAAGTCTGTCGTACCTTTCTGTCCTTCCATACTTTTGCTATCAAAGACCGATAAAAACGTCGCGATTTAAAATCTGATTTTACGTCAGAAGATTTTATCGATTTGACTATTGCTTAGATTTTTTTTTTAAAAAGAGCCAAGCCAACTACGAATATATGTAGGGTAGGTAGTCCATCAATGAACCAGTTGTACACTAGTTGAACCATGCATTGCAATATTTCATAAATGTAGTGTTGCTAGATTGTGCTTGTTGTCATGCAACGACTCGCATTTGAACCCCTCTTCGGCTTCCCAGTCGGCCGGCAAATCGTGCGAAGGACGGCCGTTTGAGACCACATTTTGTGATTTTTGGGTGACAAACTAAGTTTTTTTTCGTAAGTTTTACGTATTTTTCATGTTTTTGTTGTTATATCTATTATTTTTTTCATTATATCCCATCTTAAGAACCCTCACCTGAAGATTAGCCAATCAAAGGAATTCCGTTTTAATTCCGTTCTGCTATTTCTTTCTCTATGGAGATGCACCCTAAAGTAACATTATCCCTTCTTTTTTACCTATAGAAGTGTCGTTGGATCAGAGAATTATATTATTCTAATAGCGAAACTTATCTCTTTATAGAGAAATATTTAATCTATCTGAAAGAACATTATCCCTTCTTTTTTACCTATAGAAGTGTCGTTGGATCAGAGAATTATTATTCTAATAGCAAAACTTATCTCTTTATAGAGAAATATTTAATCTATCTGAAAGAACAGTGTAAGTACATTGTAATTAAGTTAATTGCAAATGAAAAATTAACATTACCAACCCCTAAATTATTTATTAGGGGCGGGTGCGCGCGCATCTCGCTGACGCGGGCGATTCTAACCTAGAATTCATAAAATTCATAACCTAGAAAACAAAATGCCGAATGTAAGATTTATGTACAAGAGTAAAGTACCAGTTAAAATACAGATATCAATTTGGTTTTTGTCTTAAAATGTTCCTCAATTTTTGTGCTTTCAAAATATGCACAATGAAATTTTTGTATACATTCCCCTTTGGCCAAGTACCCTATGGTGCTCACTTTACTCTTGTACGTTTTAATATTCATGAATTTAATAAACTGTTAATAAAAGAATAACATTTTAATAAAAATGCTTTTTTTAGAAATTTTAACTTGTATAAAGTTTTTGATAAGAAAAAATCACGAATCTTGATATAATATGTACTATTATAAATTTTAATTATTTAAAAATATCTGATATATTAACAAGTAATATTTTATATATACTAGTTTTAGAAAGGATTCTATAATTTTGTGTGTATAATATTTGGCTTTATAATTCTGTAAACAATTTTCTTCTATTGCATTATTTTACCGTATTATATTTTTTGAAGATTATCATAAAAAATGTTATATGGTCTACAATGAACCATCTTGTTTTTTGCTACAGTTATCTGTGTTGTTATAAGTCTTATGAAACTGACTAATTGCTACAATAAATAGTAATCTAAGTGAGAAAAAGTCTGATTAAAAATAATAATTTTGATTGTAAGCTTGAAATAATGAAAACATAGCATACATAATTAAGTTAGCTTTAATTTAAAGTCATACTATCCTAATTTTAGTTATCATTATAATTATCTCTTCCCTAAACATTTTAAAACATAGTAAAACTAAAATAACACTAACAATTCACTGTATAAAACATGTGGTTTATTGTGTACACACCCCTGTACACAATGAACCATTTGACATTGTTTTAAAAAAATCAAAATTGTGGCTAAACTTTAAAAATGACTTATAAGTCATCTTATACAGTATGTAACCAACTAAATTCATGAACTGTATGCAAAAACACAGATCTCCAACTCAATAATTGAGAGAGATATAAGCCTCTGAAATTTACATGGTTCATTGTTGGACTATACCTACCCTACATAAAGTATACAGTATGTGTACAATTATTATTGCAATTTGGATCGTAGGTAGATGTGCGGGATAAGAAAGGCAATAGCTATCAGGCAGCGTGCCAAAAAGAAAGAAATAAGATTAATCGAAAACATCGCGTGGTAGTTGCAGGCGACGCAATGCAAGCGTCGACCCTGACACGACTCAAGTCAGTGAAGTCCGCGGTCTCTAAAGACACGATACCTGCGAACTCTTTATTAATAGATCACACGTGGTGTTTCTGAAGTACGCCTTCTACCAATAATAACAGGATATAGCGAAAAGTAATCGTGATAATTATTGATACGTTAATAAAATTAATAATCGATGAGAAGGGATGGCATAATACAAATATTCGTCGTGTATCTAACGCTGAATTTATCCAGCCGATTCTCGTATCGGCTTAATGTGAAGATGACGTTCAATGTCAATAAGAGACGAGAATCAAACTGCTGCGTTTAATGCTGAAGGAAGATACGAACTCGGCTCCTCAAAGTAGTGGTAAATCCTACGCGGAAAGATGTAAGATTATGCGGTCAAGATTATCTCATTACGCGGCTTATGCTTATGGCTAAGTTAGTGGCGGCGACATAAATCAAAGCACTTGACAGATATTACAAGCATTTCGGTATATAACGTGATATATCAACTACAAAAATTCGCCATAATTTACGATTAATGCCGAGATTCTTTCATGTGTTGAATCGAGACTGCGCGTATCGTTCTCTTCCTCTTTCTTGACAAATTTCACGCGTCCGTCTGAAGAAACGTTATCCGTGGCGTTACGTAACGGGAAACGCGCGACGCGATCGAACGATTTGCGAGGAAGAACGTCTCGTGATTACTCTCGATAACGGCCGGGCGCGGGATAATCCGTGCAAATACGCAAAACCGAGTAATTGCAAACAGTCTAATCTCAATGTGACATTGGCCGCCGCGGACGTGTATATCTCTCACGCCGTGTCAGTACGGTATTACGTGTTTGTGCGACAGATAAGGGAGATGGGGTTTCGCCTGAGAACGAGTTTCATAACTCTACGCGCGCGCTCGAGACGCTTCGACTCGTATAACTCTTATTACGCCGCGTAATTGATTTTAATGAAGAAAATGCGAATTTACCCGAATAATTTTTAATCGCGCGAATCACGCAAGGAGAAACGACAAACCGCGAACGCCTGAAATAGATGTTGAAATATTAATATTTCAAATAGGGCCGCGATTCGGGAAAAGATAAAATTTCTTCCTCGATGCTGATTGAATTTTGGCGGCGCGGGTCAACTCGGCGAGCTTCTTTGTTCCACGAGCTTCGTTCCGTAAGCCACGAAGGCGCTCAGTCACGTTAGAAAGTCAGCGGGGGCACTTCTCTCCGTTCAGACTCAGCTGCAACGACAGCGCGGCTGGGCCCTCTCTTACACGACCGCTCTCTTGGCGAAGAGAGACCCCGCGCTCTATGCTTAGCACCGGCTCTCCTCTCGCGGGTTACGGTTACGCTCAGGCTCAGGCTCAGCGCGGCTCGGCTCGGCTTGACTCGGCTCGGCGCGCCAACTCGCAAGATACCAATCTTGCTTCTTGACCTATATCCGCGTTTGAATCCTTTGCGCAATCGACTCTGAAAGGCGTCTTCGAAAATCAGCGCGAGAATACGCCGATGCCGAACGGTCGGGAGATTCGTTTGCAGAGTTCCCAGGCGCGGATCGGATTGCGAAATGCGTAAGGTACGCGACCCTCTGTGTACGCGTCAGTAACTCGCGGTGTACGTGGCGAAGTAGCTTCACCTTACATGTCAAGTTGTAAGCTTTCATGTTACAAGCCGAAGCGCTCGAGAGAGTTTTTGAAACTTGCAGTGCAGTAAAATAATAAATTTTCTATCTCAAATCACTGCTGAAGTATTTAACGTTCTGTCTGACAGTTAATATTGTTAATTAAATATATGATCAAAAGATGCTTGAATTTTAAGCTAGAAAAATCGACTTTATTTCTTTTTCGAGGAACTCGTTATCAAAATTAAGTACGGGTCCTAAGCTTCCACTGCGTATCTTTACGTGTAATATTCGCAATATTGATAATTCTCTCTCTTGATGGCATTACGAATGAAGCCGAAGAGTTTTCGCGTAGCAGCGAGCGCGGCATACAATCGCGGTTGTAACCACTTAAGTCTCTTCTCCAGTGCTTTGGCACTCCGAGGAAAAGATTTACATGCGTTTCACGGTGTCCGGCGTCGCTGACACGATTGCTACGCAGCCGAGGGACACGTAGAATGCGCGTCGCGTCGGTACGCATCTTAAAGTCGCTACGCACCGGTCTTCCTGCGGTCTCCCGCTACCAACGATCGCTACGGCGAGTATGCTGTAGCGAGGCTAAGAACCTTGATACTCCTCTCGCGATAAAGGCAAAAATTTCGACCGAATGAAAAGTTTCGGCCAAAATTTTCAACGGACCATTTAATTGCAATAAAATGTCTCAACACAATCGACCTCCGACACGAAAAATAAGAGAGTAAAGAAAAATTGTTGCACGTACAGTCCACACACAATCTAGAATCATTAAATTAATTAATCTAATTGTTCACACAGTTGACGTAACCCTCTATAAATAAACTAAATTGACAAGAAGGAAAAGAAATCGAAAATAATTCGGTCAGATGCGCAGATGTTAATACCGAGAACTTGACTTTGGGAAAAGTTAGGTATCTGAATTTCCTTGATATCCTGCGGCAATTTTCCTTACACATTATAGTTGAATTAATTAATTCTTGATTAAAAAAAACTAACTAAATTGTTGAAACAACTAATGTGTTTAGTTAACTAACTAAAGTGTTTAGTTGAACGTATCGGACTAAATATTTTTTGGGATAAACAAATTTTTTTTTCAGTGTACAATTAGTCATATGATAGTATAGTGGACTGACATATGTATATTCGCGAGCGAATCACTGACGATTTCCGGGAAATTCTCGATTTTCCGCGTAAACAGGTACTTGGAACTGAGACATATATTTCGCGTACGCCAGTTATATTGCGTCACCTTACACATGTTTACATCCACGTTGATGCATCTTATTGTTGCGTTATTGTATCGATCACAAAAATAATTAATTAATGTTCTCAATGTTCTCGCGCGCGGGATATTTCCAAACGTGAAGTGGTGCAAAACTTTCGCAAGGTCACTATCCTTTACGGCTTTACGTAACCGGTCGCTTGAGAAAGTAGCCCAAAGCCTGCGTCGTCGGTTATAAATCCACAGGAACGCCCAAATATCTTACGATTATCCCGACCCTGCATAGTGCTTTCCAAGAATACGCGCGAGGAAAGAACGGCGAGGCACGAAGACATATAAATCAATAGCGGTTTGCCACGTACGTTTGTATCATTTTAGGCCCATTAGCCACACGAACGATTATGCTCGAGAAAGGAGTATAGATAATGATTACGAACGGCTGACAAAGAAAATTATCTAAAATTAAATAAAACTCACTTTACCGTAATATCTCAGGATGTGACTCTACGAGGATTAAAATATCTGTAATGTCGCATCTAATTGTTGAAATAATTCATTTCGAGAACATGTAAACAAACATTCTATTCATATTTTACTCATGATCCCCTAATGCGTGTACATGCGCGACAAACTGCTATTCCGCCGTGCGTAATACCGAGCGTCCGCGCGATCGACGTGTTTCTCTCCCGCGCGGCTGCACCGTTGGAGATAATTAGAACGAAAGCCAAAGCGATATACGAGACGCTCGCGCGCCGAGGTCGCGAGCACGCGAGACGAAGCGAGGCGAGACGAGGCGAGGTGTAGCGAGAGGAAGGCGAGGCGAGGCTCGCCGAGACTCGCGGCGCACGCGGCACCGAGCATCAAGGTTCGCCCGCTGGGCAGCCGAGGCCTCCGGAGCCCGTTTCCGTGTTCCGCGGCAAGGCAGCAGCAGGGTAGGGCAGGGTACGAGAGGGAGACGTGGGGCACACTACACCCAACAAGGGAGGAGAAGGGGGCGAGAGAGACCAGCAGAAGGGACCTCGAAGGCCCGGGGCGCCGCGAGCGTAACGGTACATCGCGGAAGAGCGGCGACGACGATAGCGCGCGGATTGCCAGCCAGCCAGCCGGCCAGCCGCCCAGCGGGCAGGCAATGGGCCTCCACCCGAGCCGAAAACCGACGCGCGACTCGCAAACTGTTTACTCCCGATCGCGCGTCTTCGCGGGACGTCGCGGAACCTCCCGCGGAACCTCCGCTGATGGCTCTCTCCTCTTTCAATTCGCGGATTCTCCGGTTCGTTCAGGACTTTTCTTACGGCGTTAAGCCGCGGCGGCGGGCACGCGACGCGGCGAGGCGATCGAGCTATTAAATTCCGCCTCATTGGTATGAAAAGCATGGCGTCGTTTCACAGTTATTACAGCGGATAGCACGACGCTTTACAATCCGTCCTCGACGTTAGCTCGCGCAATGCTAATGCGTATACCATACGGCTGAAACTTCCGTGGTGGCTACAAAGCGCCTCTTTACGCTTTACATTAAGTATGCAATGACACGATGAGGTACGGAGTGTCTACTCCGCGCGGTACAACACGCTTATTGTACCTGCACGCACGCCCGATTTCAAAAGAGAAACTCTTTCTCTCCCCTTCTTTCTACCTTACCTCGCGCGAAAACCGCGGACAAATGGCGATAAATAGTGCTAAATAACGATAATTTTCCGGCGATCGATGCGCCCAGGCGCCAGTACTTAAAGATACCACGATATTGCAAAACATACTTTTTACGAATCGAACTTTATGCGAATCAATGTGAGAATCAAGTAGTTTCGCGTAGTTTCGGAATAAGAAACAAGAAACGTACCTATTTATGTAATTCATAAAAATATAAAAAAATATTGCGATTTTTATTCCTCTTATTCCTATTATTATTGTTTAAGTTTAATTATATCATCTCCTTGTTTCGATTTCCTTTTCCACCAAAAGCGCAAATATGATCGATTTTATCAATAAGGAAATTATTTGCCTTTCATATCGGAGTGTTTGATATTGCCCTATTGCAAGCGCAAATACTTTTATCGCTGTAAAATATTATGCCATATATTGGTTCTATATCGGGTTATACATTACGCGCAACAACGAGGAAAGAAAAACGATCCTGGGGTTCCCGTCTTCGATATATCGACATGAAGATTTTCCTTCCTGACCTGAACTCACGTACGGTTCAAGTTAACCATGCGTACGAGGTGCACGTTGCCGGTAAATCATACAGGTAAAAGCGTAGAACACGCAGAAGAGGAAGAGTCTGAATTTACATAGTCGAATGCAGCAGCCCTGGTAGATTTATTATGCGAAGTAGGCGAAATACGTGATTAGCTTAGATATATTTCGCAAGCCTTTACCGTTTGCCGCAAAACATTTTTTGTTATCGTAAGTTTTATTAAACCGAATAATCTGCAATTCAGTTGTAAGACAAACTTTCCGAGACGACGATTTTCACATTAAATGTACGACGACAAATTTGAATCATCAAATATGTCTTTCGTGACGAGAATAAACCAATCATATTACTAAATAATCAAACACATTATTCGGTGTCACATTAATAACGGAACAGAGATCATCCCTCTTTTTTTGAACTGCGTAAGTTCACGACTTACAAAATTGCTGCGGCAAAGTATAACTGACGTTTCATTTGCTTATCTAAATTGAAACCCCTGGTAACGAGGGAAGGTAGCGTGATGTTTTCACAGTGGTGGCACTCACGAATTACACGCAGAGACGCACACAGCCGTACCCGGGTAAATGGAGATATCGGTACACAATAATGTTGCCGGAGTAATTTCCTGTCCGAACTAAAGGCAGAGCTTCATTAGTCGGAAAGCATCGCCAGTTCTTCTCTGTATTACAAAAGTCTTCGCGGCTTAGCTGTACTGTCAGTTTTCTGCACATGTTTTCGTCGTCGAAATGAAGATAAAATAATCGAGAGATATATACATACGAAGTGAAATTCCATTCAACTAAGGGATTATTAGAATGACGATGAATTGTTAAGTGCAAAGGTTCTCTTAAAGAGCGAAAGACTGAATGACCGGCGTATGTCGAACGAGTAACGGTCTCTCCGCGGTTTATATTCCTTTTCCATATGCCCCATAGTAGCCGAAGACGCCCGCGTTGTGGCGCATCCGCGACGTTTTAATACCATGCTCGCACTCGTTGCCTCGATATCTCCTTCGAAGGCAAATCGAAACATTCCAGATTGAGACGTCGAGGTACCATTTTTCATTTTTCAATCGCGAGCAGTTAAATATTGAGCAAAAATCATAAAAAATTATGTCTCACAAACTAGATGACAAAGTGTCATTTAATTTCCAATGGATCTTATCATCCTGCAACTTATCGTTAGTTTGATATTTAATTATATTACACGAAAAACTGAAACCGTGTAAACTTTTCTTTCCTCAAAGTTGACTCCGCGACAAAATCTTATTAAAATTAAGGTTGGGCTATCCGGGCTACCCTCGGGTACACGGTAATCGTTGGGCGCGCTCGTACTTTTCACGCTTCGCGACGCGCGTCATATCTGTTTCCTGGCGATCGTAAGCGAGCAGTGTACACGACTGTTAACTACCGAAACGCTTTAATAATACAAAAGCTTGACGGAGAATCGGTGGCGATTTCGCATAACGAAGCGCGACCATTATCATATGACGTGATTCGGATCTTCGATAAACTCCACGCATGCGGCATAATAATCGATAGCGGATAAACGTGTAAAGATCGCGATTCGATAGCAGAATGCTGAGGAAAGAAAAAGAAAAAAATAGTAATGAAACACACGCTATTTATAATCACAATATTGTTCCATTTGATCCACCGACAAGCGACAAAGTCGCGTATCAACTAACAATAGGTCGATCTCTTTTGGTTAATATCATGTATTTTTGTTATTAATTGTATTAAAGCTGAAAAAAGCTACGAACGCTAAGGGAAGATAATATAATCGTCACGTTATAAATACAGAAAATAATCTTGTAACAATTTTTAATAATGAAAAATATTTCTGTGGCTGTAATATCGAAAATAGAGCACACCGAGATTATTGCGTTTTCTCGCATTCGCGACGCGAAATTAATCTTAACGAAGATGCGTACACGATATTTCGTACATACGCATGGAATTTACCGACAATGCACGATGTGATAGGGCGTGCACCTTTACGCGCATTTTCTGTTTACGAACGTACAAATCCACTATGGCGATTCGTGAACAATAACTCTTCTTCCACTCTCGGCATTTAATGGCCGGCCATCTATTTATCGTGGAGGAAGAGGAAGCGGCTGATGGGTAGATAGGTCGAGCGTTTTGTAACTAATTTCGCGAGTAAATTGTCCGTAACATTGGTTTGGTGCACTCGGACTAAACTAACGATAGCTAACCGGGGGCTGGAACTGTGTCGGCGTGCCAACGCGTGAATCCTGTATTGTATCCTCCGATCAGGATTTCGAACTGAATGTAATTATAATTTCAGTGCGCATACATTTCGACGTCGTAGATACGTAGAAGGATAATCACTGTAGCATGATCGGAAATTAAAGTCAAAATTAACTATATTTTGTATATTATATCAAAATAATTTCACACCTCTGATGAGACTCGATGTTTGGCGCAAATTAATGAAATATTTGATTTTATTCAACCAATGGACGCGTTTATGTTATACGATTAATCACTGTTTATTACGAATAAATTAAATATTTTGAAAATTGACGATGTCTTGTTACCGATAACAGTATGATCTATCCCTTCTGCGCTTCAGATCTTTGCAAAACGGCGATAATGAGGAAGGAATGGCAATTTCTACAAAGCTACGATTACTGTTACCATTACGCAGACGCTGTAAGCTACTTGATGATTATCGGAGAAAACGAAGTAACGTAAAAAGGAAAATTGCAACTGCTGCATACTTATGGAAATGTACAATGTGCTCGAGCGTAAATAATAGAGACACGGTAGCAAGTAACGATATTTGCACGACGTTTTGCGCACGTTCCGCATATTTCTACATTCGTTTAAAATTTAGGATAATCGACATAAACGTACATACAGAAAATTTGTTCAAGCTAGCTCCGACAATACCTAGTATTGCGAGAAAGAGGGAAAAAAGAAAGAGAGAGATGAGTGAAAAGAGCGAAAAATTTCCATTCCACAGATTCTTCATCTAGCCACGGTCCACGATAATATTGATGTTTTACTTAATTGAATAATTTCTAGACACAATAATTCTCGTGGTATATTCAAAGAAATTATATAAAACGCCCTTCGAATATTATTTCTATTTTCTACAATATTAATTAATACTTTTTGCATTATATAAAAATTATAACCTAATTAATATTCACATGTCTCGTCCTCTTTTAAAGAGTTCACCGTTATATATTTTTGAGGATGTAATTAAAAAAAAAAAATGGAAAGAGGTTTGCTCTTTTTACGTAAATCCCATAGTTGAAGCATGATCCGACCGCAATCGACCCCAAGTGAGTGCAAGTATAGAACGTAAAGTAACTGCACGCCCACAACGTTCGCGATTCGACGTGAGTCACTGGCTAGAGACTGGATAATATGACGACGAGTCGAAGAGTTCTTCGGAATCATAGCAAACGTCGGGAAAGGGCCAATTACATCGATTCGGTCTAATTTGTATTCGCGTCGATCTGAATGTTCTATTCTACGTCTGTACTACGCGTAAGTGTTTTTTTGTCGACATAAAAAAAACAGTTTAAAAAAAAGAATTGGCAACGTAGTAAAACGCACACAGAATTCAAACAGAAATTTAGGGGCGGGAATAATACGGGACGAGCAGTCGTGCGAGTGATAATTATTATGAAGAAATCTATTTGGAGATGTATAATATTTGTGATGCGAGAAGACTGCAATATAAAGCTATCTTTGTGAGTCACAACGTCTCGTTACAAGATAAAGAATTTGTCGTCAGTCGGCAGAAATAAGCGAAGCGACACGAACGATATTACCGTCGTATTTTCGGTTAGGTCATCATCTCCGCTCAATGTTAATCGCGTTTCTGCCTTTTCTCCCCGCCTCCCCCCTCCGTTTGTATTTGTACAGCGACTGAAATAATCGGCGGCGGAACGGTAATCGTACGCAGTTTTGAAACGAAGGGCGGTGAACCGTGGAAATGGTTCGTCCGGTGGTGGTTGGGATGTCCTTTCTGGCTCGAGCAGCACAATAATCGTGGATTTCCGTCCGCTTATTATCTTACACGCGTCACAATGCGTTTAGATTGCGTCGGGGGTATCGGCTAATTACCGGTCGCGATTTAGTCGAGCGTCCCCGCCTGCCGACGATGGCGTGAGACCGAGATGCGTATATTAAACTGATATTCTATCAAAGAAAATTATAATTTAAAATTTAAAAAATGTAAGAAAAATCCAATGTAAGCGAGAATATGCTGACGAATTGGTAAACGAAGATGTCTGTGCGATATTGTATTCTAAGTATAACATTCATAATATTCCCAGTAAACAATGTCAATCCTGATCTGTACTCAGGTTCTTTAAATTTGACTTGATTAATTATATTAATTATTTAATAGCTATTTAATATTAATAGATGGTTTAAATAATGTAGCTATTTAAATCATCATTGCATAATTTTAGATTTTTCGAAAAGATTAACCAACTTTTTTTATTTTAATATATGAAAATATTTATAATTATGTATATTACATCACCATATATCAAAAGATTATAATTATATATATGCGATGAAAAAGTACATGATAGGAGCAAATTTCCGGAGATGAAGTTTTAAAACCTCCATCCATCATCGGACAAAATTGGTCTCTATAGAAGCAAACTCACGATTTCGGCAGGAACTTTCGCATGATTTTACGACGTTCAATGTTGATGTCTTCCATAAATAAAAAAATTGTATTGCATATCTACTCCTTATTCGCATATTGCCTCAACGTTTGGTCTGTTCCTCCCTATTCGCTCTTTAAGATTCAAACATTATATCGATATTTGATGGTGAATCGCGGTTTTGCACGTCAAAACGCGGTATCCAGGAGTCGATAACGGTATCAAAAAACCGGTTTCCGTTTGAAGACAGTAATAGGTGCTCGTTGTGCAAAATTCGTAGACCGGCTTTTCGGCTGAGATACCGAACCGTCCGCGCGTGCCTTTTCTCTTTTGATAACATCGCGAGGAGAAAACTTTCCATTGATCGAAACTTTCAATTGATCGGTTTCGATCTCAATAATCAATCTGTCACAATCGTATAATAAAATTGTATCGTAAAATTATTTATGTATGAGAAAAATATGAGAAGACACATAGGAGAGAGGCAGCGTATATCTCGGTTTCTATCGAGATATTTTATGAGAACTAGTATCGCGGGAACAAATTCAATTATATCAACACGCTTTCGCAAATTGCTTTAAGATAACAAGAAGAAAAACATATACAGCGTCTTTCAAAACTATTAGGTGTCTTTTTCATTAATGTTCACTACAGATTATGAAGAGGTGGAGAGATGCAATACGACGTTCCTCGAAATTTTCGTCGAGGAAGTCACCTTTAAATTGACCAAAAAGCCCTGCGATAAGAAGACGACTTACCGGTAGTTCTGGAACACCCCGTGTATAAGGCCAACAGATTCATTAACGAAATAGCGGCCTTTACGAAAATCCTGAAACCTTAACGACAAGCGAAACGGCCTTCATAATGTGAAAAGTACACGCTCTCGTTCGTGGCATGAGAGATCGGCACGCACGCACGCACTCGCTCATACATGTGCCACATAGATAACTTCCTTCGTAAGGTATAGAAGAGAGAGACGTAGGACGCGTGTGCCAGACGGACGGCGCGGTATCAAAGGATATTTACCCTGTCAACAGCGTGGCTTTACGTGGCGGAGACGCCGCTACGTCTATAAGGGGAGAACATATAGTACTCACTCGTACCGAGATAATAGTAATGGGTATATTATTACTCCGCTCTATTATTTTACGATCTAGCGCTTCCCGGGAATTGATACATTATCGTGGAGTCGTGGAGCTCCGCCGAGCCGAGCCGAGCCGAAAGTCAAGCCGTCCGATTGACGAATGATTAAGAACGTAAATAACCATCATTTTTCCGAGATCCACTATCTACCACTCGATATATCGCCGATGTAAATCACACTGACGCGCTAATGGGAAGTCGATATCGACTAGGAATAAAGCAAATCTCATTAATCATGGTACTTGAGTCAATTTCCAAATGTAATGAGCAGAATTAAGTACCGATTCCGAACGACTCAGTCCCACCAAGCGTTTTTTTTTTCAAAACGTGGCCGATAATCAATATATCCGGCGAAAAAATTAACGGCTATAGCATTACGTCTGGTTGAAAACCTATAATCTTACGCGCCACTTATGACAAATCCTAAAAACTAGCGTAGCCGACTGAGTGACACGTGCGCGATCACATAGATATTTAGATCTATCGTAAAAAGGAAGAAAATTGAACGGCTCATCTCAAGTCGATAGCCTACTAAACAAGGTTCGATAGGTATTACCGCTTAATTAAACCAACATTTGCGTCATGGCTGTCGCATACTGAATTAAGTTACGCTTAATCGATGAGATTTGTCTTCTGCCAGGAATACGAAAGTATCATAAATAGATTCTATTGTAATTTTCTCGATTAGCCTATCAGCGGATTAAATTCACTCGATTTCTTTTGGCCGAGACTCAGAGGCCCGATTCTTGAATTCATTCACAAGATAAATGTGTACGCGCAAATTCCGTTCGTACAAAAAATCGACAGGTTGATTGGTTAAAAGCCATAGCTAATCAATTTGCAACTTTTCTATAAGAGCAGAATTTGCGCATACGTTTCTCTTGCGAATGAACTCAAGAATCGAGCCACAAATCTTTCTTCCCTTGTATTATCTGACACTAAAATCGACGAAAGAAAAAATTCACTCTCATTTATTTACTCATGTATAACAGCTTCGTCGTTTCATTTTTTAATCGACTCCGCATGCAACTTTGAAATTTATTTTATATACGTATGTACATGAATTGTTGAATCAAAATTAAAATATTAACATATATATTTTCGTTTACGCGATATTTGGCTCTCTCTCTCTCTCTCTCTCTCTCTCTCTCTCTCTCTCTCTTTCTCGCATGTAATTAGCGATTCAATAAGCATCTGTCAGATAAATATATTTTTCAGAAGCTGGAAATACTTTGCAATAAATTTTTTACAGTAGTTTAATAAGAACGCTTATTAGTATCAAAAATTTAAATCAATTATCAATTTAAGTATGTGGATTTACTGTTCCGACTAGGAACTGTGTTTTAAAACCGACAAAAAATCGGCGTGCAGTTCATTGAGTTTGGAAAAGGGTGTCCCAGACGTGCCACATTAAATCTATAAGAGAAAAGAATGAATTAATGCGCTTAAATACCTTCACTACGGTGCAATGCGACATGACAGTGCGCGAATTTCGGACACTTTATTTATTTTTAGTAAACTTTGAACACTTCTCATTTAAAAACTATTTTGTTTCGGCATTTTGGTTTTTGGATTTTCGTCTCAAAATGATCTCAGGTATCTGCCATTAACGGATGGCACGGCAGGTCTGGAACACTCTGTGTAAAATTCACACAATATTATTAGACTACCAAGATCCAGTCCGGACCGGTATTTTCCTTTCTAAATGATATTATATATATATATATATATATATATATATATATATATATATATATAGTTTTATTCGTGTTTTATTCGCAAAATACACGATTTAGCGTACAGGGGACGAGTAAATGGTTCCGACTCCACAATCCCAAGATTGCTTACCTGCATCTGCAGCCACGAGTAGTCGATGTACGCGGTGGTGGTGGCGGTGACGGCTCCGGTGATCCCGGTGGACGCCGTCGACGAGATCTGCTGCCAGCCGTCCTGCGTGTTGCATCCGAGCACGGTCGCGAGGGGTCCGTCGGGTTGGGCCCGATCGGGCACTATCTGATCGGCGGCGTATTGGGCGGCGTAGGACGGCTGGATCGTCGGCGGCTGGACGCCGACGGCAGACGGTAAACCGGGCAGAGACGCCGGATGAGGGTGCTGCGTAACCCCCGTGGTGGCCGCGGCACCGGCGGGCAAACAGCACACGCTCGCGTCCATCCGTGGCGGCGGAGAATCGTAGAAGCGTAGCTGCTCCGGCTCCGACTCCCGTGTCGTCGTCCTGCCGAGGGTTAATCCTCGCGGCACCATCCAATCCACGACCGTCGCCGCTCGCGCCGTGATATCCACCGGCCGACGGCTGAGAGGATCGATTCGCGGATCCTCGGATCCCTACCTCTCCGAGAATTTAGATCTCTCGTTTCTTCAGGTGGGTCCAGGTAGAAAATGACGACGACGCGGTACTACCATTTTCCGCGGAGACGCAGCGAAGAATCGAACCGGCCGTGGATCGTTCCCGAGTCGTCCAAGGGTTGATTTTCGCGGCGCTATCCGATCTGCGGCCACCGATCGTCCCTTATCCGCCGACGATCGTCACCGATTCTCGGAGCAACGGAGTCGACGGATCGATTCTCTCGATCTCAGATTCTTCCTTTCAAATTCTGGATTCGCCCTCTCTTCGGATAGACCGTGGCGAAAGACAGGGCATCACTATCTCGCGCGCGGCTTGGATTTGACACGCAATGTCACTTGGATTCGCGATATCCAACTATAATTGGCGACAGCGATCACGACAGTCACGTACATCGAAACCGCGTTGACGTCCCGCGTGTCGAGTCCAATGAATTCCGGGCGCGAAACACTATCCCGCACCAGGCTGCCGAGCGCTCGTCGAGGGTCGTTGCGAGCATCGCGTCCTGCGGGAAATTCGCTACTATTCCGAGTTACTTTTCGTCGATGGAGAGAGTAGTCCGATCGGCGACGTCGTCGTTGCCGTCGTCGTCGACGCCGCCAACGCGCCGCTGTCGGAGGGCACTAATGCGAGCAGGGAGAAGCATTCGACTCCGATTTTTAAATTAAAACACGAGTCACTGACGATACTTTTCGAGTTCTCGCGGTAACGCGTTTCCCAAACGGAGACATCGGGCAAGTTCGAAACTAGTTTGATCCCGTTCTCGATCACTCGCGACGCTTAACAACAATAATTAAATTCCTCCATTAGGAAAACGTTTCTCCAAAAGATCGACATCGTCGATCGCTCGCCCAGAATGCTCCTTTGGTCAATGATTTTCTTTTTCTTCCTATGAACGGCCACTTGTCGACAAAACACTTTCGTCAGCTTTGCCGGCACTCGCGACAAATCGCGAACGTACGATCGTTTCCAGCGTAATTTTCGCGCGACGCGCGATACGAGGCGAGATACGAAAGGGAGTGCTCCAGCAGGAATCGAGGAGGATAAAGCGCGCGCGCGCGCGCACGCTCGCGAACGATCGAGTATGCCGATCGTGGTCGACCGCCGCAAGATCCGCGAAATGACGTTTCTCGACGGTGACAGCGCGGACTCCCGTTAACGCGTTGACGTGCGCGCGTGCTCGCCACGGAGGACCACGAGGACGAGGGCGGAGAGAGAGAGAGAGAGAGAGAAAGGGTGGGAGCGAGAGAAAGAGAGATAGAAAGACGGAGAGAAAGAGAGCGAAGGACTTACGAGAAGGCGAGGGTGACGGGCACCGTTGATGATGGTGGTGGTGATGGTGGTGGTGGTGGTGGTACCGGTGGTGGTGGCGACGGTGGTGGTGGAAACGATGATGATACGGAGGCGAGGGTGACGGATGAAACTGGCGCGCACAACTCTTTAGCTGCGCTCGCGTACCGTCCGCGTTGCGCACGCGCATGCGTGGATGCGTGTCGTCAAGGCAACGGTTCCAGAGTAACTGCTTGGCGAACGCAGCCCTCCGCGGCTAGCGTGTCGCTTCTCTCTTTCGCGCGCTCGCGCTCTTTTCTTCCTCTCTCTCTCTCTCTCTCTCTCTCTCTCTCTCTCTTTCCCTCTCTCTTCCACTTTCTCTCTCTCTCTCTCATTCCCGATCTCGCGCGCCTGGCTCACGCCCCGGGCGCGACCGATTCGAGCGGTCTAGGCGGCCATCGAGCGCACGCCCCCGTCCTGACACCGCGAGCGCCTCTCACTCCCTCTCTCTCTCTCTCTCTCTCTCTCTCTCTCTCTCGATCTCTCTTCCTTAAGCGCGCCCGGTCGCTCGTCTTACCCCCTCTCTCTCTTTCGCTCTCTCGCTCGCTCTCTCCGTTCGCGTCGAGTATTCATCCACATATATACACACACTTTCCCCCTCCCGCATAATGTCCTACCCTACTCACTCACCTTCGGTCTCCTACGACTCCGCTGTCTCGATCGAGCGCGCGTTCCACGAATCGTCGCGTCCTTCTCCCGCCGCACAAACACAGCGCAAGACGAACCGCCGCCCGCGCGTCTCGACAGCGCGATTATCGACGTGAGCTATCGAGGGGACTCCTACCTCCGCCGACTTTGGCACACTTCTCTCGACGTTCCCCTGCCCTCCTGTTTCGCCCTTCCCCGCCCCCCCCCCCCCCCTGCTCTTCCCTCCGTCCAGCCGCTTTCGCGGCCCCGCCGTCTCGCGCGTCTGCGGTTACTTTCTTCTGAGCGAATCATCCCTCGAACATATCCCACCGCCTTTCGCTCACCCTCTCGTAGCGTTGACGAGATCGCGTTCGCGGCGAACTTAATTCAAATTGGGAGAACGAACGAATCACGATGCGCGCGGCGCGTCACGTGCCTCTGACGTCACGCGCGCGACTCACCCTGCTGCTTAGCGAAATAACGACCGGTCTGAATATGGCGTAATAATTTAATTTTGAAGCAAATACGAGATGATGTAACTAGCTAACTCAAGGTATCGCGAACACCTTGACACACGTAAAGTTGCACCAGTTTCAAGCGTTACGCACTGGCTGTATTCCGATATTCACTGTCAGTAACTGAAAATCTATATTTTTCTATATCTTACGTCACGCATACTACAGATTTTCAGTACTGACTGTTGCTGACAGTGAATATCGGAATGCAGCCACCGTCGCATATGGCCAGCTATCACGACTGTCGGTTAGAACATTAAAAATTGTTTTTTTTTTTATTTCGACTTAATGTCGCGTAATCGCTGTTTAGTTTTGATTTTACGTATTTAATCTTTCACGCGTATGAAACGGTTGCCGATGATAAGCCGTCAGGCAGAGCTCTGGGTCGCGATTGGCGTATAATTTTGTATTTTGAGCTATTTATTATGTCGTTTCAAAATAATACGTATAACAAGTTCGATCACGCACGTAACTTTCTCCAACGGAATCGGAAGGCCGTGCTGGAAATTTTCGCACGGGCAAAATGACCGCGTACCGCTCTCAGTGCGAAACGAAAGGATTTATTGGCGAAATTCAAAACGCGACGAAAAATCAAGTTAAAAATGCATTCTGATATGTATTTATATCGCCCCAGTTAGCAAAAGCTTGTAAAATACGTTTTAAAAACGCTTAAAAGACATGTTTAAAGAACGTCTGAAAAATTATGTCGCCTTTTAAACGTCTTTAAGACGTCTTTTTGAACTGTCTGCTAGTTGGAGCATCTCAAATCCTCGCGTTTTTTTTCTTTATGTTCTCTTATATGCCTAGAACGCTGCGATATAAGTATGCGCTATCTTTCCAGTTTCATCAACGACCGCATTGTTGCGACGATGTAATGATGGGCAGATCAATCATTAAATCTGAAGACGGATCCGGTGGATAAATGTGCCTACAATAACAGCTGATTTCCGGGGGAAACGGAGTGCGGGGACCGAGTTATAACAAAACGGCGGGGCCGGCGCGTTAATCGATTCGATCCGCGAGTCACCGCGACTCGATCAGTCTCAAATCCCAGAATGTGACGTTTCCCGCGATATAACCGCGCGCGCGCGTCCATAATGCGATCGCATAATACACGGAGAAGCGGACGCATGCATCTCCGCTCTCTCTCTTTCCATCTCCCGGCCGTCCGCCCGTCCGCTTCGCCTCTCCTCTCCTCGCCTCTCGCCGTTCCTCGCGATCGCGACGAGGCAGAAAGGTTCCCTTTCTCTTTAGATTGTGAAACGATTTTCTATCGCGGCGCTTTAGCTCCGCGCGGCGCGGATTTATTATATATGCAATGGGTTACGCAAATTACGACAAAGTGCAAATATTTCACATGACCTGCACCTGCGTGACTCCCCTTTCTACACGTGATCGTTTAACCAGGCACGTGAATCGTGACGCGCGCGCGCGCACGACGTTGTGTATACGTATATACGTACGTATACATATGTATGCGACGCCTCGAAATTCCGACGAGTTTCCTGGGACCAGAAGTAATGCCGTCCGAAATATACGTAACACAGCGCGAATTACATTCCTTGCGCCTAACTGAGGGAGACGTTTCCTGGGAACCGGATTACTTTGAGGAGGATAATGAGCGCGAGCGGCTACGAGTTTCGGAAATCCCCTTCTCATTTGTCTTGTCGTAAAAACGCTGTATATCATTAAACCGAACGTGACCGCGAATACTTGAGGTTACATCAACGTCACTCTTTTTCTCGCAAACTTACTTTACAAATTTGAAATTATATGGTGTTGTAACGACAAAAATAAAGTATACGATAAAGTATACGAACAAAGATGACTGGCAATGAACGCTTATGTCTCTTTACCCTTTACTGTAATTACTTTATGGTCGTTGATAAAGTAATGGAATAATTATGAGGCGCGTAAATAAAGAGTTTGCGCGAGAAAATTAAATTACCGTAATTTAGATAAATTAATGCGAAGGGTTATTTAGTTATAGACGGAGAATGATAAGTTTGCGTGATAAGGCGCAATGACACGCGGAATACATCATCGAGTTTAGGACTAAAAGTGACCTTAGGGGCAAACCGGCTCGCGCGAGGGACGGCGAGCGCGCGCGAGCAAATGACGAGCACGGCTGACCGGTCAGAATTCAGCCGCGAGATACAAGGGTGTAGTGACTGTAGTGCGCTCGCACGCCGCCCTCCCCACCAACGTGCTCCCCGCGGAAGCGACGCGACTTATGAATGGGAGTAGTACTCGCCCATTGGTCGCGCCCGATAGCCAATCGCTGTCGACTTGCATTCGCAACTACTGCGCGGCAAGTAAAGCGAAACGATCGTGTATGTGCAGTGCACATCCTATGTACGTACCGCCGAGATAGCCGATATTCCCGACCCGAACCCGGCCGAGCGACGACGGGAAGATCGAGACGAGATACCGGAGTAAATCAACCGGATCCTATTAATATCGCGCCGTGCTACTGACTTTTCTGGAAAAAATTATTAATCGTGCGAAATCGCTGTAAATCGTAATTCAAACTCCCAGACCTTTACGCGCCTGGGAAGCGCAGAGAATGCTTATGTTATAACTATTGTTATCGATTTTACGTAATAATTATTATCGCCGTCTCGCTATTTTTTTTTTTTCAATCGTAAAACCCTTGCCAAAGCGAGGCTCTCGCGCTTATCATGGAATTGGATAGATGACGTCAAGAACGAAGTATTAGTTTCATCGGGACGAAAGGCGTTGCGACCCGAGGCAAGACGATAATTCCAATTTTTCCGGGGCGATTACGTCCCTCGATGACACGAGGGTGGCGAGGATAATCGCGAGCGCGACTCGCGAGCAATGCGCGAGAGAAATGTAACGACTCGCAGCAAAGTCGTATGCAAATCGGCCCGCGATGCGGGACGCGCGTTAGGAGGAGACAGGGCAGGTCGCGGGCGCAACGCGAGCCGTATGGCAAATACCGAACGGCAATTATCGGTTAACTTATGGAAAGTATAGGGAACGGACGCGCGCGGCGACGGCTCTTATGACAGGGAAGTGAGCGAGGTTTCTATCCTGGGTACGTCAAGGTGACAACACGACGGGGATGACACCATACCCGGAATGACGGAGAGTCGAGAACGCGCTACATTACCTAGCGTTACATTACATTGCTTTATGAGCGGCCACCTCGCACGCGTGCGAGCGAGCGAGCTCCATTTACGCGCATTTACGGACTGGCGTCATCTATCAATTAGCCGCCTCATAGTCGTTTGTGTCTCACCGCTATCTCGCGAGATTGCGACTCAATTATGAGCGGTAGTACATGAATTATGTCTCGTATTTCCATCTAAACTCGTGAATCATTCAACACGTTGCTTAGACAGTAAGAATGCGAGTCTCTGTATTGACGCATAGAGCTTGATACACTCATGACACGATTATTGCGAACGTGATTTATATTGCTTTCATTTTATTCATATATTTGACAAAATTCAAACTTTTCTTTATCACATTCGCATACTTCTACATATATACACATGTACTATCCGCAATACGCGGAGATAAGCAAATTAAACTCAGACGATTAAATTTCAACCCCACACGTCACCGTATTTAGTTTTCTTCTGCATCGGTATAGGGTCGGTTGTGAGAGCTTGCTCGGTTGTCTCTCTCGCCACCGGAGGTTCTTTTGATGGTCTAGGAGCATGCCACTGGTTATTTTTCTTGTAGAACTCGTCTCTATTTTTATGCCTCAACTCGTCATAACTGACGCCTTTTTGCAGATTTATCGGTTCAATCAGATCCGCGTCCTCGGAAATGTGGAAGTCACCTTTAAACATAATTCATGCAATAAATGAGTGAAATATGACTGATATGATATATAACTATAATTCATGCAATTAGTTGCGTAGAAGAGAGCACATAACAGATTTAATGATAACTTTCACAACTCACTGCTGTCATTAATACTGGAATATGTATCATACGAGTTCATTGATGGATAATCGTTGAACACTATTTCAGCAGACGGTTCTGCTGGGCTTTGCACTTCAGTCTGCACATCCAGCGGTTGAAATCTTTGATACTGTCTCTCTCTATAAACAAAGATGAATGAGACTCCACTTCAACAAAAGATTATAAATGAATCTAGAAGTAATTGAGCTATCTGACAATACCTATACTCCGGTCTATTTCCATAATAACCCGCTTCTATCAATCTGTCTCGGAGAGTACTGTTCGGCATGGAAGCGACTTTCGCTAAACACATTTCGGAAATGGCTATTCTACCTCCAATCAGGCCTATCATACTGCCGACTAAGGCGGCATATTTGGCATATGCGCGAAATGGGGTTACACTACACGCCCCGTATCCTATGGCTGCGCTAACGAGCGTCGGCACGATGACACTCGAACTTCTCATGCATGCGTGCCAGGCCTTTGCTTCCTCCGGCGTCAACTCCAATCTCTACAATTTGTACAGTTACGATAATTAGATCTGAGAAAATTGCCATTACATACATTTACGAATAAATAGAATATACATTAAAACAGTTGAATAGTCATTCTGCTTTTTAAAATTTCAATCGATAAATATACACCTCACAACTGTAACAGTTAAACTTAACATTAAACACTCAACTCCTAACCTGCGTTTGTCGATATTTGGTATCGGGTTGCTGTACGTCTGTTACGGTAGTCGTCATGTTTCACGAGTACTTCGGCAGAATTTCACTTGCATTGAACTCGAAAAATCTATGTCTCGAAGCTTGTTAAGCCCCTTGCACAATAGGCGATAGCGATAGCGATAGCGACAGCGACAAGGTTGCCGACAAAGCTATACCTTTGTCGGCAACTTAGTCGCTGTCGCTATCGCTATCGCTATCGCCTATTGTGCAAGGGGCTTTAAGCCCCTTGCACAATGTCAGGCAACAGGCAATAGGAACAGGAAATAACCAAAAAATCGTTAATTACAACCTAAAATATTCGAATGCTATGATTGGTTGGCAACAGGCAATAGGCACAGAATTTCCAACGTGACGGAAACTCTGTGTCTATTGCCTGTGTCACTGTTTATTCTGCATTTATACATGATTTCTGATTTCTATTCCCTGTTCCTATTGCCTGTTGCCTGGCATTGTGCAAGGGGCTTTACAGTAATAAACAGTAAAATCTATACTGACAACCATACATCATGTTTGTTTTCTAACCTAGAAAGTCTAATATTCTAAAGCCGTAATTTCATGTAGCGAAGAGAAGCTAGCGTTTTACCCCCACTCCATCGCAATCAATGGGCGCGTTCAGCAGAACAAACCGCTCAGTAGCAATCGAACGTGATTGGTCGCGTTCAGCAGACCAAGCCGCTCAGTAGCAGCCGAACGTGATTGGCTCTTACTTTTAGAACCAACCAATCAACGCAGAGTGTTGATAAGACGAACTCAACAGTTGTGTCTGCTGAACGCGGCCATTGGCTCTTACTTTTAGGCCCAGTTTCACAAGTGTCGGTTAACTTTTAAGGCCCGGTCTACAATCAGTCGTATGTCAGAGTCGGATGTCGCAACGTAGCCGATGGTCCAATGAGGAAAATTCGTTTCCGAAAAAGAAGTTCTCTCATTGGACCATCGGCTACTTTGCGACATCCGACTCTGATATACGGCTGATTGTAGATCGGGCCTAAGAGCCGGTCTACAATGGGTGTTGTAAGTCGTAAGTCGTAAGAATTGACCAATCACAGTCCATTATTCTCCTTGCGGTCGAAGAATAATGAACTGTAGTTGGCCAATTTTTACGACTGCGACTTACAACATCTATTGTAGACCGGTCCTAAGGCCCGATCTACAATCAGTCATATGTCGGAGTCGGATGTCGCAACGTAGCCGATGGTCCAATGAGGAGAATTCGTTTCCGAAAAAGAAATTCTCTCATTGGACCATCGGCTACGTTGCGACATCCGACTCCGACATACGACTGATTGTAGACCGGGCCTAAGGGAAGCTTTCCAGCAAGCGACACAAGTATCGACACAAACATCGTTCTATCTTTCTTTTTTGGCAAAAAGTAACAAAGATAAAACAATACTTGTGTCGCTTGCTGGAAAGCTGCCAAAAGGTATATCCACACAACTTGCATAAGTCCATAAGCATATGCACAACCATAATTATAATAAGGGCAAAGCGGGGAGCACACACTTCTGCTCAACGCATAATGCGTAAGAATAAGAAAATTGATTGGTCCATACACATGTGCATAAGGAAATAGACCAATCAATTTTCGTATGCTTACGCATTATGCGTTATGCAGAAGTGTGTGTCCCCGCTTTAAGCGGGGAGCACACACTTCTGCACAACGCATAATACGTAAGCATAAGAAAGTTGATTGGTCCATACACATGTGCATAAGGAAATAGACCAATCAGTTTTCTTATGCTTACGCATTATGCGTTGTGCAGAAGTGTGTGCTCCCCGCTTTATTCAGACAAACTTGCATAAGCATCATATACATAAAGAAATGAACCAATCACATATCTAATAAGAAGGTGCTACATTATAGGATGTACCATAGTAGTCCAGTCGGCACGTCGTTAAAAATGACAAATAAATCGACTAATTAGGACAAAGCTGCAAAAAATTTTAATCGCTTTGTTTGGGTGTCAGTAATGATATACTAAGTTTTCGACCTCCCCTGTGGTGTGCTTCGGCCGCCATCTTGGAAGAAAGGGGTGAAAAATCGCTTTTTCGCGAATATCTCGGTTTCCATTAGACTTAGGCTAAAATAGTTTAATACAATATTGCAGGGAATTAAATTCTCTATAAAAAAGGAAGTATAGGTTTTTTTCCTACGACCAATAGTTTTGGCGCTAGAGCCGGGAAAAGTAGGATACTTTTTGTAACAAACGGTTTTAGCGACTCTATCTCGCCGTATCTCACTTGTCAGGTAAATGGCGTTGTTATTGTGCTAGTGAATCGTTGTCGTTTCACACATCTGGCTTTGTATTATTTACTCGACAATGCTATTGGGATTTTCAGTCGTGACGTAGCCGTGACGTCACAAGGCCAAGATGGCTGGTCTATTCCTGAAAGTTGTACACAAACATACGGTCTGAGGTGGTTTATCGTGCTTTTTAAACGCGTGTGATAAAAAAATGTACCTAAAATACAAAAGAAATATGTGCATTTGCACAATGCGCTCCTTCCTCAAGAAATTTCATGAAAGGAGAAAATTTGTTGTGCTGTGGACACTTATTAACGTGCGGGATAACCTCTGAAGATAATGACAAATAGTATTTAACTGCATATTGCCTTCAAATGTCAAATGTTAAAGGTGCACCTCACGAAATAAACACAGTAATAGAGAAATCAGGAAAAATATCATTCGCAAAATGCAGTTGTAAAGGGAGGAGTGCAAAATGCAAACACACGGTTGCAGTTTTGCTATATTGTAATCAGTAAGTACATATAAAAGTTATTAATGTATATACTAATAATAACACATGTAGTAGTATGCTGTTTCTAATCAATGTAAACTTTTAGATATGATGTCGACAAATTTGAGAATATTTCCTGCACCGATAAAAAAATGCATCTGGAACGTTCAACACAGCGCGGCTGTAGATGGGTATAAATCCGCACCTCTGGAAGATCACAAGTGTTTTAATATTTGTGAGAAGAAATCAACTTTGACTGATGAGCAGATAGACCACGTCAAGAATAGACTATTTACAATACCCATCTACAGCCGTGCTGTGTTGAACGTTCCAAATGCATTTTTTATCGGTACAGATATTCTCAAATTTGTCGACATCATGTCTAAAAGTTTACATTGATTAGAAACAGCATACTACTACATATGTTATTGTTAATATATACATTAACTTTTATATGTACTTATCGATTACAATAGCAAAACTGCAACCGTGTGTTTGCATTTTGCACTCATCTCTGCTTTACAACTGCATTTTGCGGATGATATTTTCTCTGATTGCTCTATTACTGTGTTTATTTTGTGAGGTGCACGTTTAACGTCTGACATTTGAAGGCAATATGCAGTTAAATGCCATTTGTCATCATCTTGAGAGGTTATCCCGCACGTTAATAAGTGTCCACAGCACAACAAATTTTCTCTTTCCATGAAATTCCTTGAGGAAGGGGTGCACTGTACAAATGCACATATTTCTTTTATATTTAAGTACATTTTTTTATCACACGCGTTTAAAAAGCACGATAAACCACCTCAGACCGTATGTTTGTGTACAACTTTCAGGAATAGGCCAGCCATCTTGGCCTTGTGACGTCACGGCATTCACGGCTACGTCACGACTGAAAATCCCAATAAGTACACTCCTTGTTAAAAACTAGGAGCATCCAAGATTTTAAATGAATTAAAAGATATAATTATGACGATTATCTAAAAAATTTCTATCGAATGAAAAAAATAAGGATAGACATCTCAATGTTGTTAAAAAACTTCAAACTGCAGGATATATTATCAAGCAAGCTGTTGAAGATGCTGACACTCTTATTCTCAATACTGCGATTGATGCATCGAAGAATTACGATTCCGTAGTAATAGTTGGCGAAGATATTGATCTTTTAGTGATACTGACAGCATTATCTAAATCTAATATCTATTTTATGAAACCGAGCAAGGGAAAAACAGAGCAGAAGATTTATTTATCTACTTCCTTCCAATATTCTGATATTGTTGAGCATATTCTCTTTCTTCACGCATTTACTGGTTGTGATACCACTTCAACATTTTTCAGGCTGGGTAAAATAAAATTTATTAAACTGTTCCAAAAAGATGAAAATGTGCAGAATATTTCAAAAATTTTTGGAGATTCGGATGCTCATCCAGATTTCATTGACATAACAGGACAAAAATGTATTCTTGCTTTATACGGAGCAAAAAGCAACAGTTTTCTGGATGAGTTTCGATTTTCATGCTTCGCCAAATCTACGTCGAAAGTAATGTTCAACATTGCTTCTATACCACCTACTGAAGCAGCTGCACGTTAACACTCCCTCAGAGTCTACCATCAGATTCAGCAGTGGTGCAGAGTTAAAAAAATCCTCAAGATTGGGACTGGAAATATACAAAAAATGGTTTATTTCCAGTTTCTTCAATGAAGGAAGCCGCTCTGCAGGATATTTTGAAGATCTTCTGCGAATACAGAAAAGACTGCAAAGCGAATTGCTGTTGCAGAAAAGCTGGATGGCGATGCTCTGTGACTTCCCAGGTAGCAAGCACATGTCATTTTGACGTCAAATACTAGTCATGTTTGTACAAATGACGTCAAATGACCAAAAAGCGACTATGTCTTTAAAAATGACATTATACTGACGTCATTCCATAACGTCATTATGACGTCTATTTTTAGTCATTTTTGGTCTATGACATCGGCGACTAATAATGGACGTTTATAAGACGTCATTTTTTAGACCATCTAAAGACGTCATTTTAAAGACGTCTTAAAGTCGTCCAAATAAGGTCTTTTTGTAACATAACTATTTTTACTTCTTAATATTGTATAATAAAGTAATAATAAAATAAAAACCACTAAATTAACTACAATATGTTTGTTTCGCAACTTTATGATTGAAGTGGCGAATTTATGGTATAAGTGGATGTAGTTGCGTGTGATTATAGTTTTATAATAACTATTTCATGCAGTGTTATAACTATCAAGAAGATTATCATTACAAGATTTTTGAACACGTTAAAGATGTACCTGTTATAGACAAGTACAGTTAATAAGGAAGCATCAGGGTGAGAAGATCGTCACTGTCCACTGGATCATCGAAGTCAAGCGACACGGGCACGGTACGGTACTAGGATGGGTGACCGCCTTGAGAGCATGTAACGAAACAGTTAAAGAAACTTTTTTTTTTTTTTTTTTTTTTTTTAGATAAAGAAAAAGAACATTTTTAAATAAACGTTTATTAAGTAGACATTTTAACATTATAATTACATAAAAAAACATTTCTAGAAACCGGTATGTCGTACAATGGACCTATTTTTGCCGTCAATAAGACGTCAGAAAATGACGTCAATTGTCTGTGACATTAGACCGTCATTTTAACGTCATTATGCCGTCAGTTAGTGACGTCAGGAATGGTCAGTAACTGACCAAAATTTGACGTCAAAATGACTTATGTTTGCTACCTGGGTGACGATCTTCTCACCCTGATGCTTCCTTATTAACTGTACTTGTCTATAACAGGTACATCTTTAACGTGTTCAAAAATCTTGTAATGATAATCTTCTTGATAGTTATAACACTGCATGAAATAGTTATTATAAAACTATAATCACACGCAACTACATCCACTTATACCATAAATTCGCCACTTCAATCATAAAGTTGCGAAACAAACATATTGTAGTTAATTTTGTGGTTTTTATTTTATTATTACTTTATTATACAATATTAAGAAGTAAAAATAGTTATGTTACAAAAAGACCTTATTTGGACGACTTTAAGACGTCTTTAAAATGACGTCTTTAGATGGTCTAAAAAATGACGTCTTATAAACGTCCATTATTAGTCGCCGATGTCATAGACCAAAAATGACTAAAAATAGACGTCATAATGACGTTATGGAATGACGTCAGTATAATGTCATTTTTAAAGACATAGTCGCTTTTTGGTCATTTGACGTCATTTGTACAAACATGACTAGTATTTGACGTCAAAATGACATGTGCTTGCTACCTGGGAAGCATCAGGGTGAGAAGATCGTCACTGTCCACTGGATCATCGAAGTCAAGCGACACGGGCACGGTACGGTACTAGGATGGGTGACCGCCTTGAGAGCATGTAACGAAACAGTTAAAGAAACTCTTTTTTTTTTTTTTTTTTTTTTTTAGATAAAGAAAAAGAACATTTTTAAATAAACGTTTATTAAGTAGACATTTTAACATTATAATTACATAAAAAAACATTTCTAGAAACCGGTATGTCGTACAATGGACCTATTTTTGCCGTCAATAAGACGTCAGAAAATGACGTCAATTGTCTGTGACATTAGACCGTCATTTTAACGTCATTATGCCGTCAGTTAGTGACGTCAGGAATGGTCAGTAACTGACCAAAATTTGACGTCAAAATGACTTATGTTTGCTACCTGGGTTGTCTCAACTGTCAAGGTCAAGCATGCACAAACATCGACATTATAATAGATCACTGTGACTACGATGAAGAAATTGACGTAACTGTTCAACATTTTGAGGAGACATTGACCGATCCTGACAATGAGATTGATTCGGACAACGAGGAAGAACCAGAAGAAGCAGAGAAGGAAGATAATATTGAGGAAAAGGAAGATGCTGCGGAAGATGACATTTGCCAACCCTCTACATAAAAAAGAACAAGATTTGAATAATTAATTTTTGTACTACTCTGGCTGCTGCAGACCTTGAGGTGAGCTCTCTCCTTTCTCTTTCTGTTTTAACGATTGACTAAATATATTTTTCCTCTTCACAGTGGAAATGTCCACTATAACCGTACGTACCAGCTCGCTTCATCACGATATCTCCTCAATAAGGGAACTTTCTGCCTCGAGCTCTGCAGGAATAGAATCTTCTTCTCTTCTCAATAAATGGTGAAGATGGCTCGAAAGAAGAGCCGAAACGTTCATCACATCTGAATACACGGTTTTTTTCTTTTTTATTTGCGCACCACGTTTCGTGCCTGATCGCATTCGCCGTTTTAAATCGTTGAAACTTTCACAAGTCTAATTATATTATTGAATAATTAAGACAACTCTGGTAAAAAAATTCTCATAATCTTAATAATAAACTGAGTGGATTAGGCCTACAGGGGACACGACATAAAAAAAAACTCGCGACTAATTCTATCGCAAGGTGGTGAGGAAACGAGTTCAAAAGTATACTACAGCCTCTGAGAAGTGAGATACGGCGAGATAAAGTCGCTGAAACCATTTGTTACAAAAAGTATCCTACTTTTCCCGGCTCTAGCGCCAAAACTATTCGTCGTAGGAAAAAAACCTATACTTCCTTTTTTGTAGAGAATTTAATTCCCTGCAATATTGTATTAAACTATTTTAGCCTAAATCTAATGGAAACCGAGATATTCGCGAAAAACCGATTTTTCACCCCTTTCTTCCAAGATGGCGGCCGAAGCACACCACGGGGGAGGTCGAAAACTTAGTATATCATTACTGACACCCAAACAAAGCGATTAAAATTTTTTGCAGCTTTGCCCTAATTAGTCGATTTTTAAATGTACTTGCCGACTGGACTATAGGATTTATCAGCATTTATGTATATGCAACGTCGCGAAGAAATACGTTCAAGTATCACGATAGAACAGATATTATCAAATTAACATATATTCCGTGAATTTGTAATATATTATATAATCCGTGTTGCTGGTTGTTGGATATATCCTCTAAAAATCTAAAAGTTTAAATATGGAAGATGAAGACGAATTATGTCTTTTTATGTTTGGGTTATTATATGTTACGCATCAGACGATATATCGTCGTCTATTAAAAAAAACATAATAAGAGAAGATTGTGGTGTCCAATTAATACATAATTGAGATTTTATCAAGGAGATTTTGACCATCTCTTTCAAGAATTGAAACAAGATACAGACATGTTTTTTAAATATACACGAATGAATCACTTTTAATTTATTATTAAGCAAGGTAGAACCATATTTTAAAAAATTTAATTGGTGTTTTTTTTTTTCTTTACATGGTGGAAATCTTCAACCACTGGGACACGATCGGGGAGCGCCGCGGCAACCAGTCACGTACCCAGTGGCCCCCCTAATCGGGGGGAAGACCCCCCGCCCCCTGGAAAGGGCAGGGGAGTGCCGGATTCTATGCATGTGTATCATAGGATAACACACATAGCCTATCTGCTAAAACCACCATGAATCCCCCCTAGCGGTTCGTGAGGGGGCCCCGGGTATCGCATAGTATTTCGTTCATGAGCTGACGAGTCTTGCCTCCAGAGCAGCGTTTGATTATTACACTCAGGCACCGACGGATAGTCAATGGCCCCTCAAAAGTCGAGACCAGCATTTCCGTGCTTTGTACCGACACACTTTGCTCCTTACCGACAGACTTTGCCCCTAGGATTGAGTCCGGACTAAATATATCCGATTTAAGGGGATCCTATCCCAGCCGGAACGCTGACGTCGATTCGACATCTAACCGACGTCGGAGAGATCGGCATTACGTCTAATCTAAATGCACATCTAGAAATATGACAATTTAGACGTTTTCTGCTCTGAGTATTTTTAGAATTTATTTGTAATATATTGATCATCGGAAAAGAATTTGTCGTCAATTTGTTCGTGAGTTATGATTTTTTAAATGAAACAAGTCGTGATTTGTTTTTATATAATTGTATACATATAATTGTTGTAAAAAGATATTTAAATAAATAATTTCCAAATTTTTTTTACATTGATTTTTAGTCGAAGGTATAAAGATATTATAATAATTTTTGGGGAATTTTTCAGTTATATTAACATACTGAAAAACGCGTGGGACACGAAAGTGCATGGTTGGAGGAATTAAGTGGCGGAAAAAACGTTGGAGAAATTAGTGTTAATTACTTTTCAAAAACTAATTAATGGTAATCTAATGCTTAATTTGTTCTTTGAATTCGTACGGTTTTGAATTTGGCGGTTAACTATCGCGTCTTTCAGCGTCAGCCAATCAAATCATCTTATTAAGCTATCATATGCGTACGTAACTTACGCGGCGTGGATGCTATAGTATGTCAACAAGTTCTATGGTTCTAGTGGTTCTACTGTATCTTGTCACTTGTGAGTGGCACCCGTTTGACCACGTTAATATTGACCACGGTCCCGATTGACCACCGTCCCAATTGACCACGGTCCCGATTGACCACGGTCTCGATTGACCACGGTCCCGATTGACCACCGTCCCGATTGACCACGGTCCCGATTGACCACCGTTCCGATTGACCACGATCCCGATTGACCACGTTGAAATTGACCACGTTGCGATTGACCACGTTGATATTGACCACGTTGTGATTGACCACGGTCCCGATTGACCACGGTCCCGATTGACCACGGTCTCGATTGACCACGGTCCCGATTGACCACCGTCCCGATTGACCACGGTCCCGATTGACCACCGTCCCAATTGACCACGGTCCCGATTGACCACGTTCCGATTGACCACGTTGAAATTGACCACGTTGCGATTGACCACGTTGATATTGACCACGTTGTGATTGACCACGGTCCCGATTGACCACGGTCCCGATTGACCACCATCCCGATTGACCACCGTCCCGATTGACCACGGTCCCGATTGACCACCGTCCCAATTGACCACGGTCCCGATTGACCACGGTCTCGATTGACCACGGTCCCGATTGACCATCGTTCCGATTGACCACGTTCCCGATTGACCACGGTCTCCATTGATCCTATATAATATATCAGAATCCGAGTACGCGTTAAGGAAAACGAAATCCCGACGTCTTCCACGAGGAGAAGTCGGCTCAATTGGTTATCTGACACCTAGTAAACACTGTAGTCAGGTCGGCGTCAATGTAGCGTCGACGATAGGAGAATTCGGCACGCAGACGTCTTCTTCAAGACGAAGTATAATGTACGCGTTGACAGACACCTAGTACACGCTAAAATGGGGTCGGCGTCAAACCCACTATTCGGGGAAGCGAAATTAGTACGTAGACACCTTCCCCGAGAACAAGACCCGGAATCACGTCTACCAGGTTCCTAGAGCCAGCCCTGTAAGGTCGGCGTCAACGGCCGACATCATAAAGTGCATCAAAACATCTTTCCCAGAGCATGTGTGGGCGGGGGGGCTTCGCCCCCCCTGCACCCCCCCATTGTGTGAGTAAACCTAGAAGTGTGGGCGGGGGAGGCTCCCGCCCCCCCTTGCAACCCCCCCTGTGCACTGGGCGGGTGGGTTGGGTTGACGGGTGGGCAGGGGGGGCTTCGCCCCCCCCCCGCCCCCCCCATGGACACGCCTTCGGCGTGCCCGGGTAGGAGATGTATTTCGCTTTATGCGTGAGCGGGGGGGGCTTCGCCCCCCCCCCTGCACCCCCCCCATGCACGTGAGCCTCACTTTATAAATTATTCGAGATCGTGGTCAATCGGGACCGTGGTCAATCGAAACCGTGGTCTATCACAACATGATTAATATCAACGTGGTCAATCGCAACGTGGTCAATTTTAACGTGGTCAATCGGGACGGTGGTCAATCGGGACCGTGGTCAATCGAGACCGTGGTCAATCGGGACGGTGGTCAATCGGGACCGTGGTCAATCACAACGTGGTCAATCGCAACGTGATCAATTGCAACGTGGTCAATATCAACGTGGTCAATCGGGACCGTGGTCAATGTTAACGTGGTCAAACGGGACGCTCCCTCACTTGTCAGTTCCGAATGGGAGTTGCGTAACACCGTTGTATGCACGGAGGCGTCAACGAAAAGTTGATCGAAGACCGCGGAAGCGAGTAAATCGAGCTACTTCGTGGGCGCCACAGGCCGCTCGGAGAGAAAAGACGACGGTGTCTCGAGTTTCTGACGGAACCAGTCGCGAACGTTTTATTTGGGACACATTTTTTTTACGCGGTAAGGCACACGGCGCGACCGCGCAAAATTATATCATCTGTGAGTTCCGTTAATCACATCTCATTATTAAAGACCCCCTCTCATTTAAATATCATATAGAAACGGACCAAGCTCAAACATGGTACAAAGGCATACGATTTAATCTTGATGCTATGTTGTTGGAAGAATATTTAGAGACATATCATCAAATTTGTATTGACGTTAACATGGATGGACTTCCAATCTCTAAAAGTTCACCTCTTAAATTTTGGCCAATATTAGGTCGTCTTATTGATTCGGAAAATGAGCCATTTTTTATAAGTATTTATTTTGGAAGAACAGATCCCACAGATGTAAGAAGCTTTTGAATAATTTTGTTAATGAAGTTGAAGATTTATTTCAAAATGGTTATACTTTCAATGAGATCACATATCCATTCGTTATAAGAAATTTCATTCTTGATGCACCTGCTCGTTCACTGGTAAAATGCTGTATAGGACATGGAGGATACGGATCATGTGAAAAATGTACTGTTATAGGAGAGACTGTACATTCAAGGCGAGTTTATCTTGAACTCGATAAACCTTTAAGAATAGACGAATCATTTAAAAATAGGGAACAACCTCTTTATCATTGTGGACAATCACCTCTTGAACAGATTAATATAGGGATGGTTTCTCAATTCAGGTTAGATCCTTTTCACTTGGTTTGGCATGGAGTGTTTAGACGATTGCTTGAGGTGTGGCACACATGGAATGATCCATGGAAACTCCATAGAGAAATAAGATGGATATATCTTCTCTTCTTCTTTCCTTAGCAGGCACTTGTCCAAGGAATTTTGTAATAAGCCTAACCAAGATCACTAAAAGAATGAAGCATGTATAAAGCTACTGAAGAACGTCGTTTGTGTCTTTATGATGGTATCGTAGTTTTTAAAGACAATCTCCAAAAAAATGTTTACCATCATTTCTTGATGTTGCATGGCGCTCTTACTATCTTTTCCAGTCCCATGCTTGTTCAGTCAGAGATCATGTGTATCATTATTCTAATGATTTGCTACGAGCATTTATTAATCATTCTATTGTAATTTATGGTAAAATGTTTGTAGTGTATAATGTGCATTCACTTTCTCATTTAGCTCAGGAATGTTTGTCTCATGGATCATTGGATAAATTTAGTGCCTTTCCTTTTGAGAATTTTTAAAAATCTTTCAAGAGTTTGCTTAAATCAGGTTACAAACCTTTACAGCAAGCTGCGCGTCGTGATCTAGAAAGAACAGTATCAGTGTCAGTGCATCTTCCAACTAATGATAAAGAAGTTACTTTGTCACATAGGCATTATTGTGATGGCGAGATCATTGAAGGTTCTTATTTTCGAAGTATTTCCATTGGTAATGTTGTTTTACAGGTTGGTCAGAGAGACTCTTGTTTTATGACAATTGACGGAAATATATTTGTATTATTAAATGTTGTGAAAAGACGAGAAGATATTTACCTAATTACAAACAAGTTTAACAAAAAAGAAGATTTTTATACATATCCTTTCCCTTTATCTCTTATTCGTATTTTTAAAGTGTCAAATCTGGGTGACCAAAGAATTGTACTGCCATTGACAAATATTCAATCAAAATGTTGGTTAATACCCTACAAAGAATTTTTTGTTTCAGTTCCTCTTTTGCATTCTATGCCTATGTTTTAATTTTTTATGAAGCATTATGTACAATAATACAATCAACTTTTAAATATTAGTATTTTTCTTTACATTTGTATTATTTCAGTTTGTCGTTTTAAAATTTGTACCTGATGATATCGACAACGATAATATTTACTACGATATCGGCTTCACAAAGTAGTTGATTTAAGTGAATGAAGATATGGAAGGTGAGACATATTGGCCACCACATAATGTTGAAGCTGGAAGCTTGGTCCGTAAAGAAGTAAATGCAGACAAAACTTGGCCCAAGTATCGTGTATATGTTAAGAGATATCACGGTATATATTTATTTTTATTTACTCGAATCTTTCTCCTTTTTGTTTTTTATGTGTGGACGTGTATGAATTTATATATGATTTTTTAAAAATTGCCCGTTTTGATAATATACTTACCATTTTGCACGCTTATAGATGAATATATAAAAGCAAGAAACAATGTTCAATTCAAGGAATTACTAAACATGATGATTCTAATTATGAAACAGAAAAGGAATTGGGTAGAGGCAAGCGTAGAAAACTAGAAAGATATGTAAGCCATTATCTTCTTCAGATTTTGATGAAGAAAAACGTCTAAAAAAATCGACCAGCTGTTGCACCTCCTCCAAATGTGCTACCACCTCTTCGGTATGATTTTTATGATTCTGTCCTTACGTGTTCACATGTCAATGAAAGCCAGAAAAAGAAACTTGATATCAAAATCAATTTGCATAAATCCTGGAAGATACAGAAACAGCAAACTCCTTTTCGCTCTGGTGTTAAAGAAAAAACACTACTTGTGCAAAATGTATTGGATGCAAGGAAAAGGACAGCAGAGCGATTTCAGAAAAAATTATCTTCACAATCACTTTCCAGCAACAAAGTTATTAACGCTTCAAATTCAGAAGAATTTCTGAAGAAACAATCTCAGGAGCACCAAATTGAATTACAGATGCAAACTGAGAGATCAAAATGTAATAAACAGACATTGTCTGAGGATAATGAAGTGATTAAAAAGAATAACAATAAACTTCAACAGTCTGAGAAATTCCCACAATCGTTATCGAATATTGAAAAGGATTCAGATTTTAAAGATCCAGTCGACTTTATTAGTAGCACTGAAGACTCTGTCGCGAATGATACAGCAATCAAGGAACATGTGGATATTTCCTCTAAAGCAGCATCAAACTTTAAGCACATAGAGTTACCACAGTTTTACGGCAATATTGATAAGAGTCAGAATTCTTCCTCTACGACGTCAGAGAGAGGAAATAAAATGCAAGGTATATATTCTACATTTAGTTTTCATCTTTTGTGTCATAAACTAGAGACAATTAGATTTATATGTTGACAATCAGATTTAATATGCTGAATATTTCTGTTCTCTCATTTTCACTTATAATTATAAACATATATCTTTCTATATAAATCTGATTGTCTCTACTTCATGACATAAAAGATGATTTTTTTCTGAAAGTAAAAATAAAAAAAATAAAAATCATAATTTGTGAAACATTTATCAATCTAATTATTAATACGGAAAATGATTTCTCTTCAAAAGTTGAAAAATATTTTTTTTTTTCCAGATTTGAAGCTTCAGTTATCTAAGGTGGACAGGAAATTGGAGGAAATAAGTTACAAAATAGATACATACAAAAATGCCTTCCGGTGTGAAGAGATTGCGAACTGCTTTAGATCGAACCAGCTTCTCTATTTTAATTTGGGTACATACAGTAGCTGTCATTTGACGACAATAACAAAAATACTGCAGTTTATATGTATAAAATGACACCTCAGCGCCCTAGGGCAAACGTGTAGGAACAATATTGTGTAAATAGAACTAAGATTCAACGCCTAGAAAAAAAGATTTTCTTTAATGAATGCAATATAACCTATAACCTTGTCTATCCTTGTCTATTATCATTGTCTATACAAGGACAGATATAGAATTCGGTCGGTAACTACTGCCACTATAGGATCCTCTTAACCTACAGACTTTGCCTCTGGTGCGAGTCCGGACTAAATATACCCGATTTTACCTACAGACTTTGCCCCTGGTGCGAAACCGGACTAAATATATCCGATTTTATCTACAGACTTTGCCCCTGATGCGAACGTGCGAGTCCGGACTAAATAATATATATCCAATTTTAGAGTTCGACCGAAACTATTTTTTTTAGTTTCGGCCGAAATCGAAACTGAAAACCGAAACTTTTGAAGGAGTTTTACAAAAGCGATATAATTTTAAAAAATCGTTGGGAATTTATGTACCTACTCTTTTTTTTAAATGTTTTATTAAATATCACTGAAATATAAAAATATTTGTCAAATATTATAACAATATTATAAAATAATATACTATAAAACATTATAATATTGCAACCCCAACTTTAAAAATTATAAAATCACAAGTATTCAGATCACATAAAAGTTTGTACGAGATGTGTTTACTTAAACTTAGATAATAATTAACTTTAGTAATCTGCAGTAATAATTGAACTCAAACAATTTTATATTATAATAAAAATAAAAATTTCTGAACAAGATTCGAATCAGAACAAGAACCGAATCCGAACAAGATCCGGATATCCGCGGATTTTTGCTTAAATAAAATATTTTATCTTGGATCTATTTCTATCTCGGACATCTTGATAAATGGATAATTGTCATCACTAGCGGCCCGAAAATATCGAGATTTTCTTTTCCACCGGTTCTCGAACCACCGGTTTTTATATTATGTCTATATCTGCTTTCTGTGTATATATATATAGATTGTATATAATAGCAAGTCAGGGGCGCATGGAATAAAAATTATCTATATTGCTTCCTCATAGAGAAAGCTTTGTTTTTGTAAAAAAAAATTTTTTTTAATTGCCGCTGCCAATGTGTTTAGAATGTTCTAAAATGTCGAAAAATCACTATTTTAAAAAATGTCGGTATGTGTGTATGTGTGTATGTATGTATGTATGTGTCAAATTTACCAAAATTTCTATAACTCCAGAACTAATCAATCAAATTTTAAAAAATTATACATGAAATAGGGGTAGAAAAGACTGAAGAATATAATAGAATTAATAAAAATTGTTAATAATAAAGGGGTTATCGATTTCTGTAAAAAAAACAGCCAAGTTTACTAAAATTTTTATAACTTAAGAACTGATTAACCAAATTTTAAAAAATTATATATGAAATAGGGGTAGAAAAGATTGAAGAATGTAATAGAATTAATAAAAATTATTAATAATAAAGGGGTTACCGATTTCTGTTAAAAAAAGCAGCCAAGTTTACTGAAATTTCTATAACTCAAGAACTAATTAACCAAATTTTAAAAAATTATATATGAAATAAGGGTAGAAAAGACTGAAGAATATAATAGACTTAATAAAAATTGTTAATAATAAAGGGGTTACCGATTTCTGTTAGGCCTAAGTCCGATTCAGACTGTTGCGCCATTGGATTGGATAGTAGGGATCATTTTAGTAAAAACATTAATTATTTAATTAATTTTTGTAATAGTATAACAGATATTAGTCGCAATAAAGCTTATCACAATAAAAAAAAGTGTGCAAGTAGAAACTTGCACATTGCTTTCTCATAGTTTTTGAGTGTGCAAGTAGAAACTTGCACATTGCTTTCTCATAGTTTTTAAGAGTGTGCGTAGAAACTTGCACATTGCTTCCTCATAGTTTTTAAGTGTGCAAGTAGAAACCTGCACATTGCTTCCTTATAGGTTTTTAGTGTGCAAGTAGAAACCTGCACATTGCTTCCTTATGGTTTTTAAGTGTGCAAGTAGAAACCTTCGCTCACAAAGCTTCCTCTATGAGAAAGCCAAAACAAATAAATACTAATAATTATACATCGAATAAAATACAAGCTTCCTCATAGAGGAGCTTTGTGAGCGAAGGTTTCTACTTGCACACTTAAAAACCATAAGGAAGCAATGTGCAGGTTTCTACTTTTTTGTTAATATTATTATATGTTTTAAATTATATATTTTTATATATAAATAAATATTTCTTTCTGTACTTAAATGTATAGACGACATATATTAGTGACATAAAAATTACAGTTAAAAAATATTTATTTATATTATTTATTGTCTTAGTTATTGTTCCGACCCGCGGTCGGAATAGGGCGCCTGAAGCACGGCAGCCCGTTCTGCACTGCCTCGCCGGGTGGGGCGAGAGACTCCGCCCCACCCCGCGCCGCGAGCGCAAGTAACGCACGGTGCCGCGGGGCGGCTGACTCTCGAGTTCAATTATCTACGCGAAGCAAATATAAGGGCCAGCCTGCCAAGGGACGAAATTCTCTCTTGCCTGAGTACTCCCCCGAGATAAACACCGGGTGTTGAGGATCTCGCGATCGAGAGTATTCCTATTCTCCCCCGCGATTGCACATACCGGGTTGAGTATACACAAATTGTGTGAATCCCGCTTCAATCTGGAGCGTGTGAATCCACCTGCTCTTCGGAGCAAGAATCCAGAGTTGATCTTCGTCAACTCCTGTCGAACCCTGTAGAGGCTGCCTCCCCCACCCGTCGAAAGTCACAAATTCGATCTGTGGTGGTTGCGGTCAGAGGCCCCTCTACACGAGGCTCCAGTAACGGCAAACAGCGTCATCGACCAAGGAGACGAGTCAGGAGGACCACCTGTTCCAGAGGACCACCGCCGCTGGCCAGGAAACCTGCGCCTCCACCTCAGCCGGGGTGGCTGATCTCTCCAGTGAGTCTTCCCGAATCACACAGGAGACTCACTCGTCCACCAGGGCTGAGCCTTGCTCCGGGAGACCCACGGGCATCGAGACCGCTACCTCCGGGATCTTGGAGATCTGTCGGCACACAGACCGAGCCGACGCAGAGGCAGAGCGAGGAGCTGAAGACTAACACTTCACCCTTGCCCTCTATAGTGATCCCGGAGTTACCCCTCGACCGGCTCCCTAGAACTCCGGGAAAAGAGGCCGATTTAAATAACAACTTGCTTGAGAGGCCAAGCACGATGACACGAGTGCCGCGTTTGAAACTCACGTGCAGCATCTCCTTAAGTCAAATTATGTAAAGAAGAGAGTAGATGTAAAACTACGAGAGAGACCGTATAGAACTTAATTCACCGATGTACCTAATTACCAAATAAAGATCTCATTTATTGTACATGCTTCGAACGATTCACTAAGCCGCAACCTTCCAACCACGACTTCCTGCCGTACGAAACATATATTTTCTTTTCTTTTTGTCTTTCTAAAATTCTTAATTCACAAAAGCATAACGGCATATACATACCTTTAAATAAATCATATTTATGTCATTTTTAGAGCATTTTTAAAATTATTATGAACTTACGTCATATACTGATGACGTCATCCGATGATTTATGCTGTGACAAATGGCCGTCAGTATAGGGTCATTTAGACGTCATACTGACTGTCAGTTTGACGTACGTTCCGACAAATACGTACGTAAAAAAGACGTCTAACTGACGACGTTGTGCTACCTGGGTTCGATTTCATTAGATTAAATTTTTTTTTGTGTTTTTCGCCTCGAGCTCAAGTGGGGGAATGTAGATATATGTTCCGTTGGTGATCTCACATCTCAGGGCGAAAGGATCAGATACGAGTTAATGTAGTAGTTTTTTAGTAGATGACGCTTGTATTTTTAGTTAGTCTGTTCTCTGTTAGCATGCAGTTAGTTCAGTCCAGTCCGTATAGCGCTCTTGAAAGGTCAACTTCTGTAGACGTACGTTTATAATAAAGATATATACGCAAAAATAAAATATTCTTTTATAGGATGCGGAAAACAGCATGCATCGTCAAATATCTAAACAGCATTCTTCCTGTTTTGAAGTTTCCACTGCTTCGAGAAATCATACAATTTAAAAAGACCATAGAAGAAAATTATATTTTAAAAAAAGAAAATCAAAATTTAAAAAAAAAATGCATCAATTAATAAAAGAAAATCAAGAAAAAGATATATATTACACAATATGTAATATAATGGACGTTGGCAAACGGGCCAACGATGTAAAAAATATTGTGCGCGTAGATATCTTAAGTAAAAAAGTAAAAAATACAATAAAATCATTAGCCAAAATACAAGAAATGGTCGAGGACGGGCACGGAACATTCTCAGATACCGAAATCGAAAATTTTAGGAAATTCCAGCAGGAATTGACAAAAAGACAAATAGACATTAGCAGCTTAGATCATGCTTTAGATCAGTCGATAAAGTGGCGAAACAAGTGTGCGCATTCTACATTATTTCCTCCGATCAATTTAAAAGAAGAATTTGGTGAGGACATTGATTAGGATGCAACATTAAGCAACATGCGAAACATGTTCACCAAGATCAAAGTAAGTAACATCATACAGCAAGACTAGTAATTAAAAAAACTTTCGTTTGTGATGTCCAAGATTGCATTTTGTTTTCAGACGAGCCAACAGAAGTAGCGACATTCGATCGAGAGCCTCGACAGTCTCCTCGCTTGGCGACGTTGTCTCCGACGTGACTAACACTACGCAGAACAACATCACCAAGACGGTTTACGACACGCATCAGAATTATAACAGCACTTTTATCGTCAACGACGGTATCTGCAAAAAGTACTGGGTCGACATGGACAACCACCCGGATCTTAGGGTCAATCATCTGCTTAGTCAGAGCCATCGACGTGCCGCGGTGAGACTCGCTTGTCATTATTTCGCATTATATAACGACTGTCGTGAGAAAGTGAAAACGATATAGAAAATGGCGATTAGTATATATGTAGCGTTTTTTCTCCATTTTTAATAATAATTAAAGAAAAAAGCGATTATATATATATATATATATATATAGTATAAATACAGATATGACGTGTGTGTGTGTATATTCATATAATCGGTGATACTTTTCTACTAATTTCTACCCGGTCAGACGCATTCCTCTGTAAAGCCAACAATTGGTAATATAGAGGATGAAAGCACACCTGATTCTAATCTTCGTGAGTTGATAAGACACTGGGCTGTTATTACATAACATATCTCACTCCGCCTTAACAGATCTTTTACATATTTTGCATAATTTTCATCCTGAATTGCCCTTAACTTTTACAACTTTGCTGCAAACTCCAGTATCTATAAATACAAAGAAATTAGATACAGGAGAGTACTGTCATATTGGTTTAACACAGAGTTTACAAAACATTGCAAAATTTCATGTTGGAACTACTATAGAGCTAAGTTTTAACATTGACGCTCTCCCTTTGTTTAATAGCACAAATAAACATTTATGGCCTATTTTAGGTCTTGTAAAAAATGTGCAAAATATGTCTCCATTTGTTATAGAAGTTTTTTATGGTGAGTCTAAACCATCTCCTTTACATTTATATCTTGCAGATTTCATAACAGAACTTTCTTTATTGTTAAAAAATGGACTTAAAGTAAATGACAGATACTTTAATATAAAAATTCATAGTTTTGTATGTGATGCTCTGGCTCGGGCTTATATAAAACAAGTAAAAAATCATAATGGATATTCTTGTTGCGAAAAATGTGAAGAGAGTGGTATATATTTTGAACGGCGTATTATTCTGAGAAATACTAATGCAAGAAGAAGAACAGATGAGTCATTTGTTTTACAACGTGATGAAGATCATCATGTTGGCATTTCGCCTTTTCTTGAATTAAAATTTGGAATGGTTACACAGTTCCTCCTTGATTATATGCATGGAGTGTGTTTAGGTGTTACAAAAAACCTACTACATACTTGGATAAGTGGTAAATCTAACGTTAAGTTATGTCATCGTTTAATTGATTTATTATCTAAAAAGTTAGTGGCACTTGGTTAATTCATGCCTTCTGAATTTAATCGAAAACCACGAAGCTTAACAGATTTATGTAGAAGGAAAGCAACTGAGTTTAGAAGATTTTTACTTTACCTAGCACCTGTTGTTTTACGGGATATATCAGTTTATGAGCATTTTCTCCTATTTCATTCAGCCATATCTATTCTTACTTCGAAACACAATATTAATAATTTAGGCTTATCATTAGCGCAGGAATTACTTGAAACTTTTATTAATTATGCAGAAAAAATATATGGTCTTGAGTTTTATGTCTACAATGTGCACATATTGTGTCATTTGACAAGTGATGTACAAATGTATGGACCTTTAGATAATTGATCCTGTTTTCCATATGAAAATTATTTAGGCACATTGAAAAAATTAGTAAAATCATCTCGAAAACCACTTCAACAAGTATGTCGTAGGTTACATGAAATATTTTTAAGTAATCCTTACCAAGAACCAAATTACCCAATTCTTAAGCATTTTTTAGAACACAATAATGGCCCATTATTAAGTGTTGTAAATATTTTTAAACAATTTAAGAAGATTAGTACTAGAAACTACGTTTTATCCACCTATTCACATTGTTTTGCTGATTCACATTTTTTAAATAAAAATAATGAAGTAGTACAGATTAATAACATAATATTAACTACAAACGGTTCAACAAAATTAATTGGAAAACAATACATTTCATCAGAATCACTCTACTTGTATCCGTTTGATTCTAAAAAATTAAACATTTTTTGTGTTACAAAGTTATCTGAACAATTACAAGCAATGGATATTGATGATATAAAAGCGAAGTGTGTTCTTCTACCGCTTAAACATGATAAAAAAAAAATTGGGTGTGTTTTCCTCTTCTTCATATATAACATTAAGCAATGTTTATGATAAGAAATATTTAATTTTTATATTCTCGCATCATTTTTGTGCAATGAATTTAATTTTAATATTTTTGTTTTTTTTTCCTCAAATACATATATTTTATTATTCTTTGATAGAACTACAATATCATTTAATTTTTTAATTAAGATTAAGATACATGTATATCAAAACAATATCATTACATTCAAAATAATGTTTTTCATTAATGTTACGTTCCGCAAAATTATTAAAGTTTCAACATTTTGTTGTAAATTTCAAAATGTGCTGTTTTCTTTGTAATAATAAAAAAGAAATATATTTTGTACATGATACCTTAATTTGATTGTTTGTACTGCAATTGCAACCTATCCTGAAAATGAATTTTTCTAAAATAGTCCGGTGTCACAGAAAAACATTATTTAGTTTTCAATCTTTATTTTATTATATTTAAAAATATTTAAATTCTATTTTCTATTTTGTTGTAACTTTAAATTTGTTGTACCAAATTAAAATCGGCAATTTTAAAGTTTTAAGTTTTGTTTACAGCCAAAACAAACATCATTGATACAACGTTATTTTGGCTTAATTAAATGAGACTTAAAACTTTAAAATTGTTTGTCGACGTACGGACTTCTGTACGTCAATAAAGTATATCTATGGCTGCGGTCCACTTGATGCTACAAATGCTTCGAAGCATTCCTCTTCTCCTTTGTTTCAATAAAGAAAGAAGGAGAAGAAGAACGCTTCAAGCATTTGTAGCGTCAAGTGGACCGCAGCCTATATAGGTAGCAAGATGATGTTTAAAGATGTCTTAATGACGAATTATTGACGATTTTAGCCGTCATTAAGACGGCATTAACACGTCATTCTACTACCTAGGATATTTTAGTCACGTCACTGTGACAGTTAAAATAACGTTTCAAGTCCGACAAATAATCGGCGCGCAGTCTATTAGTTGGGAATATATGTATATATATATATATATATATATATATATATATATATATATATATTTTAATTTGTTACTATGTAACTATTAATTTCTGTACTTGCGCACTACGTACCGCGCCTGACTCTTATTGCCATCTATTAATTGATTAAAATAACGTCTTATTAATTTGACTAATAACGTCCCTGGTTTCCCAAACAGCACACAATATTTATAAAATATGTACAAAATATTTATAATAATTATTTGAATATTTTATAAATATTTATCAAAATATTTCATAAATATTTTTGAAGTCTTAGATTGAACAGATAATAAATATTTATTATAAATATTATATAAATGTTTATTGTAAATATTATGGTACATATTATTAAATACTTATTAAATCATTATGATAAAGATTTTGTAAAATATTGTTACTTTCTTTACGAAATGTTTAGGAAAGGTTTTTGGAAAAGTAACAAGAATATGTCTTTCTTTTTCTCTATTGTATCGTTTATTTCAAAAATTTCTGAGGCGATAGCCAAATCTGTCAAGAGTAGATTTCGAAGCTGCTATAAATTTTAATAACAGAACTTGCTAACAGAATATAATGGCAGATTAACTGCAGAAACTGAGTAGAATCTACCGTTTAGTAATCATTTAAATTATATATTTTATTTACATAGTAACAAAATGATGATAACAATTCTGTACGGTTTTTTGCCGACAACCTACTGGCTAGGCCAAGATTAATCGATTTAGTTGAAAATTGATAAAGTACTAGAACTCGTTGGAGAGAGTTCTCTAGTTTGTACAATAATATAAAATTTACCCTCGAGCTAACCAGATATATGTGGATTCTGCCGTTATCGTTCCCCCAATGCGGAGCTCCGACTACAATAAGATCATGCAGACCGTCGTTGTTTAAATCACCGTTAGCCAAGCTCGCCCCGAAGAATTCGCCGATGTCAGTACCACGAAGATTGGTGATCAAGGGTACAAAATCCCCATTCAAATCGACTACAGCGACCTGTAATATTTAATGTCACAGTCACACGCCGTGATCTCCTCTTCTCGGAAGAAACGAAACGTTTTGTCTGAATAATGTTCATTTCTATCAATATATAGATTAACAATTCTTACTTTTTATTTTTTCTCGGTTCTAAGAATTAGAAGAAGATAAACAGTAAGTTAAACGGAGATTAAAATTAATGTGCATTAATAGAAATGGGCGTAAGTGGCATGAATAAAATGCTTTACTTGCCCTACATAATTCCACCCCGGATCCCCACAGGCGTAAAAGGGTTGATTCTGGTTGAAATAATATCCTGATGTTACCGCATAGCCTGTTATAATAGTTTAATTAAAATCCGCTTTTGCATATGATCGTGTGATGGAAGTTTTGTTTGTTACATATAATTCACTAAATTGTGACAGATTGTCGTGTATCGGTATCTCTGTAGTTTTCCTATTGATCTCATAAAATGAGTGCTTCCAGAAATGTGCTATATTGACACTACCTATGATATTGTCACTTGGTCTTCCTACGATACGGCTTATTGCTCTGTACATTTTCTGTAATTTCAAATTACTCACAATCAGTCATATAAAGGCCATAGTCAAACGGCAAAACATTTGACAAAATTAAAATTAATATTGTATTATAGAAAGAGTAAGAATTGAACACAGAAATATTTATAAATTAATATAAATTATTAATTTAAATTATAATATTTTATTCACATATCTGCGGTGCTGCAAAAGGCAACAGAGAAACCGTACATTGGATTAAACCACGTATCTTTGCTGAAATCTATTGTATGTAACATTAATATCTGTGTGTGTATTAATTATTATGTATATGCGCGCGCGCGAATCGTGAGTATTTAATGTTAATCCTTCTGAACAGAAAATATATTCTTTAATCCATTTTTAACAAAAATATATTATTGATATACATTGTCGGCCAAAAGTTTGAGATCATTGATAAAAAATGTACTACATACAAATCTACAATAAGAAATGATATCAAACTCATGCATTATTATAATTTAACTTATTTTTATTATTTTATTCATAGTTTTATAATAAAATAAAAAATAATATAAAATGTTTGAAAATTGTACAAAAAATATTTTTACAAGATGAAAAGAATATTAGACACTATAGAGAGTATTAGACATTTTTTTCCTCGAGTAGCTCCACACTTATATTTAATTATTCTTTTTACTAATCTACATAATCAACAAGTTTATTTTTTTTCTGACAAAAAAGACACTTTTCCCATCTTGTAAAATAATCCATAGTTTTGAAGAAAAAGGCTTTATGATCGTAGTCAAAGATTGCTAAAAGAAATAATAGTATTAAGCATATAGATACAGATATTATATATTGATCGATTAGAAATTCATTGCCTCAAAATAGTGAATAAAAAATAATTACCAAAATAGTTAATTTCAGATATTTCCGATGTTGTCCAAGACCTTTGACCGCTATAGCAAATGCCTTGCAAGGTGTATGTGTATTTCCTACTATTGATAATGCTTAGAATCGTTCGCAGGGCACATATCTGAAATAAGTAATGATGATAAATTAAAAGTTGCTCAAGATATATTAATTTCGGAGTAAAAACCATATTTTTTCTTAAAAAAAAAACAAAATATCATTTTTTTCGAAAAGTTTTTAATCCGATAACATTTTTTTTATATAAAACATAAATATATATAATTCTATATGTCCATATATGTTTTTTCTCTTGTATAATCTCTGTTTGTACATAATACATAAAAAAATAAGAATAATTGAAAAATGATTAGAAAAATATCTATCTTGTTTAATATTTCTACAATCAATCTGTCAGCACATTCTATTATATTTCTGCCGATAAAATTCGTAGCAGATGCTTCGCAAAATGTATACTTTCAATAGATTTAGCTTATCCGGGCTTCTGATATTTTATTTACTAACAATAAGATGTTAAATTCTTTCTTAAGGAAGCATGTTATAAAGTGTTTAAATCACAACAACCCTGATTAATTCCTCATATCTTTCTTGTGTACCGTAAGGAAACCGCTGTTCTTTTCTATCGACATTGCACCACCGAACCAGGAATGTTCCTTCTTTACATATGCGCGCATATTGAGTTGGCGTATGTATAATTGTTCGTCTTTCGCGGAAATGGTCGGTCTGACCTCCATACATGGACCCGGTAAACTGCATAGATAAACTACACCAGATTCGTCTAAAAGTTTAAAACCTGATGTATCACGCCATGATATACCATGGCGTGTATAATTTCCACGAGGTGCTCCTAAGAGTAACCTATTAAGAAAGAATACACATTTAAAATTGGTTTTACAAACGACAAATAACAGACATAGATAAATATAGCGACAATAGTAAAATAACAATAGAAAATTCGAAAAATGTCACAACAAAATAATATGAAAAAGGCTAAAGAATACAGTAAATGTAAAAATACTGAAAGAAGAAAAACAGGAAAGAAAAAAAATAAAAGATATTGCCGATTAGCTCAACAAATTAAAAATCAAATATAAAGACACAGCAGCCCAGGTAGAACATAAAATTCATAATAACGTCTTGTTGAATATAAAGTCATGATGATGTCATCATGATGTCATAAGTTTTATGTTCTACCCTTATGAGCTAAGCTAAATTTTAATGCTTAAACTTATTATAATATTATAATATAATCCATTTACGGAGAACAATATCCAATGTTAAACATTGGTAGTTTTTAATGATTTATCGACATTTTATTTTGTTTATTTTGACATTGATGATGATCTAGAAGGATAGAATTGTTTCGTACGACACTGAGGAGACCTCAGGGCACGAGAGATACCGGCACCGCCTTGACCGCGAGGCGTAAGGTGGACTACATAGTCGGATCTTATATTTAAGATCGTCTTAAGTCTGGTCAAAGGCCGTCTTAAGACTCCGTTCAGCCAATGAAATGACCGTATTAGCAACTTAAGACATTACTTAAGACGGTCTTGAAATAAGATCCGACTATTAATACTGGCCTTAGAATCATTTCATCCTTGTTTGTCAAATGTTAACCAACGACGAATGATCCTTATATATGAGCGTTAAATGGAACGCACTCAAAGCCAATTAACGTACACGTACCTGTATCACCTGCTGTATTTCTATGAAATTGATTCCCTGCGTAAAGGCTATGGAAAGCCACGTAGCTTTAACGACACTGGCCGATAAAATTCTTACGGACTACAACTCGAGACTTATAACTATATATACGCGACTTACTACACGACTTACAATTACGCAAGACTTTGAACTGCCCATCGCATACGATCGACGATCACAGACAAGACTTGGCATAGCCCAATCGATAGAGCCCGAAAAAGCCGCTGAAATGGAATTAATTCCGGGAAGCGATATTTTTTTTTAACTGTTTCGGAGGGTCATGGGTAGTCTAAAACCGGATTTTCGGGATTCTAACCCTGGAGCGTTAGCCGCCATTTTGATTAGAAGGGTGATTTTGTTTTTATTAAATATCTCGCTTATTTTCAACTTTAGAGTGAAAGTGGTAAGAACCAAACTTGTAGAAAATTTAATACTCTACAAATTTGGTCCTTATCATTTTCACCTAGGATCGATATTTTGGGTCTTAGACTCAAAAGTGGGGTGAAATTTTTTATTTTTTTTTTATTTTTTGAATTTACTTGGTATAATAAAAAACATCTTTTCCACACCACCACGGGGGTAGAGTTTATGGCGCATTTTTTTTTAGCGTGTATCCCCTGTAGGCCTAATCCACGCATAAAATCTTGGCTTAGTTGTAAATCGGAATTATGCAGTTTTTATACGTTTTGACGATAGTCCAGCCAAATTAACGTCGGTGTCTTCTCCTGTTGGTTCTTCGCTAACATCGAGATTGTCGTCTCCAAGTACAGGTGAGTTGATGTTGAATGTTGTTTCAGGCAGATCGTCCAAAGTATCTTCATTGCATTCATCAACTCACCTGTACTTGGAGACGACAATCTCGATGTTAGCGAAGAATTTTCTACAAGTTTGGTTCTTACCACTTTCACTCTAAAGTTGAAAATAAGCGAGATATTTAATAAAAACAAAATCACCCTTCTAATCAAAATAGCGGCTAACGCTCCAGGGTTAGAATCCCGAAAATCCGGTTTTAGACTACCCATGACCCTTCGAAACAGTAAAAAAAAAAAAAAAAAAAAAAAATCGCTTCCCGGAATTAATTCCATTTAAATGTCTCTATCGACTGGGCTAGCAGGCGAACAATGATCGAAGGTCGTAGAAAATAATAGAAGAACGACGTGCGCAAGAACGACGCAGGGTCGGCTGCCACCTTAACGACACCGTCGACCAATCGAGTTGCGCATATATTACATGCGACACTGCATCACGCGCGCAGATATGTCCGCGCTGTCACGTATTTGAAAACAAATCGTCCTAATAGGGCTGATATCACAGTCTCCGATTAACGTGATCCTCCGATTAAACTCACTCTTCGTCTCTTTTTAGGGGGACAGTTAGAAAGAGATGCAGAGTGAATTTAATCGGAGGATCACGTTAATCGGAGACTGTGATATCGGCCCATAGTCTTTACTTGCTGAATTATACATGGGCATATCATGCTCAAATTAAGTAAAATTATTTATACCGATATTAACAAATTTCATAAAAATACACACATAATAAGTAATATATATGTTTCTTACCTCTTTCGATCATATATACAGCCGGATGCGCGCTATAATAGTTTACACTCTATGAAACAGGTGGCATTCCCAGCAAAAATTTGATAAATGTTTACAAAATATTACTACAAATATTTATTTTTAATTACCATAAATATTATATAAAATATTTATTCTATATTTTAATAATATATTGAATAAAGTTTTTATGAGATTTTTTCTTCATATATATGAAAAATATTTATATAATATTTCAAAAAAATATATAGTAAAAAATATTTATGAATATTTATCATAAATATTGTGTGCTGTCTGGGTTGTGACTTAGGACCGTAAAAAATGCGTCATTTTTACGTTAAACTTTAGGAATAAATGACGTAACATACGTCATAAAATGACGTAAAAATCACGTCATTATGACGACTGTCTCCTACCTGGGAAGTAATGTTAAAATGCATTCTGCGCTCGCCGCAGTGATTATTGTCAAAATGCATTCTGCGCTCGCCGCAGTAACTACTATCAAAATGCATTCTGCGCTCGTCGCAGTGACTACTGTCAAAATGCATTCTGCGCTCGCCGCAGTGATTATTGTCAAAATGCATTCTGCGCTCGCCGCAGTGACTACTATCAAAATGCATTCTGCGCTCGTCGCAGTGACTACTGTCAAAATGCATTCTGCGCTCGCCGCAGTGATTATTGTCAAAATGCATTCTACGCTCGCCGCAGTGACTACTGTTAAAGTATATTCTGCGCTCGCCGCAGTGACTACTGTCAAAATGCATTCTGCGCTTAGCGCTGTTTATAATGTACAAATAAAATATACGCTCGCTCATCTATCTGCATTACTCTGGTAACCATTCCATTGCAATTCTGCTGTAAAACTGCACGAAAAGTCGTGCATTAACTTTCGGGCAGATCATGCGTTTTCTATTTCCAACTTTGACTATTTTTCTGTTGGCAGAAACTTGCTCTCGTCGTAGTGCAACAGAATTGTGGAAGATATGTGTATGCATTTACATGTAACAGAATAGTGCAAGAAATGCGGCAGATGCTTGCGCAAATCGCAGTGCAACATAATCGCGCCAGATTTGTAGCAGCGCCTACTGCTACCCATACAGCACAAAATATTTTTAAAATATTTTTAAAATACTTTTTAAGAAGATTAAAATAATTTACAAATAGGTAAACCTTGCGTTGTATTGCTGGCGAATGTCATGATTTTGCTTTGCCGGAGGCCTGCTTATATTAGATCCCAACTGAAATTTACTTGCGAGTTAGTTTTACCATTATGCGCCGCCTAGCGGCATCGTTGCAAACTAGCACGGAAAGATGAGCTGTATGGGTAATAATTTGCAGAAATACGCATTTATATACAGCAGAATTCAACAAGAATTACGGCAGATGCTTGCGTAAGAAGTAGATCAGCAGAAATACAAATGATTTTGGCAGAATTAATATACCGTACATCTGATTTATCAATCAAACATTTTTCGAAATTTGTAACGCCAAAATCGACCGTATAGCCTACATCTCACAGCACGAAGCTATAATAGTTTTACAATTTCCAGTTAACTTACAGTAATTATTTCTATGAATATTTATAACATAAATTAAAAACAACTTTAATAATATTGATGATAATTATTTACACTTTATTTTAAAATATTTATTATAATCTTTTAGATACTTTTATTTTCCGGACATTACAATATTTACAAAATATTCAACGTATATATTTTCAAAATATTTAAATCTTTTTTATAAATATTTTAAAAATATTTTATAAATATTTTGTGCTGTCTGGGGGTTTAACGCGCTCGGCTGTTCTTTTTCTGACGGGCAGATGCTTGCACGCTTTTTTCGCATTTCTGTCACTCGGATCTGTACGGCAAAAACAACAATTTAAGCGACATTATACACTTGTGAAATTTTGCTGCAAATATGTTTCAAGAGTCTAGAACACTCGACTGCTCTTTTTCTGACGGGCAGATGCTTGCATGTTCTTTTCACGTTTCTGCCGATTGGATCTGTACTCAAAACTCTGCTGCAAATGTGCGTAAAGAGTCGAACGCGATTTGCTGTTATTTTTCTGTTGGGCAGATACTTCCATATTGTTTTCACATTTCTGCTGCAGGTTTACTTTTAACAAATAGATAAAATTTCACTGGTAGCTTCTTACAGCAGACTACTGCAATAGTACAGTAAGTACTCGTTCAATTACAGATATTATGCACTTCTGTCACAATTTTAGACTGTTTTCTTGCGCACTACTTCGGGACGTATCTGAACTATCAGACTGGTTACCAGGGAAGATGACACTATAGTGTCATCTTGTGCATTGTGTTCATACAAGAATTCGTGCAAATGGAGTAAATTGCTACCGATATGTGCACATGGGTGCATTTATATCTTACCATTTAGAGTGCAAAATATCTATTCTCTAATGGGTAGATATGATTGCAACCCGTCTATAATACAGCAGCATGTTTATAATCCAGTAAGTAAATTAATAGCAAATCTTTTCCTATTCATATTTTTTATTGTTTCTATCGTATATCGACTGATATCTTTCGGGAGGTCGTATCTCAAAAACTGTCACTTTACAGGATCCGTAAATTTTTGTTTTATTGATAAGCAACAAACAAGATAGTTTGCTTTACTGTTCAAAAGTATAGTGATTTGGAATTAAAATACAGCTTTATTGTTTAATTTTATATGATTCGTGGGAAACAAACACAAAAACGCAATTTTTATAGATACGACGCACTTCAAAATTGTAATCAAATGAACAAGATACGACATATTTATTTTTAAATAACATTTATTATTGTCATTTAAAAATAAATATGTCATATCTTGTTTATTTGTGTAAAATCGAGATACGACCTCCCGAAAGATATCAGTCGATGTGTGAAAAATATATTTGTGTAATTGACAATTATATATGGAGGGGTTAAAGCCATAGTGGTGTAAGTCACTTTTTTTAAACTATCGAGTTAAGTTCATAGATGCAGTCTACACATGCAGATATGTTGAAAGAAGAAGGAAAAAAAGTGGTAAAAAAATTGACTTACACCACTATGGCTTTAACTCCTCCATATATGAATATACTTTACTTTATATATATATATACCCAGATAGCCAAGCGTGATAAAGCATATTGAGCAAACTAATGTATTGCATGTGTTGTTATATATTTGCTACAAATTTGCTGACATCGAAATAGAACACGTTACAAATACATTGGGAGAAGGTATAATTAGAAAGTAAAGGATAAGGCAAAGTGTAAACAGTGAAAACTCTGTAACTCGGTAGAAGAAATTTATTTCTAAACAATAATATTGTTGAAATGTAATGTTGGATCAGCCAGATAAAGCAATAATTTGACGTATTCTATACATATACGGTGAGATTCGAGTCGGCAATTAGCGAAGCATCCCTGATAGCACAGAAAGGTTTCTGGAACGTTGTAGGGACATAACATTGAAACGTTGAAACTGTTACAGTTACGTTGCGTAATGTCTTTGAAACATCTCTGCAAGATTGCAGCAACGTCAAAATGTCCGCTTCGATCCGCAAGAAACGTTTCTGAAATATTACAGAAATGTTTCTTGAACATTTCGGTGAGATTGGTGCAATATCCTCTTTGGTTTCACTTGCAACATTGCAGAAATGTAAAAAAAAACGTATATATGCGGGAATATATATTGTTAATAAAAAAACAAATAATCTATTAAATCACAATAGTTTTATTTTTTTTATTTGTAGAAATAAAGTATTTTATAATATTTCAACATATTACATTTACATATTTATTATATTTATTATATTTATTATAATAATATATTTATTATATTATTTATTATATTAATATTAAAATTTATATTGCATCAGCGTCCGCTGTCTTTTGATGTTTACTGAAAATGAAAATAATAATGTGATAAAAGTAACGAAAGAGCAGTTATTTATTTAAGGGGACTTAGTAGTAAAAAATTGAAACAAATGAGAAAAAAGTTAAATTAATTTTGTACTTCAAAAATTTATATATTATAATAAAGAATTACAGTATTCTTTTTTATTTTTTCACATATATTCTGCATACTATTTCTAAATTGAAAATTGGCCATTTTAATATGTATTATAATCAAAGTTATAATTTTTTTCATTTTGTGTACAAGTCGACTTCGCTTTCAACGAAAGTTCAGGCGATGAATACTATGAATAGTTCGTTCGACTAATAATTAGAATACCATCATCAAATATATGTTATCTATATAATGTATTGTTTTATATGAATATGTTATTAAAAGTGCATTTCTTTTCACGCATGACGCGCATGATACATCACTTACTCTTGTTTAACATTCGGTGAACAACAAGGATAAATATGCTTCATACACATCATGCGTGAAACGGAATGCATCTTAAGTATTGTAAAAAGGCTTCGTTGTTACTTGAATATAATATCCAAAATACTATAAAAAATGTAAGATGATTGGTTCATTATTTCATCGTTCCAAAAGCTTTCGGTCGATTCGAACAAAAAATCAAACAATTTAAGTAACTGGAATTCTAATATATTAAAGGCAATTTTTTGTATTTTGTTTTACATTATATGTATAAGATAATTCAATAATAAAATTTAACATATTAGGAAAATTGTAGAAAATTAATATTTTATCGTCCAGTACCTTTTAAAAATCTATTAATTATACAATTTTCAAAAACTTACGTTTTTCTTTGTTCAAGACTGCGCTTGTGTCTTAAAGTGCCTTGCACAAGCCACTTGGAGATATAATGTGTGATATCTTTCTCTATCACTTTGTCATCCGTAATACGCACAGCTCCTAAACCATTTATTAATATTTATATTTTTAATACTGTATTAAAATTAAAGTAAAATACTAAAAATTAGTCGCACAACATTTCAAAACTTACGTATAATACACTTCGCGAGCAGCAAATCTTTTAACTTCATTTTCTTTAGCTTTCCAGCCCAACTATATTGTACTGCTATCTCATTTGTGATCGTTCTTTTTAGAACGATGTTTAGAATCAATTCTCGGCTATCACGTCCGCCGATTCTATTCAACGAAATGGCCTATAAAAATTATAATTTATTACAATTAGGAACATATACATATACATTAAGACATTGAAACAATGAAAACTTAAGAGTACTATTAGTAAGAAATTGAAAAAAATTAGGAAAATAAATAATTTTGTATTTTAATATGTTTTAGTTTAATTAATTTTAAAATAAGAAGTTGAATTATTTTGTACAACTTCAAAAATTTGTATATAAAGAAGAATTTTAATACTGAGCAGTCTCATATTCAATAAGATATAGTTCTAAATAAAAAATTAGTCCTTCATATGTGTGTTACAATTAAAGTTATTATCATTTTTTAATTTTGGATGAGTTATAACTCCACTTTAAGAAAAACTTTAAGAGCATGATCACAAATATATTGTACTTATGCAACATATAACACAATATATTTATTATAATAAAAATTGCACATACTTTTGTTGAGTACTTCCTGTTGAATATCTTCTGTTGAATACGTCCACTGGATGCCGAATTTCTATGTGAGCCCTGTACTGACCTCGTGCTCCCCCGCCGAGGGCTACGGGGGAACTCCGAAATACATATTATAATAAGAGAAAAAATATAATCCTATGATAAAAGAAAAATTATATGAATGTCAAAAAATATGTAATTCGAGAGATATAATAAATGCATCTGCGTTTGTTAGTTAGTTCATATCGGTTTATTATATCTTCGTGTTAAAATATAAAAATTATATATTTATAATATTTTGGGATGAGGTAGTGCGTGTAAGGATATGTTGATTGAAGTCTATTATAATTTATCTCTTAATACTGTCTTTAATCACAGAAATATTCTAATCGTTACAGTTCCGAAATATTCTAAGTCGACCGCTCACAAGTCGGTTCACGCGGATACGTCTTCACTCTAGCGAGTCGCAGTGTCGAATCCTCGTCTCTCTGTCCCCGGGCTCTCGCGATCGTTTTCTCCTCTCCGGACTTCGTGTCCTTCGAGAAGTCGCTCGTCACGTTTCGGTCGATTTTGTGTTATTAATTATTGTTTGTGTCATGCCTGTAACGTTCTCGCTTATCGTTACCTATATTTATGTTTTTCCTATCTAACGTCTTTCCCTATTTTTCGACCTCGCTATTATTTCTTATTTTCGATTCGAGCTGTTGCGACGGCCAAGTATATAGCGATATAATCGCCACAATATATTGTAAATTTATATGTAGCAAAAATCTATATAGCATATTAATATATGGCAAATGGCGCGTATCGTAACATATAAATACGTTTGCATTATATTTTCGCACTTGAAAGTAAAAAATTTTAATTGAAATAATATATTACAAAGAACACGTGGTGCGACAATACATTTGCATTTTAGTTTGTATATTCTCACGTGCAAAAGTAAAAGTTAAATTTAAATAATATGTATATAATAAACTTCTTTGAATAAGCATGGTTTCTTTATCGTTGATATTGAACACAAAATTTTAAACGTCAATATTTTATAAACTATTGTGCATTGGACAGAGTTACTGTACCTTGTATTAGTGAATGTAGTGAAGTGTAACATATTAAGAATTTAACAAAATTCAAGAGATCAAGGGTTGATTGTCTTTTTGTAAAATTTTTAAAATTATATAATATAATATAACAAAAAAAAAAAAAAAAAAAGAAAATTATTGCACACGTGCGGTCACTGAATGCATTTTTCTCTATTTATTTTCCTAAATGTTACGTTTAAAATATACACGACAAACTAAACATTGATTAATACAGACGTTATTTGAGACTTACCTTTATCAGATATTAGTTTCCTCGCCAATAGAAAACTGAGATTTCAGTATAAAACGTGCACGTGTTCGCAATCTGGCTTCTTCTTCTTCTTCTTCTTCTCTTTTATTGCGGCTTCTACCGCTTTTCAGCGGACAATATGACCAGATTTGCCACTAATAAATTCCGACTCACTGTTAGCGTCTGGAAGTCTGAATGGAAATCAATGCAGTAATTAACTTAAAAAAATTGTCCTTCCGTCCGAACTGGTCCGCGCACGTTGAGCGAATTTTAGCAATATGGCATTGGGTGCGTTCGGGGAGCTCGCTACCGCGTTACCCATAAAAAGTACATTCCACATTAAAATAAATTATTAATATTGTAAATAACAAAAAAATCATCTTAGTATTAAAGAAAAAAATAAATATTTGCTAATTATAATTGAAACTGAAAAAAATAAATTAAGACATAAATCTTGCAAATGCATGGCGGTCACGTCGGTATTATACACGCACATGACTTTATTGCTAATAATGAAAAGGATGTATATATACTTTGCTTTTCGACTTTGTGTCGATATAGAATTAATCGAAAGACAATTAAAATCTTATAAAAATATATGCAATTGCTCAATTAACATAAAAACAATCTTTATAATAAGGTCGAAAATGACAAAAATATCGACCAGTCATCGACATCGACCATTGTACTGCATATGACAAATCCGCCACAGTTACATTATATATGTCTCTTATAAAAATATTTGCAATTTGCAATTAACATAAAAACAGTCTTTATAATGAGGTCGAAAATGACAAAAATATCGACTATTCATCAACATCGACCATTCATCGACGCATCGACGTCGAATCGACGTCGATTCGCAATCAAGGTCGCAAACCTATTGGATTCCGTCGTGAGCCTTCGTTGTGAACGCACGTGCTCGCACCTGATTATTACGAGCGACGGACTTCGCTGATTCCCTTCGGAATGTGTTCATACTTACCTCACCGGCTTTGGATGGATTTGTCGCCTTTATAAATGGGAACATCGAGAGAGATCTTGGATGGTTTTGCCGCCCCTTATAACCTGAAGAATATCGATTGCTGTGAATCACGATCTTCATGGAAAGTATCCTCCTGGAGGGTGAGCTTTTTGGCGATGTAATAATCAGTTGTTAACTTTAGCATGATTACTTTTACTCATTTCGGATTATTGATATTTTCTTTGCTTTCTTACTTGTGATATGCTATTTCGAATGTATATATTTGCGTTTAACGTTACGAACATTTTGCGTATTTCACATATTTGAGTGCTGTTTTTCTTTTTTTTTTTTTTTTTTTTTTTTTTCGGGATATAAGTTATCCGGCGTGTACTTGCGCTCCCATAAACACCATGTTATTGCGTCGTACGAAACATTCGCGTTCCGGGGTGTAACGTTGTATGAAACATTCGCAGTCTAAGGTTTAATACGGGAACTCCAGTTGAACTATGTGTTTCTCTATTAATAATATGCAAGAGTGATAATTCGTATCAGCGATTCTTCATTTTCACTCGAGTTTCCGGACGTTACACTCTGTAATTTTTGGAGCTTGTTGGTATAGGGTAATTTGCGTGCACTTGCGTTTTCATAAATATAATTTTCGTGATATGTTTCTTTATATGCATATTTGTTTCTTGTGTAGTCTGAAGTATTATTAATAAGTATTTTAATTCGAGTCTAATGGTTCTTAATATTTATTTGCGTTTTCGACTGTGTTTTTTCCGCATATTACTTGAGATTCTATGTTGAATTGCGTGCACTTGCGTTTTCATAAATATAATTTTTGCGATATGTTTCTTTATATGTATATTTGTTCTTTCTTGTACAGTTTTAAGTATTATAATTAGGTATCTTAATTTGTGCTCAACGATTCTTTATATTTTTGTGCGTTTTCCGTCGTGTTTTATTTTACATATTATCCGATAATTGAGTACCTCAATATTTTCAATCTATCGGTGGTTTCTACCTTTTCACGTCTTCGACCTTGTTTACGTGATCGTGTGTATTCATTCCTTACGTGCGTGATCGAGAACGAAAATATTGAGGAACGGGCTGTGATCGACGTGACTTGTGTTCACATATATTATCTTCGTTCGCATATTTGTGTATCATAATGCCGAAGAATACGAACCGTAAATCTCCCAAGGAAAAGGAGGGTGGAAATACTAAGCGACCACGTTGTGATTTGGATAATAATGAGAATAATATTATCCCAGGCACGAGTAACAACCCTCGCGATGACCAATTTGGTGGTAGAGAAAAGTTTTTACTTTCACAAATAAGTAATAGATACTCTGAATCAATTATTGCACCTTACCCTGTTCACATTGAATCTCTCTCGACCTCTTTGAACGTTGGTAATCTCCACCCTATGAGCATTGGGAAATTATTATGCAAAAAATATAACAATATTTCTGCGATTCGTAGACTAGGGAGGAATTTGATATGCGTTGATTTCTCCTCTTATGTGGATGCGAACGACCTCTTATCTAGTAAGAATATCCTTCCGAACGGTCTGATGGCTTATGCTCCGAATTATAAAATTTTTCGGGTTGGGGTGATTAGAGATGTAAACCCTTCTCTTTCTGTTGATGAAATCCGTGCTGGAATTTCATGGCCGAGTGATCCGGTGGCAAATCACTCTTTGGAAAGACTTAAGTTTCGTGATAGACACAGCCAAGAGCTGACTGATTCTGCTTCTGTCAAGGTAGTTTTTTCTACCAACCTCCTACCTCCATACATCTATATATGGAAGGTTAAATGCAAAGTCTTCCCATTCATTAACAGAGTACGTAAATGTACCAATTGCTTTAGATGGGGTCACTCTAACTTTACTTGCCGAGGTAATAAGTCTTGTGAAAAATGTAGCCTCTCACATCCTTGCGAGGATTGTGATGCGGATCCTAAGTGTATAAATTGCGGTGGAGATCACTTTTCCTCGGATTTTTCTTGCCCTGTATATATTAATCATAAGATAATTAATACTGTGATGGCGTACACGAATGCCTCTCACGCTCAAGCTAAAAGAATTGTAAGGAATAGAGATATTAATTCCTGCCAACACGTGGTTAATCTCTTTAAGGGTCAGGCGTATATGATTTGGAGTGGATTTGATTTGAGAGAGGCTTTGAGTTTGAGTTGTAGTTCTAATAAAAAGAAACGTCCTAGGAGAACGGATAGTGTGGATTCTATTTGTTCTCATTCTGTACTGGAAGATACCATCCGTCCACCTTCTGTGGAAATGCCTCTTGTTAAAGATCGTAACTCTAATGATTATAACCTGACTGAGTCGAAATCTCGAATCTCTGGCTAGTACATTTCCTACCCCTGATATCATACTTCACGATTTACGCTTTCTTTATAATTCAGGTAAATCTGAAAAATACAAAGCTTCGGCATTATTACAATACCTAGAATTAATTTTTCGTAAATTGAACTAATGGCTTTGAAAATCCTTCAGTGGAATTGCAGAAGTATTTCTGGAAAACTACCTGAATTTTCTAATTTAATTCTGGGTTTTGATATAATATGCCTCCAGGAGACTTGGTTAGAATCTCGATCTTACTTCTCTTTTAAGGATTTCATTGCTTTTAGAAGTGATAGAGCTGACGACGCTTGTGGAGGGGGCACGGCTATTCTTTGCCGAAGGGAGCTTGATCCTGTCATCTTTGACTTTAATCTCCCTGATAACCCTGGTGTTGAGATGACATGTATCTCCGTTTTTCATAAAAAGGTTTCTCCTAATAGACTATTTATTGTGTCACTCTACAAACCCCCTCATATACGCGTTGGTCTGAACTGTTGGACTGATTTACTGAGTTCGGTGGTTTCCGCCTCTGGATCTAGTAATTTGATTGTTTGCGGAGATTTCAACACTCAGCATGAGATGTGGGGATCCTCTAGGGCTAATTTGGACGGTGTGGCATTGGCCGATGCTTTGACAGACTCAGATTTTGTTTTTCTAAATGATGGTTCCCCCACTAGAGTATCTGCTAATCCTAACTATTTTAGTGTACCGGATATTTCCCTCGTATCTCAATCTATGAGTCACATTTGTTCTTGGGCCACCTTTGATGAACCCTACGGCAGCGACCATTTCCCTATAATCATCCAGATTAACTGTGATACTGGCTCCCCGTGCGTCTCTAGGAGAGCTAGATTATGCGTCTCTGGTATGGACAGGGATCGTTTTGGAAGCATCGTTCATGATCGCATGTCCGATTTTTCAATGGATGATTTATCTGGTGCTTTGGCGTATGATAATTGGAACTCTATAATTGTTGACTGCGCACTTCGTGCCGGGGCAAAGATTTTTGACTCCTCTGGAGTGATTATCTCATTCGATAAGAAATCTGAATCGTGTAAATCCTTTCGCCCTAAATTTGAGAGAAAACATATCAATAGGCCCTGGTGGGATAAGGAATGCGAAAATGCTAAGGCCCATAGAAGGGATGCTTTTGAGATCCTAAAGGGTACCCCTTCCAAGGAAAATCTGGCTTACTATAGAAAATGCTCTGACGATTGTAGAAAAATTATTCGTAGGAAAAAGAAAGAAAACTTCACTTCCTTTATTAATGATCTCGGTGAAAACTTTGATCCTAAGACTTTTTGGGACTCCATTAATTCCTTCAAGAATTCCGCCTTTTTTTGCTGAGTACAGTCCTCCTTCTGAGAGCCGTATCTCCAATATTCATGACTTTATTAGTGGCTTCTCGCCTCCTTGGGTGCCCAACTCGTTTGAGAATATCAATCATACCTCACATGTTTCAATTTTTGATAAGAAATTTTCCTTAAGTGAACTTAAACAGATTGTTTCTTCTGCTAAAATCAAGAGTTCTCCCGGACCTGACCTTATTTCCAACTTTATTTTAAGCCTTCTTCCTGAGTCTGCGCTCTCTAAATTGATTGACATTTTTAATCTAATATTATCGGATGGCACTTTTCCATCTAATTGGAAATTTTTTGACATTGTTCTTATCCCTAAGCCAAATGGTAAGGGCTTTAGACCTATCTCATTGGCTTCTAATATATTTAAACTCTTTGAAAGTCTAATCAAGGATAGATTCGAAAGGTTTATTGAGATGGAGAACATCTTACCTAATTGTCAGTTCGGTTTCAGGAAGGGCAAGTCTTGCGATGACTGTTTAGCTTTCATTAACATAGAGATATATAAGTCTTTTTCAATGCAGGCTATGACCGGTGCCTTATTTTTAGATATCAAATCCGCATATGATAATGTTAACCCATGTGTTTTATTTAGTTGTATTAATAAACTCCGGATCCCTGATGGTTATAAACGTTTTTTCCGTAATCTCCTTTCCTCAAGGCATGTGAGTTTCTTTGAATCTGGGATCTTTTACGCACGGAGGCTTCTTCAACGTGGTATCCCGCAAGGCTCTGTTCTTAGTCCTATCCTATTTAATATATATGTTAAAGATATTCTTTTTCACATCCCCTATAAGACCATCGTATTAAAATATGCTGACGATGTTGCTATCCTCTTCTCTGATCGTAGATTGGATAGGGTTATTTCGGGTTTGAGGGATTCCTTTGATCAGCTTGTACGTTGGCTCGAGGGATTGGATTTATCCATCTCGTTACCAAAGACTCAATTTATCATTTTCCACCGCAAGAAACTGATTATTCCTGACCAACTCGAATTATCTTGCGGGATTATTCCCCTCAGTAAATGTATAAAATACCTTGGCCTGATTATGGATACCGGTCTTAGATGGGGGGATCACATTAAGTCTCTAAATAACAGATCTAAGATTTACATAAACATACTTAAGTGGCTTTCCGGTAGATTCGAGGCGTTAGGCCTGTACTAGCTCTGAATTACATTAATGCTACTATCGGGGCCATCCTGGAGTGGGGCTCGATGTGGTACATGAGTGCCGCTCTGACTCATCGTTCTTCTGTAGACCGTATTTTATGCTCCTCTTATAAAATTGCATTAAATATCCCTAAATCCTCTTCAAACCGGGTGTGTTGGACATTTGGTGCTCAGAAATCTTTTAGGAGAAGGATCGTCACTAAGTGTGATAAGTATATTGCTAGATCTATTCAGTTACGTAATAATAAACTAATCAACAAGGTTTCTAATTTTTACAGTTTGGTGAACCAACAGCGTGTAGCTCCCAGGAATATCCCCTTTTTGGTTTCCAGATGGCCGATGATGCAACCATTCAGGAGTCATTTATATGTTTGGTATACACATCCGCGATATTCTTACTCTCATACATATACTGTTTTGCCCATTGTGGATATCGACACTGGATACTTGGTTAAAGAGCATGGGAACCCCAATACGGCCTTTACCAACCTTATTTCTTTCAACAGGGAACACGCGTCGGAGATCGATATTTTTACCCAGCAAACATTTTGGTTGTGGGATGTTGCCAAAAGGGAAACAAATGCCAGCAAAACGATAATGCCAAAGCCATGGCCTACTGTGTCCGCAATTGCTCTCCATATGAACGAAATCTTAAGAACATATTCCGCAGTCAAATTGACGACAACACCAGAGCAAATCTGACAACAACTTTACGACGTCAGATTGACACAACAAATTGAGGACAGATCTGTTTATCGCAAAGCGGCAGCCGATTGGCACCAAACGTAGACCAAATCTGTCCCAATAAATGACAAAAGACTTACGCCATACAAAGAGCAGGTCTGTCACCAAACATGTCGACAGATTTGCACCAAACGTAGACCAGATCTGTCACCAGACATGCCAACAAAATGGCGTCAAACGCAGACCACATCTGTTTTCAAAAGCGACGCCAGATCAGCAATAAACGGAAATCAAATCTGTCGCTAGAAGCGACAACAGATTGACGACAGATTTCGTATTCTTAAAGTTCGTATTCGCACATTCGGTATTCCATACCTGCAAAGAATTAGTTACACCTATTACAAATATATAAGTTTTAGCTGGTTTTCACGCTAAGATAACATAGCTATAGCATATGTTATTTATCTTAGCGTGTAAACCAGCTAAAATTTATATATTTGTAATAGGTGTAACCACACAATTCTCTGCAGGTATAGAATACCGACTGTGAATACAGACTTTAGGAATATCAGATCTGTCGTCAATCTCTACCTAAAACTTAAAGTGAAAAGGAATGTGATTAGAATTATTATATATTATATACTTATACACTTACATAAAGTTCGTTTTATATTTAATGACATTACACATATTTTATAGTATTACATTTAATTACAATATTATATTTCATTACATCATTAGAAAAAAGTATCTTACAATGTATTGTAAAAACATTCCATACATTTTATTTCTCATCTTTTTTAAACAGATTATGAAAATCGCCTTCACTCCGAGCCACACTGTGATAGGGCTGCTACTTTTGAAGTCTTAAAAAAAGGTACTTCTTTGTTACACACTTAATCGATGAAGCACAAATTAGTGGCATACCTGATGGAATTTTTATCGTACTTACAGTTAGACTTGTACTATATGTTTTGTCATATTTTATTTTTTTTTTTATTATATAAACGATATATACGCGCGAAAATACCATCAGGTACAGATACTTATTGTTAATTGCTTATATGTAATAGTGAATAATAGATAGAACGTTTTATTAACCTAATCAGTATCGATCAAGCAGTATATATAAAGAAAAAAATGTTAAATTAAAAAAATGCTCTTGCACGTGCATATCAAGTAATTTTGTATAAATTATTAATGCATTGTAGGAATACAATACTGTATAATTCGGCAGTTATATGGTATGCAAACATACAAGGATCGGTCAAGGTATCGCTGATTGGGCGTTTGTTTTAATCATGACGTATAACGATGTATAGATGAATATCAATAATCTACTTAGGCACTGTACTTTATTAATTGTAACATATTTCGCGAAATTAACTCGTGTACGAAACAAAGACGTTTTTTCTGATCAACGTACGATTGTGACTATCCTTGATCGAGAAGATCCCACCAATGACCTATCGTGTTAGTTAAATCTATTTTTGGCCGCATCCAAAGATACAACTTGAATTATATTCATAATTCAGAGATATTTTCTTGCATACTTGCGACAAATGTATATACATTACATAAATATAAATATATATACACATATATGTGTAAGCGAAAAAAAGAATGTGAATTATTAACTTACACACAACAAATGTATCGCTGTTGCGCAGGATGAACTGTAAATAATTTATAGAGAGTTCGTTTTACATATATATTTATATATATTTATATAGAAGCATCGGAAAAAACAAAATTACTGATTACTTTCCGGACAAACAGACATACGGAGATGACAATCCTAACTACAAAATGTTTCATTATGCATTATAGCAACTACAATATATTGAGGTGTGTACGAAGCATTATCTACCGTACTATCATCACTATTACTATTCTCATCTGTGGTATCCCAATACGGCATTCTGTAACCTATTGCGCTGACTTCATGCAGATTAATATATGATACCTCATCTGCTAACGCCGCACACGAGTATACCTGAACATCTGATGATGATGTACCAATATCATAAAAATTAGTCACTTGTACAAACTTTTTGACGCATAAACAATAAGAATTTCCGTCCTTGAAAATATCGCAAACAATACAAATAGACCCATTATTTAAGATGCAACAATTATCGCGGATATGTGTACTAAGCATTATGTGATTAAATGTAATTTTGCGATACCGAGTACAATTGTTATGATCAATGTACGGCATAAATACACGAATAGATGTTTCTACATTACGAGCTTTGCTACTTCCGTGCGCTTGTCTTTCTTTTATTCTATTAAACATTTGTTGGAGAGGTTGATTACCTTTTCTGCAATATCTCCGAAAAATTGACATATTGCTTTCAAATGGAAAAGCAGAAAATGAATCTAAATTGCCAAAACGTCTAACGTCATCTGTGACATGAAGCAGACCATGCACGTTATACGAATTAAATGTAGTGCCATAAACATGTTCAGCTCGAAGAACAAATTTCTGAAGGGCACACTCTGCGAAACGTAAGTATTGCCTTGATGGACACTTAGAAGATAAGATTCTTATAGCTGTATGTAAAAATAGGAAATGTTTGTAGACTGTTTTATCTAATAAATCATGGAATAGAGCTGGACTAGTATACAGTAACATTTGTCGCAGTTCTGTAGCTTTATATTTAGAAAACATTTCGAGAGATCTGGGTCGCCTTGCAAAATCTGAAGGACAATATTTTTGTAAACTTTCTATTCGTGTATTTATAATGGTAATAGATGCGCTGGATAGTTTTGTGTCACGAGAGTATTTTCCTTTTACCCACGCAAGTAATATCTTTTTCATTACACCTATGAATACAAGGTGCATACATTCAAATGGAACCTGTAATACCATTCCCATCGGTAATAGTGAGAGCGGACTTGTACCTTCTTTGTGATGAATCTCATCTAAACGCATGTGATATTCTTCATCCGTTCGAAGAGGATGGTTTATACCATTAAAAACGTTGTGATTACTATGAAAATGTGTACCTGATATTTTACATTTGGAACATGGACGTTCAGCCATATGATTACGATGATTTAATATGAAAGCACGAGCTGGCATCTGCTATAAAACATCTAAGTCTTAGTAGCACTTTCTTGTCATTGAATTGTATTCCTCTATTCGAAAAAATTCTTTGGACATTCTTGTACAAATTTATTAAAGAAAATGTTAGGATCATACGGTTTTGCAGGACCTTTGTAAATACCCACAACTATTAGTGGTGCATCTTGTACATTGGTAATTCGACACTGAATTGGCCAAATATGAATGATACTTTGTTTATCTAAATTACATCCATCAGTACTAAAATCTAAAACTACCTCGTCAACTGATGTACATGATGCATTACAGAGGCTTTCAATAATTCCAAGTTGTAAATCAAAATGAAGATATTCCCCCGGTGGCACAGAAGATATAGCAAGACAATTACGCGGTGTTTGGAGTAGCGTCCTAACATCTTTAAGTAATAAGAAAAAGCAAGAATATGTTCTTAGAAGAGATAGCATGCTATTTCCCTGAACATGTGTAAAATTATTATCTATAAAGCAAGTTGCCAATTTCTCACAAAAAGATGCTTCGTGTACGGTATCTGTACATAAGGAGGCAAGAGCATTTTCATCACTTAATTCATGTTCATTACTATTATTATTGCTAATAGGACTAACATAAAACATATCTGAAGGAGACGAACTATCAATTCTTTGTGTATTTACTATATTTACACTGCAAGTTTTATCGTTCGAAATACTATTGAAAGTAATAGTTTCTTCAGATGCAGTGGAGGGGCCAGGTAAATGCATATCACTCGTAGTACGGACATTTTCATTGGTCAAAGTTAATAAATGAACATTGTTTCTGTATTCTGCTCTAATTCTCCTTTTTTGTCTTTCAGACAATGTGTGCGGCGTCTTTCGACAAATTGAGGTCTTTAGATATTGTTTTTCCATTATATATATATATATATATATATATATATATATATATATATATATATAATGGAATTTGCAAGAGATTGCAGGTACAAATTTCTTGTGTCTCCAAAATATAAAATTTCTGTTGTGAATACAAAGAAAAAAAAAATTAGAGAGCCTCGTCAAGCTTTATATAAAGCCAAAAACACGATCAAATCGATATACGATCTAATCACTGATGATGAAAGCGAGGGATCAGATGTAGAGAATAAGAAAGTACTAGGAGAATAAACCATCAATACAATAGACAATATTTTGAAATGCACTATTACGATATTCGCGAAACGTACAAAATACCAAAACCAATTGAAAAAATAAGTGGAGAAAGATTTTTGCATGAAATTTCTGTTAATACAAAGAAGAAAAGGATTAGAGAGCCTCGTAAAGCTTTATATACAGCCAAAAACACGATCAAATCGATATACGATATAATCACTGATGATGAAAGCGAGGGATCAGATGTAGAGAATAAGAAAGTACTAGGAGAATAAACCATCAATACGAATAGACAATATGTTGAAATGCACGATTACGATATTCGCGAAACGTACAAAATACCAAAACCAAATGAAAAAATTAAAATAATTGTAAGCAATGTCAGAGCAGTACCAGTGACACATGGTGTCACTTTTTCCAGCGCACAAAAATGTTATGTAACTGTAGTCACAAAAAAAACTTTTTTAAAAATAAACTGCAATCATACTTGCAGTAACGCAAAAAATCGCATACCACTAAACATTAAAAAATTAACTATAGTTTAAGTCCAAGTTACCCCTAAAATTTAAACGAGTGTCTGTATCTTTATATAAGTAGGAGACAGATAAGTTATAAATCATTTCATTTAATGTTTAGGGCAATCTTAACTAGCTCTCCGCACACACCGCACTGAGTTTTTACGCAGAGGCAACTACACAAGTTTTATAGCTTTTCAAAAGATGATAAAATGAGGACTGCGTGAGCACACGAGTTTAAAAATATAATTTATAAAAAATAACATAAAAACCGCATTAGTAAATGTATACATTACAATCCATTTGCATGGAAACACCAAAATACTGTCTCACAAAATCGTAGAGAAATTGCGTGTACCTTGCCCACGGCTGCAGCGATTTTCCAGGCGATGCGATTTACATACGTGATTATACGTATTTATTTCCAATACGTGGGGAATCGGGAACCACGAATCGTGTGACCGATTCAAAGTGACGTCGGACTTCGCTCAAATAGAGCAATCTGCAACACATAAAGAAGAAAAATGTGTTAGATAGAAGATAATGGACATGAAAAACAGAGCACGTACCGTTTAATGCATGCGAAGCGATCGGGCACTCACCTTGTCCGCGGCTGCAGCGAATTTCCAGGCGATGCGGTTCACAAACGTGATTACACATATTTCCAATACGTGGATACTCGGGGACCACGAATCGTGTGACTGATTCAAAGTGACGTCGGACTTCGTTCAAATAGAGCAATCTGCAACACATAAAAAAGACAAATGTGTTAGATAGAAGACAATGGACATGAAAAACAGAGCACATACCGTTTAATGCATGCGAAGCGATCGGGCACTCACCTTGCCCGCGGCTGCAGCAAATTTCCAGGCGATGCGGTTCACAAACGTGATTACACGTATTTCCAATACGTGGATACTCGGGGACCACGAATCGTGTGACCGATTCAAAGTGACATCGGACTTCGCTCAAATAGAGCAATCTGCAACACATAAAGAAAGAAAATGTGTTGGATAGAAGACAATGGACATGAAAAACAGAGCACATACCGTTTAATGCATGCGAAGCGATCGGGCACTTACCTTGCCCGCGGCTGCAGCGAATTTCCAGGCGATGCGGTTCACAAACGTGATTACACGTATTTCCAATACGTGGATACTCGGGGACCACGAATCGTGTGACCGATTCAAAGTGACGTCGGACTTCGCTCAAATAGAGCAATCTGCAACACATAAAGAAGAAAAATGTGTTGGATAGAAGACAATTGACATGAAAAACAGATCACATACCGTGTACTACGCATATATATTACACAAATTCTCATGTCGTAGGAACACGAAATACAAACTAACCTGAGCACAACGCTTCTTGAACGTGAATAGACGCAACTCGCACTGGTTATTTAGCTCATGAGAAATATAGAAAAACCTTTTTCTCAGCCTGAATCAGCCTGAAGACACGCACGTTGAAATGATATCTGTTCTTCACAGGGTAATTCCCGCTTCAGCACGCTGGTTTCACTGCGCGCTTTATGACGTCGTGCTTGGACGTACAAATCGAGACTGCCATAGGTGGCCATAGCGACATGCGCACCAGTCGGCCCGGTAGGCGCCAATAACAAATGCTGTTGCATTCTTGCGTGACAAATGCTGACACTTTCATAATAGCAAAGTTGCTTGATATTTGTCGTGAATCTGGCGTCAATGCGTTCAACAGACCTGCTCGCTTATCCAAGCCATCTGTCGTCAACATACATTGTTGTATTTTTGCGAGATGTTTGCTGACACTGTTTGCAATAGCAAAACTGCTTAGCATTTGCCATCAATCTGCCGTCAATATGTTCGGTATCTGCTTGCTGTTAACTGCTATTCTGTCATATATTTTGCCTACAAAGGTTGTTGCATATTGACGGAAGTGTGCTAACAAAATTGACAATACCAAATTATGTTTCCCATTTGCGGTCTTTCGGCAAACATAATTTGTTGCCAACGTTTGCGTTTACAGATTGTGTTAGCTGGGAAGATGCAGTGCATCCAGACGGAACTGAGAAACCATACCAGTTCCAATATCCTCTAATATTGAATTACCGACATGATGGTAATAGGATCATTTCTATTGCAAAAAGATTCATCTGTACGAAGCGGACAGTCTTGTTCAAAGAAACACATTCTACGCTTATAATATGTCCCTCGTACGGTGCACTTTTCACATCCATGGTAGCCACCACGCGATACATTGCTTTACAAATGAACGAACTTCAGCATCTAGGACATAATTAACAATTCTAAATTGATATATGTTACCACTCACTACACTGAAATCCATTTTCTTGTAAATCCGCTGCTTCAACAACAAACTCGTTCAGATAAATATTAACATCACTAGGTTTTCCAGGGCCCAAATAAACAGCAATTAAAAAGAGATGTTCAAAATCTCGAAACTTGCCAAGAATAGGCCAGAGATGCATTTCAGAGCTTTTGCTTAAAGGAATGCCATCTATATTGACATCTATCGCTATTTCACCGTGTTGACGAATGTATTCATCAGAAAGTAGTTGTCGAATGTTCAGTTTTACTCCTTTGTACCAAAACAGCCCGTTATCCATATCGTAGACAATAACTTTTCTCGAAGAACGCAACAAAGTTTTGTGACTCTTAGGCAGAAAAGGAAAAATTGGCCCTAACAGAGTCAACAATGCATCTACTTTCTTCTTCGATACTCCACGCAAAGCCCATTTTCTTAACATGTTTAATAAATAATTCTTCACTTGCTCTTCATTATTAAAGTTTGATTCTAGATTTACATCACTGCGTATATTATAATCTTGCTCAACACCGTCGTTATCTCTATTTTCATCCATATAATCTGTAATAGTACTATTATTTTCACTGCAATTATTGATAGAATTATTAGATAAATCAAAATTGCTATCCAAATTATGATCTAAATTAGGAGCACGGTCTTACATACAGGTCTGGAAATTTCAGTGGTGGGGGTAGGTCGCTTAGTGAAGCCGTTTATTGGCAATCGAAAAACAATAGTCTCATATAATTACTTGTGTAATTAAAAATTAAACTATATAATTCCACTGCAAACATTATATTAGGTGCATTTCATAATTTGGAGTAATATATTTTATTCTAAGAAAATAAAAAAATTATAGAATAGAATTATAGTATAGAATATAGAAAGAAAGCAAAGAAAAAGAAAGATAAATCTTACATATTAAAATAAATTTGTATGTAGAAATGTTACAAAATAACATATGTCTCAACATATGTTTAATCTTCCTTTATATAAAAGTGACACTACTTATACACTATGGCGTAACAGCGTAACCAATTAGAAGCGTTTCGCATTTTCGGTTACGTATATTCGCGCTTCTGATTGGTTACGCGATACACGTTACGCGGAAAATATCAGTTCATATGACCGCACCCTCAGTGTCAAACATTTCATAATACTCTTGTAATTTTTCTATTCTACTAAAAACTCCCCTATACAGATCTATTTTAATATTATATTTTAAATTCCAATGTATTATAGAAATAATCTTTCTTGTCAGATATTTATAATTATTATTTGTATATAGTCTCGTTAAATATTTGAATGTATCTTAATTATTATAAATTTATATTTATTAGATGTTACTACTGTAAAGCGAATAAACTTGGAATTGGCAGTGAATTTCGATACTCAAATAATTAAAGGACTTGCAATATTAACACTGAACAAGAAGTCCTTGTGTAGTGTAGTAGTGAGTAAACATTTTTTTTCAATTTGAATATATTTCAGTATATCATTAATACGTAATATCAAACCATTAGGTATTAGATAGCTACAAACTACGAATAAAAAGCGTTACAGAATTTTACACCGGGGCGATTTTAGAACATAGCGTTACAGATTGTAAATTTGGAAGCAAATTTACGATTTACATACCTCCACTTGTTGAAGGAAATAATTCTTCTGGACCGCTAGAAGAGTAAGTATAGAATATTTTTGAAAAGTACATAGATTTTCGAAATTATTGATTCAAATATTTGATACACGTATAACGATATCGTGTGTTTTCAGATATTTAATTCAGATTGAATATGAAACAAGTCCAGATTCTCCCGCATTGTATTGGCTGAAACAACAAAGTTCGAGTAGTGACGAATATTCTCTTGTCATATCGAACACCAAAGTAAATTATGAATTAATAATATATTTTTTCTGTACTAATGTGCATTGTACTTATAATTCAACGTTTTCAGCTGACATATGCCAGAGCAATTTTCCCATGCCAGGATACTACAACCACCAAATTTATGTTGAACGCTAAAGTAAAAATTTAAACAAATATTTGCAATTATAATTTCTAATTGTTTACATTTACTGCTATATCTAATAATTATAAAATGGTTTTTTCATTCAATTTTTATTGATATGTTTACTATATATTTTTTAGATTACTGTACCGTTTTCATGCATGGTAATAACTAATGGCAAAAGGTCGGAAGTGTCAAGTGTTGACAATAAAATTGAATGGAAATTTACAGAAAAAAACCTATCAGCCCACGATTTTTTTATCGTAGCAGGCTATTGGAATGAAATAATAATTAAGATTAATAATGATTTACAGTTCATATTAATTACCAATGAAGAACACGTTAGTCAGAGTCAATTGGCGATTAAGGAGGCGAAAATTAAGAAGGTGATAGACGTAGTCAACCAGACGTTTGGCAACTTAGGTAATATATTCACTGAGTTTTGAAATCTCGTTTTTCTATGTCGTATTAGTATATTCATAAAATAATATCTGTATATAGATGATATACTTAATGTATGTGTGCTTCCACCAAATATACCGGAATTCGATATATTTCTGCAATGCCCTTGGATGACATTCGTGTCGTCAACTTTACTTGACGGAAGTTATTCTTCGATGAATACAATTATTCAAAACATCCTTGAGAGCTGGATGGGAAGAAAGGTTACGATTGCAAATTTTGAACATTTGTGGTTGATCAAAAGTTTCAGTCAATTCATTTGTGAGAATATTGTAAATAATATAGTGGATGGAGAAATGCCAAAACAGACTCTAGACATAGAAGGCATAAACGTTCTGTTAAATGAGGTAAATTATTAATTTTGCTTGGATAAAATTACAAAATAAAATATATTGAAGACATTATGTGCGCGCGCGTATGTGTGTGTATGTGTGTGTGTAGTGTAGTGTGAATACATTGATTAATAATATTATTTTCCACTTTATACGTGCGCGCGCATACTCATATGAGTCATATGCATTTTTACATATCTACTGCGCTATATTCTGAAATTGCATTACTATTACATACAGGTAAATGATCATAATCACGTCGCTCTAGTCCCCAATTTGACGAATGTTTTGCCCAAAAATATTGTCAAGAACATACCGTACGAAAAAGGACGTTTACTATTAAATTACTTGGAACTTTTGTTAGGAGCTGAAATTTTTAAAGATTTTCTACAATTTTATTTGCAATTTTGCGAGTCTGATGTAAATAATATAAACACCAAAGACTTTAAGGATTATCTATACGGTTTTTTTTCTGATAGAGTGGAGGTAACATGTTCTTTGTGCAAATAAATCAGCAATTTTAATTTATTAAGCCACGAATAACAACTTTTATTTTGTTGCTAGGTGTTAGACTCTGTAGATTGGAATGAGTGGTTTTACGCAGTGAGAAACCAAGAGCCCTAATCAAACTCTAAAAGAGTTTTTAAAGAGTTGCCTATGCAATTAGATGTGCGGAGGCGGTAATTTATTTATTTATTTATAATTTATTTATTTATTTATTATTTATATATACCTGTCGTAACGAGGGCACTACCTGCATTGAAAAATTCGGAAAATCAGAATCAACCGTCCTCGAAGATGGTAAATACCTCGGGGAAAGTTCAGCAACTGCTTATCACCGTGGGATAAGAAGACACGCGAAGAGAATTAATCGACACATCGACAAGCTATACAATTGAAAATACAAGAGATTGCAGGCTAAAAATGTCAAAAAATTATTATTTTCGAAAACTACACTTGTCTTTACGAATATTTTTTCTTAATTTCCTATTGGATTGCACGACCAATGCAAACTTACATGGATGTTGATAACGTATTGTTGCTTAATAAAGTCCATAATATTGCAATTTGATATAAATCATCTGTCAAAAGTAACATGAGGAAAATTGAATCAATCAACGTTAAATGTTATTTAATATAATCAATTTCCACTTTTTTTAAATAAATTGTCGAATTATCGTATGTTATTAATTTCACGGCACAATGGACAGAATAGAAAATAAAAAATCTGTCGAATACATTAAGTTTATTGTACAGTTACTGCCTATTAATATACAAAACTATAATCTTTTTTTTTGTTAAATACACATATAACCTCCTGTATCTCTTATGAATGTAATATATAAAGATATAAGTGATATATTTCTTCTTCTACATCTAATTTACATAAAAATAACAAATAATAATTTACACGATTCGATCTCTTGCGTTGTAAAGTCGAGCTCGGTTAGTATAGCACCTTGTGACACTGAAGAGCATACTGACACGCAATATGAGAGGGAAAATTATGAGAATTAAGTTTTTCATGCAACGTAAAAGAAATCGCCGACTGAAAATAATTTTCAGATTAACTCTTTTGGGATAGCCGTAGAATACAAAACACTCCAAACCACGCTATCCTTCCTAAAGAATTAAAAAATTTTTCTTTCTTTGTGTGTAGAGCGTTATTTAACATTTCGCGATATTTTCCATAGATTTTTGCTTGTGCGGGCTTTACACATTTGTTCCTAAATTCACTACTATGTCTTGAAATACCGCTACATAGATAACAGAGTGACGTTAAAAGATGACATAATGACGTCTTGTTTTATCTATTAGACGTCACTAGTCGTCACAATATCGTCATCATTCTGCTACTTGATTATATAAAGTCAAGAATAAATTAAAATTCGTTCGAGATTTTATACGATATAATTATGTAGCGATTAAAGAATTATATTCCTATGAAGTAGCAATTAATGTTAAATTTTCATATACTAGTTAAATCACATTTTTGTAATTATTATGTAAAACGACTTTATTCGTTACAAAGAAAAAATGTTTAATAAAAATGTATACTTTACAGTTTTTTCTAAAATATTAATGTTACGCATATTTTACAAGAAAGAAGCAAAAAATAATAAAATCGTAATAATTTATCTTATATAATTTTATTTTCTTAGCTACGTGTACCAAAACATGTACGTATAATAAACATGCGTATAGATTTAAAGTAAAAAATCCTTTTAAACTTATTAGTACAAAAAATTAGCAATAAATACAATAAAAATCAAAACATATTTATAAAATTATGGATTGTTCATCAAATATCAATATAATTTTTTATCAATTACCTACGGTAAATAAATAAGCAAATTATGATGCTAAAAATAGGATACAAATATATTTATTCAAATTTATATGTATATTTAGAGAAGCGAAAATACATGCACACCAGATTGTTCTTTTTTTTTAATTAAATAAATGACCGTTATACGTGAAATCGTTATTTTATTATGTACTGCAGTGTATTATTCTACAAAAACAGTATAATTTGCGAGCGCGTCAATTAAAATAAGTAAAATATTTATTGTGTGCAAGTTTGATTTGACAAACGTAACCAATCGTTTAGGCTGTACACAGCCGCTTTTAATACATGGCACTCTAATAAACAAACTAATATGTTACTAATTGTAAGTAAATGGATTTACGAGTAAGTACAATAGAATATTCGCCGTAGAAATGAAGAGACAAAAATACTGAGAGAGTGTTCCAGGTGCGTCACGAAGTCGCTCATTTCTGGCGGGGCGTTCTCCATAGTTCGATCGTTTCGTTCGTTAATATCCGCTCTCGTCGCGTCGTCTTTCCAAATCGGGCCAAATCCGCCGCGTTCTCGCTGAAATCGCGAGCACAAACGTACATAATGCCCGTTTCGTACGTCGCGTCGGGAGAACGGCGACGCGCGAAGCCGAGCGCCGCCGAGCGCGGCCGAAGGTGACCGAACGCGAACGCTCGGCGCGGCGCGCCGCGCGTTTCTCGCGGCCGACTTCACTCGGCTCCGAGCGAACGAAGACGGTGGATTCGTGCGCGCGCGCAGCTCCATTCAAGCTCCGGTGCTCGGTTTTCGTCGTTCGCTCCACTCAATTACGCGCGTACGCGTATGTGTACGACGTGTACACCGTGTGTGCGTGCGCCCAGCAGCGGCGAATCCGGGGGGGAAGGCAGTCATCGCGCGGCAGTGGTGCGTTGCGTACTGCGACGGTCGTCCGGTCGTCGATCGTCGTCGCCGAGCTGAACCGGTGGAACGAAACCGACGACGGTATTACACTCGCGGGTGATATGTTCGCCAGGCGTTGAACCGCGCCGAGAGTGCCGAGAAACACTCTCGAGAAACGAGCGAACCGCGCCGCGCGGTGTGTGCGTGTGTGCGCGCGCGCGTGTGTGAAACCGGACCTCCGACACCGATTTTCCCTGTTCCCCGTGTCCTCCCGCCGTCGCCGTTGACATCGTCATTCGGCGAACAAGGATAGAAGAGAGAAATTGTCCGGTCTCCGGCAATGTACTCCGACGGCCACGAGGTGGACGGCAGCTGGGTGCTGCGCGTCTACGTGACGGATCTGCAGGTCGAGAGGAGCTTACGCGTCAAGGGTGAGCTGCACATCGGCGGTGTCATGCTGCGCCTCGTGGAAGACCTCGGTGAGTCCTCTTAACACACGCATAATACTCCTTTTCTCTCTTTCTCGCTCTTCGTCGGTTTTTTCTTCCCCACTCTCTTTCGTCGCTATCTCCTCCCCGACTTCCTCTCGCGGCGTAAAATGTGGCCGCTCGACTCCGGTTTCTCCTCGCGTTCGCATTGGACGTATATTGTACGTATACGTACGTACGTATGTACGTACGTACGTCGCGATGCGCGACAGGTGGAATTTGAGCTTGGCGGCGCGAGGTGACTCCGCGACGACTCCGATTTTGAAGTTACCGGCGGGGACTCCGTTTTGAACCGTCGGAACGTGAGGACGTTCGGAGAGTGTTCTCTCAGTGAAAAGTATATTGGCGGAGTCTAACATAATTCTCAGTGGAATTTTCTGGACCGATACCTGAAATATATCCAAGAAGTACCTAAGATCTCATATAGTCAATAACAATGACAATACGGGTGGTGAGTCCCCTCATGGGGTTTGCTAGCTTTTTCTTTGATTTAATGTAATTATCGGTTTCATAGATATATTGAAGCAAATTAAATATATTGCAATAAATGTTCCTTCTCTTGCCTATTATACATGTATATCTTTGATTTGGAGTTATTATTTATTAATTACTTAATTCTACTCCGAGCGAGAAACAAAAAAAAAAAAAAAAAAGGCATACATCGCCGAAGAAGGCATACATCGCCGTGTTTGTGTGGATGGCAGTCAAAGCCACGCATCTAGAATTGGTTAGCGACTGTACGACTTCCGCGTTCGTCGCAGCTTTCGATCGGTTTTGTGCACGTCACGACGTTCCCAGTGATATGTATTCGGACAACGCGACAACTTTTGCGCTCATCGCGAAATATCCGTCGCATGGAAGAGAGCCATTCGCGATCCGAACTTTCAAAATAAAACCGCGACTCAAGGCGTTCGGTGGAACTTCATTCCTCCGTCCGCGCCGCATTTTGGCAGACTTTGGGAAGCGTGCGTCCGCAGCGTCAAGTTTCATACGAAACGCGTCATCGGGGCGCACACGCTAACATTCGAGGAGCTGAGCACGCTCTTATGTAAAATCGAGGCGTGTCTCAATTCGCGCCCGATCGCTCAGATATCAGACAACTACGATGATTATTGTGCAATGACACCGAGTCATTTTCTAATTGGCACTGCTCTAACAAGCGCACCAACGCCTTCCTTACTTGACGAGAAGGAAACGCGTCTCACTCGATGGCAGCTAATTCAGCAAATGCGCGATAGCTTTTGGAAGCTTTGGTCGAATGACTATCTGCATACATTGCAGCAACGCCCCAAGTGGCGTGAGATTCAAAATCTAGCTCGAGTCGGACGCTTAGTACTTCTGCGAAACCCGCTAGCTCCTCCGAACAAGTGGGAGTTAGGCAGAATTATCGAATGTCACCCTGGCGAAGATGGACTAACACGCGTCGTTACGGTCGGAACGGCCAAATCCACGTACAAACGCGCAATCGTTAAGTTGTCATTTCTCTCGGTTGATGTAAATACCGATCAGAGTGATCCAGAGTGACATTCCGTGATAGCTGTCAAACATTGTGCGCTCAGTTCGCACCATATCTCTGTATATATTGTAAATATCTTCTGTACATTGTTAATTCTTAGTTTAAGTTTGTTTCAGCACTCGCAGTGCTCCGCATGGCGGGCGGCACGAAATCAACATTCGTCACGGCGGGCGGCTCCTGTCTTATTGCGAATCGTTATTCGCGGCGGGCGGTTATGTTCAGGATTGTCAATTCGTCGCGATCGATCACAGATCGATACCGCTAACGCCATCCCTGTGCCGTCCCCTGAACGAGGCGATTTCGCGCCGCACCCCTCTTCAACCCCTCACCGCGCGGTCTCTCGCGTCGCGCTATCGATCCGGACATCCCAGGATCCCGTGATCCTGCGAAACGCGCTAGTAGTAAGTGGCTAGGTATGGGGCGTGAAAACAAACCCCCACCACCGACCCCGCCGGCGCCAGGGGCGTGGCCAGACGGTCTGCCCACGTGATCTCGGAGCACTCTGATTGGCTGCCGTGAGAGGGGTGGGGGTAACGAGGTAATTAAATGGAGCGTTTTGATTGGATACCCCATACCTAGCCAGCGTTTTGATTGGCTCCCCCGCCTAGGGTGTCTGGCTACATTGAGAGGGTAGCACGTGGTGGAAGAGTAGGAGTCAAAAATGGCGGCTTCAAATAGCACGTTTTGATTGGATACCCCATAGCTAACCAGCGTCTGATTGGCTCTCCCGCGCCTAGGGTGTCTAGTGTCTAGTGACTTTTTCGAGAATGCACGTGGCGTGGACGACAACGAAACAAAAATGACGGATTCAAATTAGTAACTAAATGGCGCGTTTTGATTGGATACTCCATACCTACCCAGCGTCTGATTGGCTCTTTCGCCTAAAGCTCACCAGCGTCTTTTTGGGTCTGCACGTGGTGGACGACGCTAAGCTAAAATAAGGATATGATGCTAAGATGCCGAAAATGGAAAGTGGAATTTTTATGTTTTCAGAGAATAGTTTTCATGATTTATGACCGTGTTCTTTTAGGACTTGGGTCTGGACAAAGAGTTTTCGAAACAATGAAATACGTGAAACTTATTTTCTGGAGAAAGGAGAGGGTAAAACAGGAACGGACAGGTTCGCTTTGTAACGTGACAAAATTATTTCGTTTTAAATAAAAGTTTTTATTATTGAGCGCATTCGAAAAATATTTACGAGGTAGACTTCAACTAATTCTGAAAAATTAAGAGAAAAGGAATTTGTTGCGGAGAACGTGAGGATTGAAGAAAAATAGAAGAAAGTAGAAGTTACAAAAAAATGTTTATTGCTACAAATTCTTCTTCATAGGAAAAATACAAATTGTTCAAACAATAATGTTATAAAATTTACAATCCGCGATTCGACAAAATTATACGACGGATTTCGGTGAAGCGCAGCAAAATAAGTTCTAAAAATACTATATTAAAATACATATCGAGGAAAGTTAAATCGGTTATTTGCGTACGTACATTACGCTCGATGTCGTTGTAATTTCCTCTGAGAGTTAATTTCACAATATCTTCATCTATATAATTGTTAGGAAGATTTAACTCTATTTCTTTAATAAGATAACGCGCGCAATTGTTAACATTTTCAGCCACTGATTTTAATTGTGATAAATGTGCATCGATACATTTCGCAATATTTTTCAGTCCGATAAATGTAGGCTTCTGCATCACAATTGCCACTGCGAAAGTTTTTCGTTTCTTCGTCGGTGGACAATTTTCCTCGTCTGTTCGTTGATCCATCCCGGTGGAAGTACTCTCCTCGTTTTCCTTGTACGCCAGCAATATGGATCTTGCTCCGTAGGCCGATGTAAAATTGACGGAGATATTGTTAATGGAGATAGAATTCGGCTTCAATTTGGTTTCTCCATTTAAATATTCGCTCACGAGTCCCATGTTCTCTTGAAACTGCTGCCACGATTTCTCGTCGAAATAAACGCCGTCCGCACAGTTGCCGGTTAATTTGACCAGCGGCACGAAAACCCCCTCGGATGTTGCTTACAAACCCACGTGAATTCTCTTCGTATGGGAGCTGTTGAGTCCATATGTTGTCGATAGCAGCATATGTAATTGCTCGTTTCTTCCCTCGAAGTCGCGTTCCTTATCGGAAATCCCTTTATCAGGAATAACGCGTGTGAACATCCGCTTCTCAGAATTATTAGCGTCTTCTCTGTGACTAGCCATTGTTCTTATTTCTTCGTAATATCGGCAGACACACACACACACACACACACACACACACTAACTGAAAAGTCAGATGTGAGAGTTATACTTTTTCACTGGTGTACGACTTGTCGCTTCGAACGATGGGACTCGAATGATTTTGACTTCGTAACGTTAGTCAAAACGTTAACTTCGCTTGCGTCGTTTTAGAAAAATTAGTCTGCGCGCGCAGAAAAAAATTAGAAAACTCTAGATTTTTCTAGACTTTTCTAGATTTTGTTAGTTTAAACTATAAATTCTGATGTATAGGGAGCTAAGAAAATTTGTTAATAAAAAGATCGGCTAAAAATTTTATACAAAAAGTGTAATAGTTAAAAAATTTTTAAATAAAAATATTTCTAAGAAATAAAGGAACAACAAAAATCTATCCAAGCTCTTCTTCTGCCGGAAGCAATAAATCAATAAATTTTCCGAGTTGTAGTAGTAATAAATCTTTCTATGTTGGTAATGTAACATTAGTAGAAAAATTCAATAGAGGAACTTTTGTAAGTTTTTAGAAAAAAATGTTTTGTGTAAAATTTAACCGATCTCTTTTGTGTTGGAAACAATAAAACAATAAATTTTCCGGTTGTAGTAATAAATCCTTCTAATTAATGGGACATATAACATTAGTAGAAAAATTCAATGGAGAATTCTTTGTAAGTTTTTAGATAAAAATGTGTTTTTGTGTAAACCGATTGTGTGTTTAACCGAACTCTTTTTGTGTTGGGAACAATAAATCAATAAATTTTCTAGGTTGTAGTAATAAATCCTACTAAATGTATGTTGGAACAAAGCATTACTATAGAAATTTCTAATAAAGAATTCTTTGTAAGCCCTTAGATAAAAGAATTTGTTTTCGAGAATGGAAGAGTAAAGGCATAGATAAGCTTTCACTGAAAATTTTCACGCTTTCATCGGTAAGGGAGAGTGGGTAGAGAGTGGGGAAAGCCTCAAATTTGTTAACCAATATCCTAGCTAGACAATTTTTGACGCACCTTTATTCTAGATGGTTTTGGAAATATTTCCAACTATAAATAGCCTGTAATACTATAGCAGAGAGTTAGTCCTTACTTGTCCGATCGTACTGAAGTCGTCTAGTACGCTCTTAGTTGGTTAGTCAAGTAAAGTGCTTCAAAATGTCTCTCCGCGCAATTTTGATCGATTTTTTCAAAGTGAGTTGCAATTTAAGCAAACACTTTAATAGGCAAGAGTTTGTAGAAGTGTTTAATGAGCGGGAGTTCGTAGAAGCAGTGACAAACGACGAAGAGGCGAATTACAATCTTTTCGCACGTTTCACGCGTGGGTGCTCCAGTACCCTGTTATGTGTTATGCATGAACTGGGTTACTGTAGAGGAAACAAAAAATTGGTGGAGCTTATTTTACACTCACAAGGAGAGGACCAGGTAGTGCCCTCACCGATTTAAATAAATTTTTAATATGTTGTAGGGTTAACCCCCCACTAATTAATGGTAAAGTGGCACGATGCAATACTCGAGCATTCGCAAGAAAAAATTATTATTAAAAATTATTATTAAAAATTAATTATTATTATTAAAAATTATTATTTTATTATTAAATTTATTTCGCTATTAATTTAAATTTTATTTGTTATATTCACATACTTTCACGGCTGCAATCATATGAATAATATCGATTCTCACAATTAAAAACTCCACAATTATTTTTAAATTTAAAGTCTGCAAGAGATTTGATTTTTAAATTATTTTATATGGCCAATCCGTGTTTTTCTACTGCTGTGAAAATGTTTCTGTTGCCGGGGGTTCACATCAACTATGAGTGCGTTTAGGCAAGACACTGCTACTGTAGCGCTACACGAATGCGTACCAGCCATTGGCTGTTCATGGTAGCGCTACCGGTAATTCGTGTAGCGCTATAGTAGCGGTATCTTGCCTAAACGCACTCATAGTTGATGTGAACCCCCGGCAACAGAAACATTTTCACAGCAGTAGAAAAACACGGATTGGCCATATAAAATAATCTAAAAATAAAATCTCTTGCAGACTTTAAATTTAAAAATAATTGTGGAGTTTTTAATTGTGAGAATCGATATTATTCATATGATTGCAGCCGTGAAAGTATGTGAATATAACAAATAAAATTTAAATTAATAGCGAAATAAATTTAATAATAAAATAATAATTTTTAATAATAATAATTAATTTTTAATAATAATTTTTAATAATAATTTTTTCTTGCGAATGCTCGAGTATTGCATCGTGCCACTTTACCATTAATTAGTGGGGGGTTAACCCTACAACATATTAAAAATTTATTTAAATCGGTGAGGGCACTACCTGGTCCTCTCCTTGTCAGTGGGAATGCGTGGAGCTTGTGGTCACGATGAAGAAGACGCAGGAAGAGGCCATATAGAGAGGTTCCTGTGCCGTAACGGAGTAACAGGTAAGTGTTAGAAATAAAAATTGCACCTTAAAATTTTAATACAGTGGAATTTATCATTAAAATTTTAATTAATTTAATAGAGGGGAACCGCATTGCCGCTGTTCAACCTGTTCGACGAGGACAGAGACGCCGAGCGGAAGAAAACATTGATGAAGCAGTACCAGCACGTAAGTTAGAAATAATAAAATTAATTAATCATTAAAAATAACGAATATTATAAATATTAAATTTTATAGGAAAAGCTAGAATCGAGGCACCGCCCGCAGACATCCCCGTCATTGATTTATCTTCTGGTAAGAGACTATTTTTAATAATAACACATTTTAAAAGCTAACACTTGTAATATTTGTATAATAAAACAAATATAATTTATACTGTTTTAGATGATGAAGAAGAGGAGGAGGAGGTGGAAGAAGAAGAAGAAGAAGCAGAAGAAGGCTCGGTGAGAATTGTGAGCTCACCCGATTCGGCAGTATTTACGCCACGTAAGTTTTAAAAATAAGTTAAGATAACAATTTAGCAACGAATAAGAGAAATAACGAAATGTTACATTATTCCAGGAAGGGAAGAAGAAGAATTAGACGAAGTTTTCACCCCTGGTATCGACGAGGCGATCGACCGAATTATGATGGAAGACGAGGAGGAGGAGGAGGAGGAGGAGGAGGAGGAGAGAGGAAGAGGAAGAGGAAGAGGAAGAGGAAGAGGAAGAACATGAACAAGAACAAGAAGTTCGAAACGCAGAAGAGACGCAGGAGGTGATGGACGAGGTGGAGGAGGAGGAGGAGGAGGAGGAGAGTGATGCTAATATCGATAATATTGACCATGATATTATTAGTGAAACCGATGACGATGACAACGACGACGACGACGACGACGACGACGACGAGAGATACGCACCCAACAATTATGAAGGTAATAATATTTGTCTATTATATTTTTAATTTCGTAATTTATCGTTCTAATCACAAGTATTTATTTCTGATTAGATGTTTCTTACTCACCGGTCCGACCCTTGTCTCCGGAAAATTAATAAGAGACAAATATTAAAAAAAAAAGAACGTCGACCTACGCTAGTGATAAAAGCAACTAAAGGTGAGTTACCTTAGTATGCTCTATCGTGGTCGTGAAAAAATTTAACACTTTAAACGTAATATAAATCAATATTATACAAGACTAAGTTTTTTTTAATTTTTCAGTACAGTCGGGTGGAGGTGGTGTGGACCGTCCTACCGTTGCTGTTGCTCCGAACACTGACGGAGATGATTCGCAAACGCAGAGTGCTAGCGAGGAGGAGGAGGAGGAGGAGGAGGAGGAGGAAGAGGGGGAGAATACTGCTGCTTCCGATGCTGACGGATCTCAATCGCAGAGAGACGGAGAGGAAAATATTTCCATGGAGAGGGAGCAAGAGGAACATCAGGAGCAGGCACGTCAGCAGGATCACCATCAGCAGCAGCAGCAGCAGCAGCAGCATCACCAGGTCGGACATTTTAATTATATAGATTTAGTGGCAGAAAACGCGCGTCAATTTAGAAATTTCCGGATACTCGGTAGGGAGGCCAGTTTTCGAGTACGTCCGATACCCGAAGGCGAGGATACCGTGCGTTGGCTAGAAAACGCGTTCCGCGAGATTCACGCGTATGCGTTACGCTCGACTGGGCCGGGAGATTACGTCGGTCTATCGTTCGAGTCGGCGGAACTAACGCACGGTCCGGCGGGGCTATCGTTTCGCCCGGCACGAGACTTAACTCCCGAGAATATATGGGATCTCGTGAGCTCGATCGCGCAAAGTAACGGGGGAATAGATATCGCGCAAAATTTCGACGTGCGCGTTTTCAACGTTGCGATGCCAGTGGGGGGTGGGGGTGCGATAAACAGGTTAACCGCCATCGCTAAGCGGTCAATTTTAGATCTCGGTAACAATGATAACTTGTGCCTCCCTCGTTCCCTCGTACTGGCACGAATTTATCGCGAGCGCGGAAATCTACGCACGGGAGTGTTGCACGACAGGTGGAATAACGTAAGATGCCGGACTTCCGCGCTTCAGCGTGAATTAGCGTTGGAGCTGGTGAGGAACGCCGGTGTTACGATACCCGAAGACGGGTGCGGAATTCCGGAGATCGCGCGTTTTCAACATTTTCTCGCAAATGAAAATATAGCTATAATTGTATATAATTCCATCAATTTCGGTAGCGGTAAAAATCCTTTGTACGACGGTAGCGAATTACTCGCTTCGTTAGAACGCGAACCTACGTTCCGTTTAAATATAATGTATTACGAGCGTTCGCACCATTACAACCCGATTTTAAATTTGAATGCCGCCGCCGGTACTCAACAAGATTTTTGCGTGTCGTGCCACACTGCGTATCGTAGGAACAGAGGACATCGCTGTTCCAAAAAATGTCCGCGTTGTTACGCCACACCCTCGTGCGAGAATCACGAAGTAGAAATTGTTAGGTGCGCGGCGTGTAATCGTGCGTTTTTCGGAAATTCGTGTTTCGAACGTCATCTCGCGCAAAAATCTTACGACGGTAAATCGCTCGCGAGCGTCTGCAGTTCCGTGAAGATTTGCGATAATTGCGGACGATTCGTCAAGAGAGGTTCGCGACACGAATGCGGCGTTTCGTATTGCAAGACGTGTTGTTCGTTGCAGTCCGCTAATCATTTATGTTTTATGCGACCTCTTCACCGTAATGTCGACGTAAACGAAGACCCGGGCGAGGGTACGAGTACTACGCTGGCACGGGGAGAGCGGGTAGCGCCTGGTAACGAAAATGTCGGCACGGAAGCAACGAACAAACGTAGCAAAAAAGAACGCGTCGCATTCGTGTTTTATGATTTCGAAACGCGTCAAGACGAGACGCTCGAAGGTACGGACAACGTCAAAGTTCACGTACCGACTCTCTGCGTTGCGCAACAGATTTGCGAAGCGTGTGCCGCGATAGACGACATGTCGGTGCGATGCCGTTGGTGCGGAGTGCGCGAATTTGTATTTCGTCGTGATCCGGTAAAAGAGTTCGTCGACTTTGCAACGCGAACAACGAAATGTTTCAAAAAAATTATTTGCATCGCGCATAATGCGAAAGCGTTCGACGCGCAATTTATTCTAAAGTATTTAGTCGAAAATACGGAAAATACTGAAGAGCCACAAGTAATTTTAAACGGGACGAAAATTGTCGTGATGACGGTCGGACATACAAAATTTATCGATAGTTTAAATTATATGCCGATGAAATTATCCGAATTACCTAAAGCTTTCGGGTTGCAGGATACAACGGATAAAGGCATTTTTCCACATTTGTTTAACACCCGCGAAAATCAAAATTATATCGGTCCGATACCCGACACACGATATTTTTCTCCCGAGCATATGAAACCGGAAGAACGAGAACGGTTTCTTTCGTGGCACGCGGAGATGACGCGTAACAAATTTATTTTTAACTTCCAAAGTGAAATTATTAAATATTGTCCGTAACGACGTGGATATTCTTCGACGCGCGTGCATGGCTTACAGAAAAATTTTTTTGGAATGCGGGAGCGTGTGTCCGTTCGTGGAATGCACGACTATCGCCTCTACGTGCATGAGAGTTTTTCGCAAAAACTTTCTGCGCAAGGAAGAGATAGGAGTCATTCCTGCGAGCGGATATAGATTCGCCGATAATCACTCGCGCAAAGCTCTACAGTGGTTAGTGTGGATGGAGCGCGAGCTCGGTCATCCCATAATTCACGCAGGGCGAGGGCGCGAGCATAAAATCGACGGCACGCGCGTTGACGGATATTACGAGACACCGACTAATGACGACGACAACGACGACGAGACGCAACGTTACGTACTACAATTTCACGGTTGCTTTTGGCACGGATGTCCATCATGTTTTCAGGTAAATCGCGATAAAACGCCTTCGACCGCAAATCGCGAGGACACGATCGACGCGCGCTACGAACGAACACAAGCGATGACATGTCGTCTCCGAAGGAGGGGGTACCACGTGACGGAGATGTGGGAGTGCGCTTTCGACCGCGAGTTGCGCGAAAATCAGGTGATGAAAGATTTTCTGGAAAATCATCCGTTACTAAAACACGCGCCTCTCGATCCTCGCGACGCGTTTTACGGAGGACGCACGGGGAACATCGCCACCCGTCGTGAAATTCAGGGTACGGAGAAAATACGCTACGTGGACGTATGCTCTCTGTATCCGTACGTACTGAAAACCGGTGCTTTTCCGATCGGTCACCCCGATATTTTTATCGGTGAAGAATGCCAAGCGATAATCGGAACTGCACCGAATTATAATTTTGATTCGCTCGAAGGTCTCATCCGATGTCGAGTACTTCCACCGCGCGATCTTTTTCACCCGGTACTCCCATATCGCGTACGCGGAAAATTATTGTTCGCGTTATGCCGTAGTTGCTGCGAAACGTTCTCGCAGGCCGCGTGCACTCACAATAACCCCGCCGATCGTGAATTCGAGGGTACTTGGGTATCCGTCGAATTGCGCAAAGCCGTCGAGAAGGGATATCGCGTGACAAAAGTGAGCGAAATATGGCAATATAAAGTTGCGCGATATGACCCCGGTACTCGGCAGGGCGGATTGTTCGCCGAATACATAAATACGTTTTTAAAGTTAAAACAGGAAGCTAGTGGGTGGCCGAGCGATTGCCATGATGACGAGGCGAAAGAACGATACCTGCGGGAATACGCGGAAACCGAGGGTGTTGTTCTCGATAAGGACAATATCGTCCGGAATCCTGGCCTGCGCTCGGTCGCGAAACTCTGTTTAAATTCTTTCTGGGGAAAATTCGGCCAACGAACCAATTTGCCTCAGACCGAGGTCGTGAAATCTTGTCAGCGTTTTATGACTTTGCTCACGAGTCCTCGAGCACGAGATAATCGACATATTACCCGTCAACGACGAGGCGATATATGCTTCGTGGCGGCTACGAGAAGAGGCCGTCGTGGCTTCCCCGTTGACAAATGTCGTGATCGCGGCGTACACGACGGCACAAGCACGACTAAAACTTTACGAGTATTTGGAAGCATTAGGTAGGCGCGTTTTATATTACGATACCGACTCGTGTATATATTTAAGTACAGGCGATCCGAACGAGTACGAACCGCGTACCGGAAACTTCCTCGGCGACATGACGGACGAACTCGAGAGCTACGGCCGCGGCAGCTATATCGAGAAGTTCGTGTCCGGCGGGCCAAAATTCTACGCTTATGTCGTTCGTACGCCGGACGGCCGTACTGTAGAGTCGTGTAAAGTGAAAGGTATTACTTTAAATTATAGGAATTCTTTAGTTATAAATTTCAATAGTATTAAAACTTACTAATACAAGAGAGAGAGAGCGTAGAGGCGAGGAAGAGGGAGGAGGAGGAGGAGGAGGAGGAGAGGGAACGTCGTCGTCGGCGGGGACGTCAATAAATCTGCGTTTTAGTGCAATTCAACGCACCGCGTTTCACGAAATTATAACTCGCGAAGAAACGAAAACGTGCGCACCGGTATTGGTAAAACGTAGATTTATCAATAGTCGTTATTCACTTCCGTACGGTTACGTGGAGTGAATAACTTTTTCTCCTTTTTCTTCTACTTTATTGTTAAGTTAGGCTAACGAGTTTTCTGCCACATTAGGGTAAAAAGAAAAAATGTTCTCATATTATTTTGTAAATAATTTTTTAATTTTGTAAAAATAGTTGTAAGTGTAAAAGGATTTTTGTACATATGTAACCAAAAAAATATAATGTAGCAATATGTAAATATATTCTGTGTGTTTAAACATTAAATTTTTAAAAATTTATGTTTTTTCTTCAAAAAATTTCTAAAAAATAAAATATTTTTACATTTAAAGCGTAAATTGTTGTGTACCATATAATTTTTCCCCACTTTTTCCTTATTTTTTTCGTCACATTTTTTTTTATCCTCCGCTCGGAGCATCGCGTACAAGCTCGTCGATCGCGATGCTCTCGCTGCGGAATCGTAATAAGCTCAGACATGTGGGATAAGCTTATGCCCACCGCGGCGCGCAAATCAGCTGATCGACGGCCGCGGTGATGTTCGCTCGCGCAAGCGTTTGCGGGGACACGCTAGTGCGCGCGTTCGCCGCCGCCGCCGCCGCCGCCGCCGTTGATTAGCTTATTTCCCCCTCCCGCCCCCCTCTCCTCCACAAATTATTCTTTTTGAAGTCACGCACGGAATTCGAGTCGATCATTTCGCAAAATGGACGTGCGCTGGAAACATCCCTGGACGTCGATCGTGTGTGGACCCACCGGTTGCGGGAAGACGATCTTCGTGAAAACCTTTCTCCGACAATTATCTCACATGTCCGACGTACGTTTCGAGAGAGTTTTGTTTTATTACGCGGAGTGGCAGGATGCTTATCGTCAATTACAATACGACGCGCGCGAGGAAGCAGTACCGAAGAAAAAAAAAATATAATTGAATTTCGCGAGGGATTGCTACGTCCGGAAGATTATTCAGCCGATCCGCTTTCCCCAAAATTGGTGATAATCGACGATCTTATGAGAGAATCGTCATCGAGCGACGCGATCGTGGATCTCTTTACCAAAGGCAGTCATCATAAGAATCTCAGCGTAATTCTCATCTCGCAAAATCTTTTCATCAGGGACGCGGGCAACGCGATATATCGCTCAATGCAAATTACATCGTAGTTTTCAAGAATCCTCGCGATCGTGCGCAAATTCGTCATTTAGCGCGTCAAGTCTTTCCCAATGATCCAAAGTTTCTAGAAGAGGCATACTACGACGCCACGTCGAGGCCGCACGGGTATCTACTACTCGATCTGAAACAATCAACTCCGGACGAATATCGTTTTCGAACGTGCATCTTTCCCGACGATACGGCACATTTCGTCTAAGTACCGCGTAGATCATTTTCCAACGGTTACGTATAAAAGGCGCGCACTAGCGCTCGCGCTGGTCAGTCGTGTCAGTTTTCTCGCGACGGAAAAGAAGGAAAATAACGCGAAATCAGACAGAGCGACGAAAAACGCCAGACGTTCGATCGGAAAGAAAATATCTGTCTTCTCGAGGCCTTGCTGTATTTGAACAAAAATCAACATACTTGTATACTTTTAATGTTCATCTCCTCCTCCATATACCTCGTGCTGTTGAAAATTTTGGGGGACTTTGGGCCTCCTCTACTTTCCCATATGAACATTTTAATGGTGTATTAAATAGATTAATAATTAGAACTCGTAATCTGCCGGAGCAGCTATGTCGAACATTTTTAAGACTGCGTCATATTTTAGACATTGGATCTAGAATCTTTTTACATCCTGAAACATCTCATGAAGGGAAAAAGTTATTTGATTCCATGATGTCTAAGTATCGTTCGAATCAGTTTTCTCAAAATTTTGATATTGGCATGAGATTATTTGGAGCGCCTAAAAATTACGAACTTTCTTTAATTGAGAAAGTTTCCATTCAACAAATTATTCGAAATGGACCTCTTCAACCACTGGCACAGTCATTCAGAAGATTAATTTTCCAAGGAATAGTGTATCATGCGAGCTGTTATAACAGTCTTAAAGTCAGAGATAATAGCACTGTAAAAATGAATGATGGTCGTATTCTTTCTATTACACATATTCTTGTGGTTGAAATAGCTGAATCCGATAAGAAAGTTTGCATTGTGTTAGGAAATGAGTTTGATATACTTGATGAAGATCTTAGTGAGGATCGAGATCTGAATATTTCTTCAAGTGAGCTGGCATTAGTATGTCAGAGAAGTGAACGCATTGTTTGTGGTCTGCCAAGCCATATAACTCAAAAGTGTGTATCAGTTCCATATCGCAATGGCGTTTGTATTATACCACTAGTCAATTGTGTTGAGAGGGACTAAATAAATATTTTATTTGTATTGTATTGTATAAATATAAATATAATATATTATAATAAATATAATAAAAATGGATATATAATAAATGCCTCAATAAACATTCTTGACGTGCCTCAATTAATTCCTTTTCCAATCCAGTTTTATATCCATATATATATATATATATATATATATATATATATATATATATATATATATATATATTAGCTATAACTTTCAACTTTATAATATACAATTATTTGATTACTATTGTTGCTTGTGTAATAGTTACGTGAATATAGCCAATAAAAATTATAGCCAATCATTAATATTATTGTTGACTGTTGACTACTATCACAAACTTACATAACGTCTTTTGATATTTCGTAACACTATAACTGGCAAACTGGTGAATTAAGAACTGAGAGAACTTACTGTCGACAACTATTATGATAACAGTAAATCATTAAAAAGTTTTCTTTACCTATTAAAAAACTGATACTCAAAAACTGGATATCAATTGAAGAACATAGGTTTAGGTAATCAGTATCTAAGAAACCGTTAAAAAAGTAGCCATCAGTTACTGATAGCAACACTTATTGTTAGTGTCTAATCAGTTTTTTAGATTAATGTAGAAACTGATTATTAAAACTAGGCGTCAACTGAAGAACATAATCAGTATCTGACAAACCGTTAAAAAAACTGAGGACCAGTCTTCAGTTACTGATGGCAACACTCAGTGTCTAACCAGTTTTTAGAGTAATGTAGAAACTGATTATTAAAACTGGGTGTCAACTGAAGAACATAATCAGTATCTGACAAACCGTTAAAAAAAACTGAGGACCAGTCATCAGTTACTGATGACAACACTCACAACAGTGTCTAACCAGTTTTTTAGAGTTTTGTAGAAACTGATTATTAAAACTGGACGTCAACTGAAAAGCATTACCAGTAACTGACTCTCGTAATCAGTCACTGATAGAACATCACAAGTTACTGATTCAACTTTTTCCATGTTGTGTGTACGACTCACACATCTTTACATTTATACATGTGTTTACTCACACATCAATGCTGTGCCCCTTCTATCTCTACTTAATTTCCAAATTTCGCATTATACCATTGCCTGTCGAAGGCAGTAGTCGTTTCCGAGTCTTCGTTACAATAATTACGACGTCTCTCTCGTGTTGTATGTTTGCCAGTACATATAATATAGTGTTGTATTTATTACGTATTGCAAATGTATTTATTATGTATTGCAGTTTCAAACTCTTCTGTTATTTAAAAAAAGTGTATAATCTAATATTAATCTATTTTTCAGTACGCAGTAGCACAATTCGACAATTTAGATATTTCAGTGGTTCCTGTACTCTGGTTAGATGAACCAGATTATTATTATTGGCCTACAGGAATCAAAAATATTAGAACCGCAATAGTAAAGGAAATGCCAGTTAAAGACAATTTTGTTAAATATAAATGTCATGTTTTTAGTAAACATGGTAAGTACAATTAAATTATTATACTTGCAGAAAAACAAAATTAGGAAAAATATTGTGTGCGTGTGTCTAATCATTTTATTGATTGTCGCCGATCAAAATAAAATGCTTACAGAAATGTTATACATATATATATATATATATATATATATATATATATATATATATATATATATGAATATATATAAAATTATATAAATTTATATCATTGAAATATTTATTTGTTTCTAACTGTTATGATATTTTGTAATATTCGTATAAAATTTATATATATACCTATATATATATATATATATATATATATATATATATATATATATATATATATACATATGATTAGAAATATATTTTAATTTAAATTTAATTACATAATTAACCTCTTTTATTATTTAGATACTTATGAATCAGCTTTAGAGGCAGAAAAACAGGTTGCAGCAACCTCTGAATTCGAAGCTGAAATAACAAGAATGCTGGGAAAAAGAAAAGTAAAACGTACTAATAAAGATTATGTTAACTATCTTAATCCTCCACAATTGATGTCCAAGGAATCACACAAATCAAATATTGCAGGTAAATTTTTTCAGTTCGATTTATGCAAACATTAACACGTGGAGGAACATGAGTTATTTGCTTTACTTTGATAATGTTAACGTTTCACAAACTTCAAAATTTTATGCTTTAATTCATTGATTGAAACAGTGTTGATTAGAAGATTAATTTTAAGAATGTTCGTAACCGTTAAGTATGTATGTACATATTTTAAATTAAATTAAATCTTGAATTAAGTTTGGCTTTTCAAAAAAACCATTTTGCATTTAATTTATTTATTTTAAAGACTATATAAATTTTTTAAAATATTTATTATATACAATAATTTATTCAAAAGTAATTTATTAATAAATAAAAATGTAAACGTATTTAATATTAATCTAGATTTATTTTCTAAAAAAGTCTCAGCAGAAAATTTATAATTATACAGATAAAATAGAATAGAATGAAATTTTAAATTTGTGAGTCTAATAAAAATTACTGCTATATTTTATAAGTATAAATAAGCATAAGTATAAATAAATATTAAATTTGCAAAAGAAAACAATTTGTAATAATTACGTATAGCGGGAGAAATGCTACTTCAAATAAGAATTGAATTAAAACTTCTCATACTGGCAAAGTTTTGAGTGCTATATACTATTCTTGTATCCGTCTACTGATTTAATTATCGCTTCACATTTTACATATATTTTATACAGTTGAATACTAAAACACACTTTGCTGTTTAGAATAAAATTAATTTATTTTTTAGCCTCAACGCACACAAACGAGGACTACGAAAATATTGATGACGTAGTTAATGTACAATATGGAAATGGTAATAAAAATAGAATATCAAAAGCATAATCAAAAGCGTCTTTTTAATAAACTATTTATTTATTTAATTTCCTCTCTTTCAGAGAACATTATCTTAACAGAAAAAAATATTAACGATGTTCCAATAATTAAATGAAAATACGGATTATGTAAAAGACTTGAAAACCACTATAAACACTATAAAGAGTGAAATTAAAAATGTAAAGGAAAAACAAGAGCAAATCACACTCACACTTGCAGACATCCAGGAAACGACAAAATTGATCTTGGCTAAAATTAACATGGTCGAACAACATGGCACTGAAAATTCTATTCTGAAGGATGACAAAATCAGACAACACTTTCCCATAACTTCTATTCAAAATCTTCTTGATTTTGATGATAAATTAAAAAATGATGAAGAAGCCTTCGTGCAAATGGTAAATAAATTTATCAACTATCATATATATATATATATATATATATATATATATATATATATATATATATATATATATTATATCTATCTATCCTCTAGTCCTATATAAGAAAAGTCATTTTGACCGAGAAGTGAGCAGTGCGAGTCGAATTATCTCGCACGTAGTGTTGCCGCTTTTCCGCGTGCGTGATTGGCCGGTCGAAGCCGGGTGTGATCGGCGGGAGATCGCGGCGAGCTTCGTGCGTGTGTGTCGTGAGTGTCGTGAAACATCGTGATGTGACAGCTCGCGTCGTGTCGCGAGGTTAATATCAAAGTGACAGTTAATAAGTTCAATTTCAAATTTCGGTCGCGTCACACAAGGATCAAAGTGCCACGAAATTTGGATATGGATGTCACAAGAGGCGAAAAATCAGCGGGTCGGAGATAGGTAATGACAGTCGTGACCGTTACTATATGTTTACGCGAGCGTTACTTCTGTAGTAATTTACGATAATTCACTCGTTTACACGGGGTGAATTATCATAAGTTACTACAGAACCTCCGTTTACGTGGAGGAATTATCATGTAAGTTATACTACAGAAGTAACGCTCGCGTAAACGTAGTACGTGACAGATAGTGTGTGCGTGCGTGCGTGCGTGCGTGCGTGCGTGCGTGCGTGCGTGCGTGCGTGCGTGTGTGTGTGTGTGTGTGTGTGTGTGTGTGTGTGTGTGTGTGTAGTGTGCGTGCGTGCGTGGGTGATCATCAATACATCATATAATATTATAGGTTAACCGGAGAATGCTGATACCGAGGAGATCTTTAAGGGTGCTGTCCCATGGACATCGGAATTATCGGAAAACGGAATCGGAAAGGTGGGATGGTGGGGAGCTAACCAATCAGAAAGATTCCGTTGCGTGTTTCCACACCTGGGTTCCCCATGGCGATCATTTTTCGGAACGGAATTCATACAAAATGCGCGTAATTCAAATATCTGGCAGTCACTGGCGGTTAAAGAGTGTTGTAATATAAGTTAATTGCTGTTGTATTTATATATTTATTTTGATTGAAAAAGAGGAATATGATGTCATCTGCTGTAAGTATTGTAATTATGAGATACGTATGCTAAAAGTTATGTTATATTAGGTTATAATGTTGATGTATTGATGGTCTAGCGTACATTTCTAGCCTAACATACATATACAATATGCTTATAGTATGTTTCAATTTGTTAAAGACAGTATATATAATAAGAATAGTACATTATATTTTGTTTATAAGTATGTTTTATTTTATAGAAATAAAAAAATGAAAGCGAAAACAGTAAAATTATTTCTTCTGAAAATGATAATAGAGTGGCTGGAGCCATATATAGAACAGCAATGGGAGAAGGCATTACATAATGATTTTTAAAAATTAATTTATAGATTCATAATTGTATAATGTCTACAATATTTTTTTGTAAAACTTTAAGTATAATATAATATATGATATAAAAGATATCCAGCTCTTAGTTATTTAAAGATGTATGTCGCTTATGTCAAAATAAAGGGATAAAGCTGAAATTTACAGAGATTGTGCACTTATATATCCCAAATATCTGTGTTAAATTTGCAATCTCTGTAAATTTCAGCTTTATCCCTTTATTTTGACATAAGCGACATACATCTTTAAATAATTAAGAGGATATCTGTTTTATATCATGTATTATATTATACTTAAAGTTTTACAAAAAAATATTGTAGACATTATACAAGTATAAATCTATAAATTAATTTTTAAAAATCATTATGTATAATATGCCTTCTCCCATTGCTGTTCTATGGCTCCAGCCACTCCATTATCATTTTCAGAAGAAATAATTTTGCTGTTTTCGCTTTCATTTTTTTATTTCTATAAAATAAAACATACTTATAAACAAAATATAATGTACTATTTTTATTATATATACTGTCTTTAACAAATTGAAACTACTATAAGCATATTGTATATGTATGTTAGGCTAGAAATGTACGCTAGACCATCAATACATCAACATTATAACCTAATATAACATAACTTTTAGTATACGTATCTCATAATTACAATACTTACAGCAGATGACATCATATTCCTCTTTTTCAATCAAAATAAATATATAAATACAACAGCAATTAACTTATATTACAACACTCTTAACCACCAGTGACTGCCAGATATTTGAATTACGCGCATGTATGAATTCCGTTCCGAAAAATGATCGCCATGGGGAACCCAGGTGTGGAAACACGCAACGGAATCTTTCTGATTGGTTAGCTCCCCACCATCCCACCTTTCCGATTCCGTTTTCCGATAATTCCGATGTCCATGGGACAGCACCCTAAAAAGGAAGGCACATCCAAAATCACACACGCATGCATATGCTGTCTTGTAAAAGTTGAAGAGAACGAGAAAGTGATCTGTAGCGCAATTCGTATTGTAGGCAAGTTAAAATATTAATTGATTTGAATCTATTATATTATGATAGACGTTAATTTTATATCTTGGTGTCTAGAAATATTAATTATTCATGAAAGCAATAACAAGAAAATAAATTTTAGTAAATTTTATATTCGTATTCAGCAATCTCTAACGTTTTAAAAAATAATTAAAATAATATGTTCTTCTTATACACAAAAAAGATTAGATTTTAAAAGGATTAATTAATATTTAATCTAAATGTATCATAAAAATTATAATAGTAAAGTTTTTGGGAGTGGTGGGGACAAACCAGTTTATATTTTTAATACAAACTTTAGCTCGAATTTTTATATTTTATTATCAATCATCAGAGAATTTTTTCTGCAGATATTTGAAGATTGGCGGATAATAAAACATATATCATTGAAAGCTTTCCGAAATATTACATTAAAATCAATGAATATTACAATGAATATTACAATGAATACGTCAGCCTTGGTAAACAGTAACAACTTCTTTACTATTTCATGTAATAAATTGATGGTTTTTAAGCAGAAACAGGTAATTTATCTTAACAAAATAATGATGCAGAAATATGATATGATGATACATAATCTATTTCTTGTTGCTCTATGTAATTTTTTTAATGTTGTAGAACGCTTCCACATTGACATATGTAACTGCAAACGTATGTAGTATTTCTTGTGACATGCTATACGTTATCAAAGATAAAGCATTAAAAATTGATGACTACGATTGCTTCATGCAACATTTCTTATGGTTTACGGAGAACATCATGTTGTTCTCTATAGTTACAACCATAATCTCTTGTGTGTTTTATCTCTAAATGGTATGTATTCTAAAGATTGTCTGAAAATAAGGTATGTGGTATTCCAGAATCATTAGATATGTATAAAAATAATATCTGTCTAAATTTGAATCTTTTTACAGGAAACTTTATGTTTTGGATTATCCAGTAGAACATGTAGTTTCTTCTCCCGATGCAAATACAGCTTACATAAAAGTAAGAGATCAAATATTTAAATACACAAGAAACGGAAAACTTGAACAGACAAATATAACGTTAAACGAACAGTGTGAGCAAATAAAAGTTATACAAATTGATATCAAAAGATATTATCCTTGCTCTGTCTTCTGGAAAATAGTTTCTTGGTCGACGGAAAAGAAATTGCTAAGAATATTACAAGTTTTTACGTACATTCTGATTTTTTGTTTCTTACGACACTGCAATGTACATTGATTTGTGTCTTATTGAACGAAGTTAATATAAAGCAGCTAAATGAACGTGATTTAACTATCCAGCCCTGGGATTTAAATATGAAAGAGATTTTATTTGCGGGTAAATACATACTTTTTATAATCTCTTTTTTTTTGTATATAGCATATTTTTCTGACTTTAAATATATCGTTACAGATACATCAGGTACCTACATCAGACGACTCGAAAAAGGTTCTCGTATAATAACGGCGATACCGTACGACTAAAAAATAATTTTATAGCTGCCTAGAGGAAATTTAGAATGTATACAGCCAAGGGCATTATCGGTGCATATAGTAAAATGTTACCTGAATAACTGTGATTATTTGACGGCACTTGCTATAGTGACTAAACAACGTATAAACTTGAATTTATCATACGACCACGATCCACAATTATTTCTGGATAATGTGAAAAAGTTCCTAGAAGATCTTGTACAGCATAAGAAGTTAAATTGGTTGAATCTGTTTTTGTCAGAATTACAAAATGTCGATGTCACCCGTACAATGTACGCGTTTTGTTATGTGGATCGCCCTGTCAAATCTGACACTAGAAGTAACAAAATACAATTAATAAGGTAGACGAGATCTGTAAATTATTAAGAGATGCCATGGAGAAATATCAAGTTGCGGATAACTTAATACAACCAATATTGATAAGCTTGGTGAAAAATTAACAAAGACAAGGATTGGGAAAATACACTTAGTAAAATAAAGCAAGTGAAAATGTTGGAGGATTCACAGAGATCAGAGTTACATGATCCTACCGTATCCGCTCATGAAGCGTTAAAGTGTTTACTGCATTTTGTCACTATCGATACGTTATATGATGTTTCATTAGGCATGTATGATTTAGAACTCGCAATGTTTATAGCGTTTGAATCATCGAAAGAAGATCCCAAAGAATATATTCCATTCTTGAATAATTTGAAAAAATTAGACCCAAATTACATGAAGTATTCTATTAATATGCATCTTAAACGTTACGAATTAGCGTTAAAACATTTGTCTAAAGATTCAACTAAGTTTGAGGAATGATTAAATTTGCGGCAATAAAATTGTTTGAGAAGAATACTATAGAGTATAAAAAGGTGGCTGAAGTTTATGGAGAATTTTTATCAAGTAAAGGAAAATATGTGGAAACTGGTATGATGTTTTATAGAAGTGGCGATCTTGACAAAGTTGTAGAAACATTTAGAATGTTAAATGATAATTGGGAGGATATAATCGCAATATCAAAAGAGATGAAACTACGGTAAAGATATACAATTTTTTTTCGTATATGCATGAAAGAATATTATCCTATCATCGTTAGAATTAATTACATATGCTTCTATACACATAAGAATTAATTTTTTCAGCCCAGCAAATTCATACAAACTTCATAAGACACTGGTTGAACGTTTGAAAGCAGAGCGGAAATATAAACATGCAGCTATGGTATTAAAAGAATATCTAAATGATGCTGAAGAAGCAGTTGCGCTATTATATGAGGGGAGATTTTGGAAATATGCAATACGATCGTGTTTATTTTTCTAAGGTATATATATATATATATATATATATATATATATACCTTTTTTTAAGAGAAATTAATCTTTCTTAACTATATAGATAAAAAAGATAGTAGAAATAGAGTTTATGCTTTCTTTAAAGCAGAAAATAATTGGTACATTGAAAAGTTTACATAAATACAAGGTATAATAATAGCATATAATTGAAGTAAAGCCCTTTGCACAATAGGCGATAGTGACAACGATAAAATTGACGACAAAGCTATACCTTTGTTGGCAACTTTGTCGCTGTCACTATCATCATCGCTATCGCCTATTGTGCAAGGCGTCAGACTATTATAGGACAGGTTGCCGTTATATTGTATTATTACTGTAATTTCATGTACTTTTACGTCATTACGCATGATCATGTACGTCTATATCATGTCAGTATGATAGACACTCTAACCACGCAACTATTAATTTTAGTACTTAATAATTTTTTATCTAATTGAGAACGACAATTTTAACTTATAGATTTATTCATGTTTTACGCACCAAAATACACAAAATTAAAATTTTAGCCAAATCGGTGAGGAAGCTTCTTTCCTTAAAAAAAAGTATAAAATAAAAAAAAATTTTTTAGTAGAACCGACTTCAAAAAGCTCTAAAAAATAAGAAAAAATATAGAGTTTTTCTATTTTTTTTTAATTCTTTCTTACTTTTTACTGTTCTTTTGAAGTCAGTTCTATCTTTCTTTCAGTTTTTGAGCAATTTTTTAACTTTTAATCGTTTTTTGTATTTTTTAAAATAGATTTATATATCAATTGCTATGTGACATAACAGTCACGTGTAAAATTTAATTTCATGATAAAAAATTAAATATAATTTATTTTTAACCGACTTCAAAAAAAAGGTTCTCAATTCGGCGAGTATGATGTATGTGGGTATGTCTACGATTTTTTCTGAAACTACTGGACTGATGCGGTTTTCACTGTCCTATAGAGCAATCCTTGCTTCGGAAAGTTTTAATACATAACATATCGCGTTAGAACATCAGGGTACGGAGCAGTAAGGAAATATGCATACTTAATAATTACAAGCAAATAATAAATTATTATTTTTGATTCGTATCAATTGAATAACGCACTAAAGAAGTATAAATTAAAAAATTTTTTTTTTAATTTTTAAATAAAGTTGACTTCAAAAAAGCTCTAAAAAGAATGAAAAAAATTAAAAATAAAGAAGCTTTAAAAGGTATGAAATAATACTTTTAAGAATTCCTATCAATGTTTTAAAGTCGGCGCTAAATTAATAATATTTTTACGTATATTTTTCATCTTTTTCAATTTTTTGAAGTCGGCACCAAATTAATAATTACTAAATCAATTTGGCGTCGACTTCAAAAAATTGAAAAGAATACTTAAAAATATCATTAATTTGGCGCCGACTTCAAAAAATTGAAAGAAATTCTTAAAAGTATTATTTCATACTTTTGAAAGCTTTTTTATTTGATAATTTTTTTCATTTTTATTCTTTTTAGAGCTTCTTTTAAAGTCCGTCTTATTTAAAAGAAAAAAAATTTTTACGTAGACTCATCGCGTGACAAGAAAAAACAAATATGTTTCTTTAAATTTTTAAACAATAATTGATATAACTGCTATGCTATAAATCATGATCACATCAACGATGAAGATGGTTACAGCATGTTTTATGTAATATATGATGCTTTTATTCTTTGTGATTAAGGTATCATAAAGTTAAAAAAAAATAGAAGGAATAAAAAATAAAAAAAGGAAGAAGGAAAGCCAAAAGATAGAGAAAAGGAGAGAGAGGAAGAGGGTGGAGAGAGAGAGGGGAAGGGAGAGAGAGAGAGAGAGAGGGAAGAAGGGAGGGAGAGGGGGAGGCAGGGAGGGAGTGAGAGAGAGGGATAAGGTGAAGGAGGGAGAGAGAGAGAGAGAGGAAGAGAGAGATAGGGAAAGGAAGGGAAGGAGCGGGAGGGAGAAGGAGAGGGAGGCAGAGGGAGGGAGAAGGAGGGAGAGGGTAGCAGTGGGAGGCAGAGGAAGAGAAAGGAAGAAGGAAGGGAGAGAGAGGAAGAGAGGGAAAAAAAGAGAGAGAGGGAGGGAGAGAGGGAGAGGGGGCAGAGCGGGGCAGAAGGGTTGAGGGAGAGAGAAGGGGGAGAGGAAGAGTGAGAGAAAAAATGGCTGTAAAATGCGAAAAGAGACAGAATTAGGACAGGATATGAATTTAAGAGAATAGATGATAATAAAATTGAATAATAGGACATGAAGAAAAATCAGAGAAAATCAGAGAAGGTAAAAAAAATGAGATAAATAAAGAGAAGACAATGAGCGAAAATGAAGCATTATGAGTGGGAACAAGTAAGAATAAACAAGAATGAGAGAAGATAAAGCAGTAAAATGCAATAAAATTAGAAAAATGATACAGAATGGATAAGAATAAAAAAAACTATATGAAGATAGTGGTAAACGAACGTAACTAAAAGTAAATCAAACAAAATAAAACAAAAAGAGAGAGAATGAGTAAGAATGAAAAAGATCGAAAAAGTACAAGGGAGTCTGAAAAATAAAATAATATATGATTAATTAATAAGGGAAGGAGAGGGACTCCCGGTGTAGGAGTGGAAGCGGGTGGTTAGCGAGCGTGATAGAGCGAAAAATAAGGCGTAGAGTGAGATTAGGAGTAGCAGCAGAGAGGAGAGCAGTGTTGGGGAAAGGGAGAGATCGCGACGGCGGTGGATATGGTGGTGAGAAGCAAGGAAAGGTAGGAGAGGAGATATTAGGTAGTAACGGTGTGTGGTCAAAAAGAGGTTAGGGATACCTTAGAGAGAAAGTGAAGTGGCAGGTGGTCGAGAGGTGGCGACATCGCGGGTGAAGAGTAAGAAAAGCTGACAAGGGAAGGGTCAACCCTCGGGGTCACCGATTTTGTCGAAATTTATACAAATGTATATTGATATAGAAGTGAAATGCACGAACATGCCTTCTAACGTGCGGACAGAATAAAAATTATTAAAAAATAAAAAATTTTAAGGACGGACGCGAACCGCACTTCACGTTGTAGTAACCCTATGCTACGCCACGCTGAGAAGATCTTTCTGCATGTATGAAAGGAGCTGCTAAAATTACATCGCGATTCGCTCGGGTCACGTTTGTCGAACTTTACTAAAATGTAGTATTATAAGGTGACTCTGTACAAGACGATGCGCTTCTCACGTTCCGTAAATTGCGCTTTTAGTGCTCTCATACCTTGCGTAAAGCGTCTTCAGTCGCGCGGCGACTAGCGCGGACTACAAGCGTGAAGGTTGCTGGTTCGCGTCCCGTTCCTTTTAATATAATTTTTTTTATATTTTTTTAATATAATTTTTATTTGTTTTCTCGGCAACGGTTGAGAAGCGCATCGTCTCCGTACAGCATTTGTCACTTCTATATCAATACTACATTTTAGTAAAATTTCGACAAAATCGGTGACCCCGAGGTTGACCCTTCCCTTGTGAGAGAACATGGTGACGTCTCGAAGAGAGAAGGGGGTGGAGTAGGGCGGCGGTAGATTTGAAGCGAGATAGAGAGAGAAGGAGACAATACAATAAAAAAAGTGAGAGGAAGGCAGGGAATAGAAAGGTGATAATAAGGAAAGTGAGGAGCAAGGATTTTAAAGCTGGAGAAGGACGCTCCAAAAGATGACAGGTAGAATAGATAAGGTGGCTAGCACAGAAAGAGAGAGAAGTGCGAGTTTATGTAGTGAAGGGAGTATAAATGATTATTTTAAAAGAAAAAGAGAGGAAGGGGGAAGAGGAGAGAAGGAAGAGGCGTTTAAAAAAAGTAGGAAAATGGTGAGATCGCCAGAAGGGAAAGAACAGATGGTAGGGATAATGAGTAAAATAACGGAGAAAATACGGGAATTAAGGAAAGAACAGAAAAAGCAAGGGGTAGAAGATAGAAAGCAAGAAAGAGAGAAAAATGATAAGAGATGAGATTAGGAAGATGAGGAGGAGAGAGAGGTAAAATGGCAGAAAGAAAGGGAGGAATTGAAGGAGATAGGAGAGTTGAGAGGAAGGCTAGAGAGGTATAGAGAAGGAGAGAGATGGGAGGAAGGAAGGACAGAAAGAAGGAGAGAAGTGAAAGAGGAAGGAAAGTGGGAGATAGGAAAAAGCGATAAAGCAATGGAAGCGAAGGTAAGAGAGCTAGAAAGGTGGAGAGAAGAGAGACAGAAGGTGGAACAATGTAGTGGTAAAAGGGATGGAGATGGAGGAGGGAAGGCTAAAGAAAGCGGTAGAGAAACTATGGCTAGAGATGGGGGTGGAGGGAGGAATAGAGGAGGTAAAAGAGATAGGAAGAAAGACGGGGAAAAAGAAGAAGATGGTTTTATTTAGGTTAAAAGATGGAGTAAGAAAAAGAGAGGTAATGCAGAGGAAGAATGTGTTGAAAAGGAGGATGGAAAGAATAGAGGATGACATGACCCTGAAGGAAAGAAAAATGCAATGGAGCCTGGAGAGGATAGCTGAGAAAAAGAGAAGGAATAAGAGGAGAGTTTGGATAAAGTACGGAAAGATTTGAATAGAGGGGAAGTGGTGGAGTTGGGATGAGGAAAAAGAAGTTTTGATAGATGGAAGGGAAAATGAGAAAGGAGCAAGAAGAAGGGGGGAAGAAAGAAGAACAGAGGAGGGAAAACGTAGAAGAGAGGGAGACGGAAAAATAAAAAGGGAGGGTAGTGAGGAGGGAGAAAAAACGATGGGTAGAGAGGGCGAAGAAAAGAGGGAGGAGTGGGAGAGTAAGGAGAAAGAGAGTGTTGCGAGGCTGAGAGGAAGGGGGAAAAAGTCAGAGAGAGTAGAGTGGGGAAATTAAAAAGGAGTGAAAGAGAGGAAGAAAGGGGAGAAAGGAGGAAAGGGAAAGAAAGGAATCCAGGAGGGAGGAGGAGGGGAAGGAACAAGAAGGAAGCCTAAAGATAGGTTTTTGGAACGCAGCGGGAGTGAAGGGAAAAGAGGAAGGGTTTTGGGAAAGGATAAAAGAGTGGGATGTCGTGGGCTTGGTGGAGACGTGGCTGGAACAGGAGAAATGGGAGAAGATGAAGAATAGGGTGCCAAAGGATTTTAATTGGAGAATACAGGGTGCAAAGAAAGAAAGGGTTGGAAGAAAAGGAAGAGCAATAGGTGGGATAATGATGGGAGTCAGAAAAGGGTTAGAAGGTGAAGAAGAATGGGTGAAGGAGGAGGGTTTAATGATTAGAGAAGTAAGATGGAAGAAGGAGAAATGGAGATTAGCAACAGTTTACGTAAGCGGTAACTTGGACAAGATAATGGGTGAGATAAAATCGGTAAAGGAGAATGAAAGGAGAGAGGAGAGATGGATAGTGAAGGGCAATTTCAATGCGAAAACAGGGGAGAAAGGAGCGCTGGAGGATAGAGAAGAGGATGTTGAAAGAATATGTGATAGATTATATCTTTCAGTAAATAAAGTAAAAAATAAAGAAAATTAGAGGTGGTGGTGGAAATATTGAAAAAATGGAAGAAGAGATAATTAGTGAAAAAAAGGAAGAATAGGAGAAGTAAAAGCAGAGGGGATAACGAATATGTGAAGTGTAAGGAAAGAAAAAGAAAAATGAGAGCCGAGGAAGCGAGGTGTGATAAGTCTTATGCAAGAAGTAAAAAGAAAGAAAAAAACAAAATATGGGAGAGACAGATATGTGAAGTGAGCGGAGAGAAAAAAAGAAACGAGAGGTGGCGAATAAACATTGGTACAGTGGATAAGAAAGGGAATACATTTTAACGGAGAGAAATGGTGATGTGGGACGAGTGTTTTAAGGTGAATGGAACGGAAAAAGTTTGGACGTGAAAGCGCGCGCGTCAGCGCGCGTGTGTGCTAGTCTATAATGAAAAAATCCATGTGGACGTGAGAAGTTGGCCCGTGGTCGAGTCGTATTGTTGCCCCTTTTCCGCGTGCGTGATTGGCTGGCTGGCTGGCTGGCTGGCTGGTCGATCGAGATCGAGATCGCGGCGAGTTTGGTTGGCGAGTTTCGCGTGTGTATCGCGTGATGTGACGTGTGTTCGCAAGGTTAGTAGGAGTTTTTATTACATATAATAATATATGTGGATATAATATTGATAAATATATTTATCAATATATATAAATTATATTCTTTTAACATTAATCTTCAATGTTTATTCATCGTAATAGAAGTCAGTGACGTGTGCTCGCGTGGTGTCTTTTCGCGAGGTTAGTAAGGTTAGTAGGATTTTTATATAATATACATGATATTATTAGTAGGTAAATAAATAAATATATATAAATTGTATCGTACATATTAATATCTTTTAACGTCATCTTTAATGTTTATAACAAGGTCAAGTATAACTGCAATATTTCGATATTGACTGTTCGCATTGAAAATTTGTAGTTGTTATTACTATTACGTACACTTTAGATTTTTAAGTACGACAAGTAATGAATATTGAAATATAGCTCATGTATAAAGTAATTGACGAACTTATTATTACAGAGTTACATTGAATAATTTCGAAATAGTGATAAGAGAGAGAGAGAGAGAGAGAGAGAGAGAGAGAGAGAGAGAGAGAGAGAGAGAGAGAGAGAGAGGGAGAGGGAGGGAGAGAGAGAGATGGTTTCGTTTGTACGTCCTTTTGAAGAGTATATAAAGAGTTTTCAATGTCGTTTATCGAAAACTTTATTAGGTACGTACGTTAGTATCAAAGTATAATTAATTTCATATAGGTTATGTTTCGATATTTATTGCTTGCTCGTACAAATCTAAGGTATACGTTACAATAACTATAGATTTTTAATACAGACAGTAAATTATATTTATTTTTGTAATTATATATTTTATATATACATATATAAAATATATGATTATCATCTCAGAGTGAACATAATGTCCTGATTTGAGATATGTGTATTGTTTAATTATGTATAGGGAATAATAAAGTTTATATCTTTTTTATATAGGTGCATGCCACTTCCTTGCAAGACACTTGGTCTACAAGTCAGGTCAAGCAGGGATAAAGAAGGCCAGTGTTACGATAACTTTTGACAATCGTGACAGAGAATCGTCTTTTATGGGTTATGAACAACACGAAGAGATTGTGATCACGAGACAGGTGGTGATTGGCGGTAAAAATAAGTACATGATCAATAGGACGAACGTACCAAATCAACGGGTGCAAGTTCTGTTCTGTTCCGTCCAATTAAATGTGAATAGTCCACACTTTTTAATCATGCAAGGTAGAATAATGAAAGTATTGAATATGAAACCGGTGGAAATTTTATCTATGCTCGAAGAAGCAGCAGGGACAAAGATGTACGAGAAGAAGAAGCAATCGGCACTGATCATTATAGAAAAAAAGGATAGTAAATTAAAAGAAATAGATACTGTATGTATTTTTTTGTTAATACTATGTTTGGCACTTGTATCTTGACATCTTGATTTCCTGATATTCTATTCGCTGTATTTTAGATCTTGAAAGAAGACATTGGTCCAAAGTTGAACAAATTGAAGGAAGAGAGAACAAGATACGTAGAATTTCAAGGCATAGAAAGAGAATTTGAGAAAGTTGGAGGGCTTTTTCGTAATTTGAAAGAAATGTATCAGAAAGACACTGAGGCTGTATTAGAGGCACAAGAGAAATACCAGAAGGTCAGTGCGGGTCTGCTGGAGAGTGAAGACGGCGAAAATGCAACATTGGAACAACAATTGATAAATGCCAAGCAAAGTGTGACGCAAGCGCAAACCGAGCTTAAACAATGTGAGATGACGCTAAATCACAATAGACAACAGGTTTGAATAAAAAACAGAAAGACATGTATAATACCGAGAATGAATATAAGAAATGCGACATGGATTTGGAAAAGAAAGAAAAATAATTGAAGAGTTTGGAGAATGAAATGCAAAAGTCGAATTACAAGGATGGTTATTCGGAAGACTTGAAAAAGCAAAGAAGTAATTTGATCGCAGAAATGAAGCCATTGCGTGAGAAACTAGATCAGTTTGAGTCAAGATATCCTCGCATGAGGTTCCAGTATCAGAATCCTGAATCTAATTTTAATGCAAAATCTGTAAAAGGTGTCATATGCAAATTGATTAATGTGAAGGATAAAAAAGCTGCGTGCGCCTTGAAAGTTGCCGCAGGTGGAAAGGTAACGCTTTCTCTAATTTATACTTTATTTTCATGAAAATTTTAATCTATTATTAATATTAAATAATTGTTGAATGTAATTATGTTCCAGCTTTATAATGTGATAGTTGACACTGATACCATCAGCAAGAAAATTCTCCAACATGGGCAATTACAGCAACGAGTTACGATTATCCCACTCAATCGAGTGGCTGGTAAATTTATTTTTTTTTAATTTTTGGATTTTGGAGAAATGTCCATTTTCGCTGAAGAGGGATTGAATTTAGTGAAGATCGGCAAAGCGGTTTTTTAATACAAAAAATTAGGGTAAGCAATCCTCTGTTGACGTTGCCATATATAAGTAAACAGTTAAAAAAATGTGCAAGTTTCTACTTCCATATTGCTTCCTCATAGTTTTTATGTATGCAAATTATGTATATTGTTAAATCAACATTTTATTTTGCTCATAAAACTCCTTCTTTTGGGGAAGTCTTTTTTTATGCATAATTATTAGTAGATATTTATTAATTTGTCTTCCTCGTAGAGAAAGCTTTATGATCGGAATAAAATGTTGATTTAGCAACGTGCAAATTTATAATTTGCATACTTAAAAATTATGAGGAAGCAATATGCAAATTTTAACTTACATACTTTTTTTATTTATTGGCATTTTTTAATTAAATAATAAAAAATGTGTATACAAATAATTGTTTTATCATAGAGAAAGCTTTCTGAGAAAAATTTAATGTTGATTTCTCAGTGTGCAAATTTATAATTAACATTCTACATTTACACTTTAAAACTATGAGAAAGTAATGTTCTAATTTCTAATTTAAAAACTTTAAAACTATGAGGAAGCAATGTGCAAGTTTCAACTTGTTTAAATACATCTTATACCTTATTTTCAGGGTTGCTTTTTAGATAACAATGATTGTTATGGTAAACCGCTTTGCGTGGAGAAAGCATGGAAAGAAAAAATAATCTCTTTTTTTGTTGTTGCGAAAACAATATGTGTAACCAAAACTTCTCTTGGGTTCCACAACCAACCACTAAGCCTACAGAAACATCTGTCATTTATGGTATATTATTTAATCATTTTCTTATGTAGTATTTATTTTTATTTGAAAATAAATTCTTGCAATATATTTGTAATAATATTTAAATAAACACTTTTTCAGAACTTGAACTTGTGCTTAGTGCGAAACAGCAAGCAATAACACTTGCCCTATTAACAGCAATTTCTATACTTCTTACAATTAGTTCATTTTTTTTTTTTTTTTTGGTGGTTCTATTGTTGCTGAAAATTGAGTTATTTTAACCAGGTTTGTATTTTGAGATTATTATTATAAAATTGTAAAGTGTATATTATTTAATTTATGCAATTAATATATAAATTTTTACAGGTACCAACGTTGGAACCTTTATCATTGCCACAACCCTCGCCTAATCTAGGCTTGCAATCAATACAATTTCTTGAGATTAAAGTTCGAAGTTGTTTTAGAGCAGTTCGGAAAGTCCAATTTAAAAATGAAAATCGTGGTAATTAAAGTTTTTCCTATTTAAGATAAGCAATCTTGGCAGATTGAACAAGAGATCTTTAAGCTTGCACATATGGATCACGAGGACATATTACAATTTATAGGTGTTGAAAAGTGTGGAGATAACTTGTAAACTGAATTTTGGTTAACTAAGGTGTATCATGAAACGGGTTCATTGTGTGATTATTTAAAAGCAAATATTGTAATGTAGCCTGAGATGTGTAGAATTGTAGAGTCTATGGTAACAATTATGATAGTAGTGATAATAATTTATAAGAAGTGAAACAAGATTACATATAAATTGAATACAGTAACATTTTTATCAAGTTTTTATTTAGTCTTTAATAAAAAGATTGTTGTTAATAGAGGTTTAATGCATCTACATGAGGAAATTCCGGCTAACAAAGTAGATGGCTATAAACCAGCTGTAGCTCATAGAGATTTTAAGTCAAAAAACGTTTTACTGAAGGCTGACATGAGTGCCTGTATAGCAGATTTTGACTTGGCACTTATTTTTCATCCAGGAAACCTTTGCGGCGATACACACGGATAGGTAAAGCATATGGTACGTCGCCACTGTCAACGCGGAGTTTTCGGCTCAGGGACCAGGAGCCTTTTAAGATAGTAAAATTAGTATGGTATATTTATGTAAAATATTAAAATTATGTTTATATAACTGGCATGTAAATAAGATAATTCCTTTAACATAAAATAATACATGTAATATTTATACAGGGGAAAATAATCTTTAATCAAGGATTTGTTGGTCGTCCAATTTGTGATATACAAGTTTCAGCGAAGGAATTGTACTTAAAAGTCAGAAGTTATGATCTGCAATCACTCTGCAGTGCAGTAAGTCATACGATACTCGTAATATTGGTATTATATTGTTCATCCGACCAAACAATTTAATTTTGACAAATATTTAGGTGTTAAAGACGAAGGAACACAAATGTAAAGAGATCACGCCAGCGGAAACTCCATCGTTCTTCAATACAGCGGACAAAGTGCTAAATCTAATGTATGTGACGTTAAAAGAAGCAAAATGCATTATGACTATAGTGATGGATCTCAATGTTATATCGTTCGCGCTTCATATTACTTGTTTAGCAGGTACATTTCATTATATTTCTCATTTCACTTATAAAATATAATAATGCAATTATAATTAAATTTTGCGAATTGAATTAATATAGGTAACATTTTATCAAGGACGCTATTAGGCGGAAAAGCGGAGAGAAACGAATATCTGTTATTACATGCTTTTAATTTGAAAGATTACATAACGCTGGATAAGAAAATTGAAAAAAAGGGGCGAGGCGATGGTGAGATCTCAATATATTTTTATATATTGTTATTACGAAACTAGATATATGTTAGATGGCTCGCGTAGGAAAGCTGCGGCATATGCTGGAGGCCTCGTACTTGATCCGAAGAAAGGTTTCTATGACAAGCTGGGACTGCTGATGGACTTCAATTTCTTGTATTATACAAGATGTATTAATCCGAGTATTATATAAGAGTACAATTTGTGTTTTACCACCGTGCCCGGTGCGGCGTATGTTGACGTCGAGGTAATTTTCTTATATGCAAACAACATCATGAAGTAAATATTTGGACTAAAACGTAATTTACATAGTGCAGCAATTAAATATTCTCGAGTTAAATCTGGAGTCAGGTGTGATCCCGACGGAGATTTACAAATTAGTCAAAAGCAGACAGCAGATCAAGCAACTCATGAAAGCGCCGAATCTGTTGCCGGAACAGAAAATCGATTACTATATCAGGCAAATAGCGTTGAACTTCACAGCCAATTCTATGTATGGATGCTTGGGGGCGATGCATTGTCGATTTTACGCTAAAGGTCTCGCCGCTCTGATAACAGGTAAGACGCGAAATATTGTATATTTAAAACGCCGATAACATGAAGTATAATATATTATATGACACCATAATTTTTTTTACATAGGGCTTTAGCTTAGGAGGAGGACGAGGATAAAGCGAAGAGGCAGGAGCAACGTAAAGAACGCAAAGAAAAAGAACGAGAAAAGAAACGTGACGAAGATGATGGCAAAGGAAAGTGGGAAACCGTTAAAGGCGACGTGGCTATTCCCTTCGAGAAATCGAAGATGTTCGCCAAGGACGCAGAAATTAATATTGGGGTGCGGTGTTGAAGAAACTTTGAGTTGATTTTCGATTTTATTAAGTATTCTTTCAAGAATAATAAGATAATTTCATAATTTTCTTTACATATATTCCATTTTACTATCGTATATATAAACATAATGCATATCGTAATTATTAATCTTGCGTTCGATTTTTCTCGCTGGAAAGTGGGAATCTATAGTTAACGTGACGTATATTATAGATTTTCAGTATTGACACTTTATAGTTTATGCCACATATATTATAGATCTTCAGTCCCAGCAGAAGAAACCAAACGTATCGTAAATAATTACGACAATATAATCTAAATATCTATATTATTACTGTAAGAAATTTTTTGTCTAACAACAGTTCGCAGGGATCTAAAGGTCAAAGAGAACATCGATCTCGTCCTCTTCGTATGCAGCAGAACAATAAGTTAAAGAAACCTAACGAAGCTCTGGTTAATGGTACCAATGGCTAAGCAACTACGTTGCTACGTTACATCTGATGAGAGCTATATATCAGGTAAGTCAGGGACTATATTCTCGAGCCTGGTGCCCTATTCTCGAAAAATATCGCATACGATATTTTATACAAATGTCACTAGAAAAATCACACTTTGCAAGTGTGCTATTGGTTGCAGAGTGTGATATTTATGACATATCGTATGCGATATTTTTCAAGAATAGGGGCCCTGGAGCCCTATTCTCGAATCGTTTTTATGAAACTCGCATGCGAAATTCAATGCTTTTCAAATAGAAAGTCGCATACGAAAATCATTAGGGCAGGTTCGAGAATATGGTCCCTGTCCTAATAATTTTCGTATGCGACTTTCTATTTGAAAAGCATTGAATTTCGCATGTGAGTTTCATAAAAACGATTCGAGAATAGGGCTCATTAGTGCTGGTCTACAACCTTGCTGTAAAGGATATTTAAGCTCTAAGCCGTAAGAAACTGACCAATCACAGTGGAATGTGAGGAGAATACTCGACTGTGATTAATCAATTTCTTACAGCTTAGAGCTTAAATACCTTTTAAAGCAAGGTTGTAGACCAGCACTTAAGTGCCCGTCTACAATAGATGTTTTAAGCCCTAAGCCTTAACAAATTGTTCAATCACAGTTGAATTTGAGGAAAATAATTGACTGTGATTGGTCAATTTCTTAGGGCTTAGGGCTTAAAACACCTATTGTAGATGGGCACTAAGCCTTGTGTTCACGATGCTAGAACTGCGTTTGAGTTTCGGTTTAAGCCAATCAACTTGTAGCTCTCACAGAAAAGCAGCAGTTTCATTGGCTTAAACCGAAACTCGGACGCAGTTCTAGCATCGTGGACACAAGGCTATTATCAACCCAGCGAGTAAATCAATTCGAGTCGATATATCGATATATGTACGTGTGTGTACTGCGCTCAGGCTGTAAGTCAGTTATAACCTAGAAATAGTGACAATTATAATCATCGCCGCGTGATAGATAGTGAAATATATATTGACGACAGAGAGCTGATACCGAGGAGATCAAGGAGCTGTTCACACGAGACGTTTCTGGTGCGTGGTTGCCGCGTGTAAACATTTGCATGAGCCGCGTGCTGTCGCAATTCGAGGCATCATTTATCATGTAATATAATATTTACGTTTTGAATGAATTGATACACTGTTTGTCTCGATTCTGATCAACTTGTTTTTAGGCATATCTGATAAATGAGTCAATGAGTAATACAAGATGCAAGTAAAAATATTATAAATGCCTACATGTATCAAAAATCTAATGATTGACCATACGTCCTTTAGAATTTAGAGATACTTCGGACGGCAGTGAAGATCGCGTTTGGGATTTACCGCCAAGAGGTGGTCATCAGGGAGATGTCGGTAATTCAGGGTATATAAGTGGCAGACAAGGTCGTCCTCCAACCTAGCATAGAGATCGTAGAGACGAACGTTGTTATACTACCGATGACAAAGACACTGTTTTAAACAGCCAAGACGTTTCAAGTATTGATAGAGGTAATAATAATAATACTTATTGGTCGTACGCGTGCGTACATACGTGCGGGTGTGTGTGTGTGTGTGCGTGCGTGCGCGTGTATTATCCGATCGCTAATATTATGCAATAGCTTCCTCTTTCTTTTTTCGCTCTTCTCCTTTTCCCTCTCATTTTTAAGAAGATAAATCTTGATAATTATTTTTTCTTTTTACTGTGTTATGATACGATGACTTTTTAAATCTCAATGTAACAAAATTCATAAAGTTAGTATCTAAATAAAGAAAGAAGATAAATCTTGCTAATTATTTTTTCTTTTTACTGTGTTATGATATGATGACGTGATTATTATTGTATTATAAATAAAACGTAATTGCAGAATTTTTTGTTATTTCATCTTCTTATAAAATAAACATTAGAATACGCGTGTAAATGGATGGGTGTGTGGGTGTGGATGGGGGTGTATACATATACATGTGATTGTAGATATGGATGTGGGGGAAAATGCGTGTGTATGTATGTATGTGTACATACACACAACTTGTGATACTACTACAAGTACCGCATACTTAAATTAATGATTGCATGTAATGTATAAATTAACATTATATATAATATTTTAATTAATTAAACTGTTTTGATTGTAACATGAGAAATTATTTTTAAAAATTTCAACTTATTTCTAAGTGTATGTATTTACGTACGTTGCATGGTTGTTGTATTAGTTGAAAATTTATCACATACATGTGAAAAATGGTCAATTTTACAGATATAGTCAACTTCAAGTAACACATTCATTTGTATCTGCCAAAATGCAAGCCATTGACAAAAATTTTATTCCCTCACAATATAAATATATTTATAGTATGTTACAACAAAAAATATATTACAAAATAGATAATTATATCTACTAAAGTATCTCCAATATAATTTTTAAGTTATAATTGATATATATATATATATATATATATATATATATATATATATATATATTATCAGTTTTGTATTAATACCTATTATCTTGAAAAATTTACATTTAATTTTAAAAATGTTCCAAATAAAAAATATTTATAATTCAGTATAAAGAATAGAGCAAGGAAAGCCATAACAAGATCTTCGTGTTTTATTATTTTTAATAGAAAAATATTATTCCAACCATAGTAAACTGCTTGTCGACAAATTGTCAGACTTGAACACAATTCTGGTTGAAGTAGTAAAATCCCCCTTTCCCCAATTAAATTGTTACGATTTATTTTATGATGCTAAGTATCTAAAAATTGTAAAGAAATTATTACGAAAAATATTACCTCAGCCAGGATTCTTTATACTGAATTTTAAATTCGCGATCATTTGTCATTTAAATATTAAAAAATATTCATTTGGTTCTTCATAGAAGAAGCTTTGTTGTAAGATCAAAAATTTAGTTTCGAGTTCTCACGAGCAACGTGTTCAGAATATTCTAAAACATCTAAAAAAAAAAAACATATTTTAACAAAATATCTGTGTGCATATGTATGTATGTATGTAGGTAGGTATGTGTGTATGTATATATGTATGTATATATACACTCATATTTTAAAAGTACTTTTAGTGCGGGAGCACACCGCAAAAATTTGGGTCGATCGCTTTATGACAAATTTTTACTCGAAACAGTGGGTAATGTACCGCACAATACTAATTGCTTGTCAGCCAAAGTCGTACCCCCTGCTTTATATCTTATAACAAATTGTTAACAAATGAAATTGTGCGAGGTACTTCACTTATTACTTTTATGAAAATTTTCTGTTTCAATAGATAGGGGGCAATAAAATGGACCTTCCAATACCCGGCTGCCACCCCTCATCCCCTGCTTTAAGGGTGGCTGCCGATGTCCAATATAACAATATGATTAACTAACCTACACCTATCACTTTTATGGACGAATGACATATCGTTGGAAGCTCGTCAAATTTCCTTCAAAATAATACCCGGCTGCCGCACCTTCGCCCCTGTGGAGGTAAGGCTGCCGAGGTTTTAACTCGCTGCGCGAGTCCATTCGAAAACGCAGTTTGAAATGCGCGCTCTAGACAAAGACAGAATGTCGTGCGTCTGTCGTTTATGTGTGCGTACGACTGATACATACCATATATATTTTTTGGCAATTGTCACTGCCTCGCGTGCTTACGTGCCAATTTTTCGATTTTGTCGTGGTTTCTCATTGCTTAATGCGACGATGGTCAAGTGTTTTTTATGTGGAGAAGACGGCAATGTCAATGGACGTAGCGACGAAAATTATAACAAACTGACAAAAATAATTCAATTCCGCAATCGGAAAAAGTTCCAGTACGGCAACTTGTCATTGTCAAAACAATCAAACGTTGGATACCATTACAATTGTTTAAAGAAAGTGAAAACTTTGAACCCAAAATACCGAGAAGAATTCGAAGATTTTTGTCGCGAGAAAACGTGAGTTTCCATCAGTTTTTCAATTTCAGCGTTATAATAATTTTCGATGCTCATTAATCTCCAATTTGTAAAGCAACGTCCATACACTCCATCTGACGTAACAACACAGGAGAATGACACGTGGTGGCACATTTACCCTTGCAACCTTGTGAAACTCATGACATTCCAGAAAACAACATCGATGAGTCTTCAATGTCGGAATTTGATACGTATTTATGTCATTATTTTGGTATCAGGGGCGGATTCACGGGAGGGATGGAAGTAGAGGGTATAGGCCGGTTCTAACCCTGGAGCTCCGAAGGGGGTAGAGGGGCAGGGGGGGGGTTCCGCGGCGCGGGGTATTCCATGCCCGGTAGGCGAGTGGTCCGCGGATAGATAGACAGATAGACTGATAGACAGATAGACTGATAGACAGATAGACAGATAGATCGATAAATAGATAGATAGATAGATAAAGTCTAAGAAAGGAGAAGATAGTATCTATCTATCTGTCTATCTGTCTATCTATCTATCTATCTGTCTATCAGTCTATCTGTCTATCTATCCGCGGACCACTCGCCTACCGGGCATGGAATACCCCGCGCCGCGTAACCCCCCCCCCTGCCCCTCTACCCCCTTCGGAGCTCCAGGGTTAGAACCGGCCTATACCCTCTACTTCCATCCCTCCCGTGAATCCGCCCCTGATACCAAAATAAATGACATTTATACCGTATCAAATTCCGACATTGAAGACTCATCGATGTTGTTTTCTGGAATGTCATGAGTTTCACAAGGTTGCAAGGGTAAATGTGCTACCACGTCATTCTCCTGTGTTGTTACGTCAGATGGAGTGCATGGACGTTGCTTTACAAATTGGAGATTAATGAGCATCGAAAATTATTATAACGCTGAAATTGAAAAACTGATGGAAACTCACGTTTTTCTCGCGACAAAAATCTTCGAATTCTTCTCGGTATTTGGGTTCAAAGTTTTCACTTTCTTTAAATAATTGTAATGGTATCCAACGTCTGATTGTTTTGACAATGACAAGTTGCCGTACTGGAACTTTTTCCGATTGCGGAATTGAATTATTTTTGTCAGTTTGTTATAATTTTCGTTGCTACATCCATTGACATTGCCGTCTTCTCCACATAAAAAACACTTGACCATCGTCGCATTAAGCAATGAGAAACCACGACAAAATCGAAAAATTGGCACGTAAGCACGCGAGGCAGTGACAATTGCCAAAAATATATATGGTATGTATCAGTCATACGCACACATAAACGACAGACGCACGACGTTCTGTCCTTGTCTAGAGCGCGCATTTCAAACTGCGTTTTCGAATGGACTCGCGCAGCGAGTTAAAACCTCGGCAGCCTCACCTCCACAGGGGCGAAGGTGCGGCAACCGGGTATTATTTTGAAGGAAATTTGACGAGCTTTCCAACGATATGTCATTCGTCCATAAAAGTGATAGGTGTAGGTTAGTTAATCAATATTGTCATATTGGACATCGGCAGCCACCCTTAAAGCAGGGGATGAGGGGTGGCAGCCGGGTATTGGAAGGTCCATTTTATTGCCCCCTATCTATTGAAACAGAAAATTTTCATAAAAGCAATGAGTGAAGTACTTCGCACAATTTCATTTGGTAACAATTTGTTATAAGATATAAAGCAGGGGGTACGACTTTGGCTGACAAGCAATTAGTATTGTGCGGTACATTACCCACTGTTTCGAGTAAAAATTTGTCATAAAAGCGATCGACCCAAATTTTTGCGGTGGGCTCCCGGACTATTTATAAAAAAATACTTTTTTATAGTGCTTTGAAAAGCTCTTGAAGTAAGCTATAAAAATATGCAATGAAAAATAGAGGTTTTAATGTTTTAAGGAGGTTCTACAGATAATGGATGTATCTAAAAATTGAAAAAAAAAACTTCATGGACGTATAAATTGAGATGCGAGAAAAGTGCTCGAAAAATTTTAGCATCGGTTATCGCGTAAAAATGTGCAAAAATGAATTTTGAAATCACAGTTTTTAACATGAGCTCTTATGGCAGAGGGGTTTCTGGAGACAGGAAACGAGATATTAATTATATGAAGGCGGTCTACCAGAGATTTAAAAAACGGAGCTCTTATAGATCTTAATCTAAGCTTTTCAGAAATATCGAGAAAAAGAAGGGTTATCGCGTAAAATTTTGTAATATTGGCTATTGAAACAGGCCATATCACAGTTCACGTAGCGTGCTTCGAATAACAAGGGAGATTTGGCAACGTCGCAGCGACTGCACCCGCGCGGAAAGTGTACAGCCAGTACAGCACTACAGTATGACAGCACCTTAAACTTATGCATCTAACCTTTACGAGGAGTACTCGCTCTAAAATTATGTGAAATACAAGTTTTGACTCAATTAACAACAACTGTCAATAAACGCGACGTTACCACATTTTCTCGCATGTCATTGCATGTAGGGGAGACCGGGGCTCGTTGGCACCGTTTTCACAATTTCGGCATTTGAGTTTTTAAACAACTAATTTTAATGATTAAACAGTACTAATATGATAGAGAGGACCTTTCTCTACATTTTCATGCTAAGAACGCTCCTGTATACTGTATAGTTTCTTTGTAATAAGTGAAATACGAACATGTTGCATTGTAGCCAACTTGCCTCGATAGTAGGGTAAGTTGGCTATGCGACAAAAGTCCATGTTAGATTAATAAAAACGTAATAGAAACACAAAACGGGTAACAGATATGCACTTCTTGATAAAGATTGTATCGTTTAAAGTTATTTTATAATGATTGAATAGCAAAATGCTGTTACAAAAGAACATTGTAAACTATTTTAGATGTAGCTTTCTTCAACATAAAAATATTAATATAAATATATATCTAGCTTCTATCAGCATTGTAGGTAGCAAATCACATGCTCAAACAGGTCTCACGCGCGCGGCTATAACAAGTCAAGCTAAGCGTGTCTTGATATGAGCCAACATACCCCATCCCTACATACGTTTGATTTCAGTCATTTTCTTACAATAAATTACTGTGTTCCTCAAAATGACATATCGTATAGTAATAGAAACTTTTCTTTAACTAATAATACGTCACTTTGATTTACTTCTCAAGCTGAAGAGCAGTTAATACGATATTTTGAAACGCTCGAAAATTTACTTGCCACCTCTTGAAATAGAGTTTTCTCTTTTTCTATTGTAATACTTGTTTGATTTAAATAAAACTTTGGGAAAAGTACTTATATCATAAAAGAGATATTTTGTGATAACTTTTCCATTATTTCTATCGCTATAAATACGTAAACGGAACGCATTGCCAACTTGCCTCTTGTGCCAACGAGCCCCGGTCTCCCCTATAAGCCGCGGAGTCCAAGGAGCACTTACACGATATTTTTAATTATTCCTCGCTTCTACAATATGGGTATGATATAAGCTCTAACGTCATCAAAATTTATGAAATATTTTATGAATACTTAGAATTGATGAATTTAAAAATTTTCCCTTCATCTCTCACCTGATTAGAGAGTACCTGTAGAACCTCCTTAAAAGTGTGTGCGTGTGCATGTGGCGCATTACGTGCGTGCGTGTAAATGTTAGAAATGTTGTGATAGCACTAACTGTCATAAATTTTTGAGATATTGGGCTTAAGTTTTTTTTAATGGTAGAATAAGAGAGATCGGGGTAAACTGACATTGGGATGTAAACTTTGACACTAGTTTTTGCCAATTCAAATCTATTGTAGAAACTTGCCTTTCCTACTGTAAATGCGTCTTTATGTGCAGTATTATCAACGAATTTGGTGACATTATGAGTTATGATGTATTTTAGCACGACATAAGCGTTTTTTAATGGTGAAAAGTAACTTTTTTGATCTCTCAAAATTTCTTTCATGAGTTTTACTCTTGCGAACCTATATGTAAGTGATTTTGACGGGAAATTTGATACTCTATACGAATCGATAATAGTTTTGTATATTTTTCAAATTTTGTTTTGTAGTGAAAAAAAAGTGAAAAATGAGGTTCGAGGCAAATCGACACCACGCCATTTCATTAGCTCCTAATAACAAACGATACTTGTTATACAGCCATATAAATCATGATAAATGTATGTGCATGTCCAATCGCGGATTTACTTGTATAAATTAGTTTTTTAAACATGAGTTTAGATGAAAATAATTGAAAATTCAACAAATTTTGTTTTTATTATTTCCAATAATTGTTTTACTTAATTCAGAATTTTTGTACTTTCAAATACACGATAACAATGTATTTACAGTTCAGACAAAAAAAATTTTCAGATTCAAAGTGTTGTGAGTATCAGTCACAATTGTGTTGTGTTTCAGTCAAAGTGATGTGTTTGTCCCGAAATTTTTCGATTTGAAAATTTGTCTTTGTATCACTTTTCCTTTGCTGGGAGCAAAACTAAGCGACATACAGCAAAACTTCTTTAAGCAATTTTGTACCTGAAGGAACACTCTTTAAATGTGTACCATTAAATTTGTATGAAAATTTTAATTAATTGTTGAAAATTGCCTTTGAAAAAATTGTGTCGAGTTTAGCCCGGTCTCCCCTATCATTAAAGGAAAGTTGGTATTTAATTGAGCGAGAATCGGTAAAGGGATTCATTTTTTAAATAATATTTTGAATTTTTTTGGAAATATCTGTAGTAGCTCTAATTTCCGCTTTTGAGATATCGAGCTATTTATAATTCTATTATATTTTTCAGTTTTTTCTACTCTTATTTCATATATAATTCTTTAAAATTTGATTAATTAAACTCAGCTTTATATACGATTAAAGGGAATCTACACACATAGACACACACACACACACACACACACACAAACACAACACACCACACACACACACACGTACATCACACATAAAAAATGCGATTTTTGGACGGTTTTAGAATATTCTGAACACATTGAC